>CM042320.1:33871988-34034488 GCA_023566125.1 Zingel zingel | reverse complement strand
GCTAGTTGACCCTTTTAGGTTAATGTTGGAAATCCCTCTAGTGGACAGAACGTATAACAACCACATGCTGATAGTAGAATTGGCAATGCATTAGTCTCGCAATGCCAGACGGCCACAGCGCTGCGGCGGAGGGTCTGGCTAGTCCACACAGCATTCCGGGCTGGAATTTTTTTTTAAACATTTTTTAATTAAAAAAAAAAAAAAGTGCTCCGGTTTATTGGCATTTCTTTAAACCAATCACAATCATCTTGTGTGTGATGACAAAGTGCCAGATGCAGGTAAGGTGACTCTGCAAAATAGCCTCGGGAAGGAACTTGTTCTGGTGGAACATGTGCACGTAGGGAGGCGAGCTCTGGAATTAAAATGGCTGTCGAGTGTGTGATGAGAATTTTGCTCAACAAAAAAAAAAAAAAAGACATAATTTGAATGTCGGTTCTAGCTCGGAGGATGTTTCCCGAATCGACCAGAGTTTACAATGCCAACACAAAGAAAGTGGAAGGTGAGGGATATCCGGCCAGTTCTAGTCATTCAAATGCATGCTTGCTCTCACTGAATGTTGACAGTGCCGTGCTTCAGTAGGTTAACTAGCTAATGTTAGCATAGCGAGTCATGGCCAAAGTTGCTAGAGCTAGACAGACAATGAGCCTGTTTTTCTGACCCTGCAGTTACACCGTCTCCATTTGATTGGTAAAAAAGGTGCTCTGTTAAGATTAATCAAAGTAATGACAGTAGTTGGGGGTGTTGTTACTATTAGAATGTTTCACTACAGTATAGTAAGACAGGTATACCTGCACATAGGGCTGTGCAATATATCAACATTATATTGATATCTTGATATGAGACTAGATATCGTCTTAGAGTTTGGATATCGTAGTATTGTGCTGTGACATAAGTGTTGTATTTTCCTGGTTTTAAGTTGGCATTACAGTTGTAGCATATATGAAAGTGATGTAATTTTCTGAACTTCCCAGACTGTTCTATTATTTGCCTTTACCAACTTAGTCATTATATCCACATTATTGATGATTATCAAAAAAATCAGTCAACCCTACAATATCAAAATCAAGATATTTGGTGAAAATGTATGGGACATTTGATTTCTCCATCACCCAGCTCTACCTGCACAACTCTGCAAAGGACTTAACTTGAAAAAAATAAATAAAAATGTTGTCCACTGACAACACATTTTGAGCATACTGCATCACTAAGACAACCACATAATAAATAAATAAAATGTTTTTAGATGGATCAAAGGCTATGTATATGCCGCGCTGTGAATCGAGTTGGGTGCATAGTAGTCTCGCTTTACCAGACCTGGAGCAGAGGAAGGTCTGCTAGTCCACACAGCATTCCGGGATTGAAGAGAAAAAAAAATAAAAAATAAAAAGTGCTCTGCTTTATTGGCATTTCTTTAAACCAATCACAATAGTCATGGGCGGCGATAAACTCTGCACGGAGCCACTGTATAATAGCGTCAGGAAGGAATTTGTTTTGGTGGAACGTGTACGTTCCAAAGTTGTTTTAGTCGTGCGAGAGAAAACTCAGATTGGACAGATAGTCTAGCTTGCTGTCTCAATATACCTTGCAGAGATCTGAGGAGCAGTCAGCCATAGTCCTCATATATCCACCGGAGTTTTAAAATTCCAAAACAAAGAAAGCGGAAGGAAACGGACATTGGCAAAAACACATGCATCCGGCGGAATTTCCTCCGGCACCTGAGCAATCCCAGAAGTGGAATGTTGAGGATATAGACTAGGTGCATAGTGACCCATCACGATTGGTTACTGAGATTTGATTGATAGGAAAGGCTCATTACCAGTGTCTTGACTTATAGTCCTTTTGTTTCGTAAATACAGATTTAAATGTGTGGCCATTAACAACAGCAGACTTTTTTTTTTTTTCAGAATACAAACTTTCTGTGTATTTGCAACTGGGAAAACTCTATAAGACCAAACAGAGGACCGTTCATTTCAATTCCAGGTACAGTCTACACAACATTCATTAGTAAGACAAAAGGAGTGACTGGGGAAGACGAATGCACCACATTTAAAAGTGACAGCAGGACATTTTGAACAATAGTCAGGTGCTTTACCTACCATGTGACAGAGGGGAGCAAGAATTGATCCTTATTCCCAACCATGTGAAGAAGCACGACTAATACTCAAATGTCACCGCAAATGTCTGTTCATTAGTCTTATGAATGATGAGTTTTAGATTGCATTCAGAGGGGAGTTTTTACAATAACAACACGTAGAAAAGAGGGGCGAGGAGGCGGAAGAGGTACTCACATCCTATAAGTGCGATACATTAATCTGTTCCAGAACAGAAGGTAGGCAGAGCAGAGGAAATCACACAGGAAGAAAGATAACGGGTTAAGAGACAGACTGGCAGCCGGCCCACCAGCCAGCCAAGGGCGCATACACACCGAGGTTAGTTTCACAGACACAGTGGACAGGTTTTTTTTTGTGCCAATTTTCCTTAAAATGAGTATCTGTGAGAGCAACCCAACATGCAATGACCAAAACACAACAAGAAGAGAATGAAAGATTAGTTGCAAGCAGAACACAAAACATTCAAAAGATGTATGGCATGAATCTAACTACAGTCCTCAGCTATAGAAGTCTGTTATACACAATGGATAACATGCTTATGGAAAAACTGCTGGAAAAGTTGTGTTTTAGTACATTCAAGACATTTCCATGTCCCACTACAGTACAAGAAGACTTTTCATTTGGAAAAAGTTTACTTAATTTGGAGGCATGCTATGGTCTTCTGCCTGTAAAAGAATAACTGACTCTGTTATCTACAACAGTGTAAGACACTGGTCTTTTAAAATAAAACCGACTGTGGACCAAGTTGTTTTCTTCACCCAACCAGTTGGTGCAGTGTATGTTGGTTGGAAGTTGACAGTTCAATCTAAGAACTGCTTTCATGTGGTACAACTGATGGCAATGTGCTTACACAGACATGCGTTTCCACTTTGAAGAAGTCTTTTTGTATTGATCAATGTCTAAAAACCTAATTATGCCCACTGTGATTGAATGTTGTAATATTAACATGAAAAAGGAGTGTAGAAGAGCCAATATCTTTTATAAAAAAGGCACTGCAACAACAGTTATAACCAGTCAGATGACAGTTTAGAAAGACTGCTTTGCACTTACTGTTTGGAGAAACGATTTTGTCACTTTAAATGTGGCTAAATATGTTGACAGAACATCCATCTTTTACAAAGTGCTTCACAATAAAAACGTGACAAAAGTAAATAAGATCCAGAACTTAAAGCAGCATTACAAAACTAAAAAGTAGGATACTTTTTGCTTAGGTTATCCTCCACATGAAAAAAGTCCCATTATTGGCTTGTATGCATAATAACGCTATAGATGAAGAGGACCGCAGGGAGAGGGGTTGCACCAAGTCCACGACCCCGGGAGGCGGCAAGGCCCGGGGGGGAGGGCAACCACCTTCACCCCAGCCAGGGCCTTTTCAAGCCAACCTATCACAGACCGCCATGCCCCAACGAGTTGAATATGCCAACTAGAAATCAAATAATTTGTTTGGTGTAGGGCTATTCTTAAATAAAGAATTTAAGAATAGCAAAACAAAAACAAAGAGATTTAAAAGATGTCGGACTTCAACAGAGGTTCCTGGTCAAGAAACGGCAATTACTGGATAACTGAAACCCTGCCTCGTATATTGAATGAATGATGTTGATCTATTACATCCATGTAACGCGTCACTCATGCACTGAATTTTAGCTCTTCAATATGATACATTTTGTGGTGAGCAAGTATTACTGGCTTACTCACTAGTTTTCATTCAGCTAAGGTTAACATACCCAGCAGCCCTGAGTCACAGGGGACCTACTTGAGTTTGTTGGGGTCGTCCTGTAAAGGCTTGCGGAGGAATGTGGCATTGGGGTTAGTCGGGTGCTCTTTCTGAGACCTCTCTGTCGCACTCGGCTTGGCAGGAGCTGCAATAGTCTTCTTGGCTGAACGCTTGATTCTCTCCTCCAGCATGCTCATGTCTTTCTCCGACAACTAGAAAGGTTGGGGAATAATGTTACAATTCTACAGAATATGTTTTGGGGTCTAGGCTTAGGACACCCTACAAAGTAGGACAATGATATCATCTCTATCTTACATTTCCTATTAGTTTGTAGACTTGGTCCCCACAAACGTTGTAGACAGCCACCACAGTGTTCAGGGCAGCGTTGCGGACAGACGTGTCTCTGTCACCGATGTGAACGGCAATCTCCTTCAGAGACTTAGCTGGAGTCGGCTGACATACATTCATTCCATAGCCCTCTATCAAACAACCCAACTCCTCCAGACATTCTGAGGAAAGGGGAGGAAACCACAGAAACAATGTCGATCAACAACGCAACAATAGTTGTCTTCCAATACGGTTTGGACAGAGATTGGTGCAGCTTACGACAGTTGGCTCGCTGTCTGTAGATACCTACCAGCTCTCTGTTTCGAGTTCTTGGACTTGGTTCCATCCATGAGGAAGGGGAAGACCTTGGATGCTGGGTAAACCTTACACAGCATGGTCAGTATGGCCCGAACATCTTTGCGAACCACATCCTTTGGCTCTCCCACCTAAAGAAGGGAAGAGGAGAAACTGAGCAAAAAAAAAGCTTTACAGTGGTCTTCATTTATCACTCGGAGTGTAATGCACGCTCACCTTGAGTATGAGGTAGGGGACAAAGGAGTTGGCCTCGTACTCAGTCAAATGGTAGTTCTCTCTGTTCAGCATGGCAAACATGAGCTTTAGATACTCCAGCACCTTCATCAGGACTGTGGTGTTGGTGTCAAAGAACCGCAGGGTGAACCACTTCAGAATCAGGTCCAGACAGCCAATTGTGGCGTCGCTCTCGCTCTCCAACCGCTGTCCAACACAAAACACACATTCAGACTTTTTGATAACGATACAAGCCTACTCCTAATTCGCAATTCGGAGTTTCAGACCAACCGCTACCTCAATCATGACTCCTATAGCCTTGACGTGTCTCTGGAAGTCAAAGTGAAAGAGCTCATCTTGCAGCCACTTAGCAAAGCAGGTGGACATCTGAGTTTTCAGCTGCTCCAAGTATTCATCTCGAGGGGTGGTGAAGTTCCATTTCAAAATCTACAAGAGAAACATTTAGTCAAATTGAAGTATTAACAGTATTTCTGGGGAGTTTTGTGGGATAGACAATAGGGCTGCACGATATGAGGAAAATGTGCGATATGCGATAACGTTGAATATTGCGATACTATTACTTGCGATAAATAAACAGATATTAAAGTGTACTCAGTTGTGCTGCTTTCAGTATTCTGCTAAAATACAACAAACTGCTTGTTTAATTTAAAACAAATGAAAGGATATCATTTCACGCAGTATTGCACACAGTCTTATATGCGCCAATGCATAGTGGCACAATCAATGTAATGTCATATTTGTTAAGTATCTGTTTAAAATTAAATACATTTCCAACTTTCTTTTATTGAACAAATTGAACTGAATATAAAGGCAGCACTAAAAAAATGACTACCGTTACATTTTAAAGTGCTGCTGATATTTTCTTTCAGTTAACACAAAAAAAATCTCAGTGTCTTTTACGATATGTCGCAGCCTTTTTGCGATGTGTTTACGTGCCTACTGTCAAAGCCACACTGGTATGGTCATTTGTGGTATGCTTGTTCTCTTGTTAATTGATAGTTACCTTACCAACAAAACTTGAGAAATATATTATTAATGGCCACCGCCCAGTTACAGCTGCAGAGCACCCGCCTCACACTAAACTCCTAAAACATCCTACATGCCAGGTTTCTGCTCACCACTCTGTCAGCTGAGGAGTCAGTCGCACTGAACCGGCAGTAGAGGAGTTTGTACCGACGTCTGGTTAAAAAAGTACTTTAGCGGACTTTGCTAACATTCAGCACCAGTGCAGATGCCCAAGTGACCAAAACATCAGGCTGTCAGAATGGGACTTCATTAAAAAGGTGAACTAAATATAGGAACACCTCTCACTCGAACACAAGTCAACAGCACCACGGCACTACACTCTCCAAAATGACCATGAAGTTGAATCAACTGCTCTCTAAAACAGATCCAACAAAAACTTCATGAAGGTAGGATTTATTGCAGGGATTTTGTATTGGTTAAAGCTGAGTAGACCTAATAGACTGGCAAGTGAGTACATATGGTTCTGTCAGGAGAAAGACACATTTTTCTGAGCATAATAGTGTAATATGTAGATTTTTCAGTGCACATTTTTGCCCAATGTATATTGATAGTGCCCTGTTAAAGAAGTATCTACCGCTGGGAAGAGGGTCCTTTCACATTTGTATATAACTGGGCCGTCTATGCAGGGCATGGGCAAATAATTGATGCTACACGAATAGAGAACATCAGAAAAGGGGCCGTGATAGTCCCTTTGGCTTAAAGGGTATCCCGCTGGTGGGTGACATAATGAAGCATGTCAAGCTTGTCTGTACTGAGACAGAATGGCAGCCAGTTGGTAACACACAATCTTGTATGACAGTTACACGCTAAGCTGAAATGTGTTGCTGAAAGCATTTTAGGCAAGAAATTGACAATGCAGTAACAGCCTCGGTTTTCGCAATACTGAAATACGTTTCTGAAAACATTTTAGGCTAGAAATAGGCAATGCAGTAGCAGCCTCCGATTTTAGCAATACAGGAAACAGTATGGCGCCCACTTCCTGTTTACAACCTATCCCATTTCAGGCAGACGGTACACTAAAATATGTTTCTGAAAAATGTTTAGGCAAGAAATAATACAGTAAGTGAATATTGGTTTATACTTGTCTAGATCAGCAAAGTCTAGTTTTACATTTTAGTTTGGGTTTGGTCTGAGTTTGAGAAAGAGAGAGCGGGGCGGCTGTCTCTCTCGATCCGCTTTCATACTCGTTGTGTCCGTATGCGGAAGTGCAGTCTGTAATTCAAGCAACAGGCCCAAGGGCCAGCAGCAATGACACGTTTTGCTGTGAGTAGGGAGGTCTGGGCACCGGTAAGATAGATGGATAGATGGAAAGATAGATCATTTACACATACTACCAACATTACTGTGATAACAAAGTTGGTTGAATACCGGCACTAAGGATGGTAATACACGCTGTGACCAAAGACTTGTGTGGTATCATTTTATCAGTATTTCCCTTTACCATACCGGATTGTTTTCCTATTAGTTAGCAGAGTAAAAACTATTTTACAGCATTAACAATAAGCTAATACCCAAAAGGAACAAATTACGTCTGCTCCAGCTCCAGTTAACCTCTCAGATATACAGTATGTAACTGCTGCTGCACTGAGCCACTGGGATCATCCTGACATGTTTTTCAGCCAGTCCGATACCTTCAGTTGCTTCTCATCCTTGATCCTCTGTTCCTTAGCATTGGCGATGAGGATGAAGATCGGCCCAGACCTATCTTCATCATCCTTCTGGCTTTTGGCGGCAGGCTTCTTACCAGCTGCACCCTGAGAGGGAGGCAACATCACAGTGTGAAGGAGACTGAGTGAACCAATGTGCTCTGTCCGTGGATGTGTACTTAGGATCGTGTGTAATGAGGTTTACTCATGGGCTTTTTGTGTCTGATGTGGATAACATAATAATAAACAACAATAACAACAACAATAATAATAATTAGGGGTGGAACGGTACATGTATTCATATTGAACCGAAACCGTATGGGCGTCTCGGTTCGGTACATGAATTTACACGGAGACGATGCACAATAAAAAATAAATAAAACTACATGAATGTAGAACTACTGTTACATACGCGTTTCTTAGGGACACCCAATCTGTAGCCCTGCCTTAGCTCTGAAGCTCCCAAGCTCCACCTACATGTCGAGTTGGTCCAGTGAGTCCACACGAAGCAAACTAGTCCCTTCCATATACAACCAAACACGGACGTACTGTAGCTGTATCCCTTCTTGCCTCAAACACAGGCTTCCAGGCCCATTTGCTTTGCTGTTAGCTCCGCCGTTAGCTTCGCTGTTTGCTGCTAGCTCCGCTGTTAGCGTGTGAAGCTAACGCCACAATTCGCCAACTGCTCTGTGTAACCAAAGCTGCTCTTTTAACACCCCTGCTCTGGGCATTCACATATGAGAGCAGCGCTCGTCTCCCATATCACTACTAGCTGATTGTCTTATTTTGTTTACAAGTTCCAGATGGAGTCTGGAGATGATGTGGGGTAGCCTACTTATTGTTTACATCTTACTTTATACGCTTCAGGCTGTTGCAGCTAGCTCAGGGTAGAGACTGGATGACACTAGGTGGTACAGCCTGAGACATGCACAATGAAAAAAAAAAAATTGCCTTCTGCATTTTTGTTATGCTTTTCCCTCCATTGTACCGACCTGTGATGTCTGAACCGAGGTATGAACCGAACCGTGACTTCAGTGTACCGTTCCACCCCTAATAATAATAATAATAATAATAATAATAATAATAATAATAGCTGTGTGTAGATGAGAGAGAGTAGAAACAGGAGATAAAGGTGTGTTATGCTGAAAAGATCTCAGTGCAGGTTAACACATAAAACAGAGTGCAGAAACACTGACGTGACATCATTCCCAAACAGAGACACACGTTTAGAAACACACATTCGTGCAGTGCAACCTTCAAGAGACCTCTCGGTTTGTGCTTCATTTCTGTAAGCATGCATGTACTTTTTGACTTGTCTCATGTCAGCACATTTTTAAATGTTAAAAGCCTAAAAAACGGATTTAGGCTCCGATTTCACCCAACAACTGCATGCCCATGTGCATCGATTAAACAGTTGTACATGTTCAGTGACAGTATTAGTGATTAGAGAGACACAGGATTAGACTGAGCCGAGATCCGACTGGGTCAAGGCAGAGAAAAGCTGGACAGGGTTTAACATCTGTCAGGCTAACAAGTGTCCGCTGAGAAATTCTGACCACGGCTGCGCTACTTGTGTACTCTAGAGCCCACAGCTGGCTTTAATAAGTAGCAGCATAGTAGAGATGAAGTGGAAAGACATTCTGGACTGAGTTTCATTACAAGGACACCTGCAACACATCTACCTGTTGACCGCTAGCAGCAGCCTTCCCTTTGCTGGGGAGCTTTTTACTAGCATTACTGTCCTTGTCCTTGGAGGAAGGGGCAGGTTCCTCGGGAGGGGAGGAAGGCTGGTTGAGTAGAAAAACCACATGATACTTTAATTTCACTGTCATGAGATGACGAAATGGTGTGCACAAACCAAAAAAAGAAAAGAAAAATAATGTCAAATGTTCATGCCTGATATGCACAACCACTTACAGGAGTGACATCAACGGAAGTGCAAATGGTGAATGTGTGACTATTTATACCAAAAAAAAAAAACAAAAAAAAGTACATATACTCTCTTAAGTTTCTATAAAAAAAAAAATTATTATATATATATATATATATATATATATATATATATATATATATATATATATATATATATATATATATATATATATATATATATATATATATATATTTTATAATTTTTTTTATTTTTGTTGAAGTAAATGGGGAGCAAAATCTGGTCTGATCACACCCTAAATCCAGTTCTACTTAGGCTAGACTGCCATCAAAACATTTATTAGGCAGTACAAAGAGTAACAATATCAAAACGTCTCTGTCCCTGTGGGCACACTGCAATACAAAAACAGATGTTGATCCAGAAGGACATACCTTCTTTCCGGCAACTCCTCCCCGGACCTTCTTAACTTCAGGTTTATTGTCAACAATGTCCTCACTAGCTGGCTGCCTGGAGGCTGCAGAGGAGATGAGATGTATGGGTCAACTTTTCTCAAGTGGAGGAATACAATGTATTCAAATAACTACTGAGGAGAAACATTCAACATCACGCTTACTGCATTTGCATTATTTTTTTGCATTGTAAATGGCTGCATTTATATGGCGCTTTACAACTTGGCTCTCATTCACCTCTTCACACACAAAGTCATGCACTAAGCTACCATGCAAGGCACTGGCTATACCAACAGGAGCAATTTGGTGTTCAGAGGTTTGCCCATGTGAACAGGAGGAGCCATGAATAAAGCTACGGCCAGTCACCAGCAGCTGAATGCAAGACACTTGCGAATTTAACCTGAAAGTTTTGTACATTGATCTTTTCAAATTAAAAACAGCCAGGTCAGATTAAAGGATGGGTTTTCTTTTGTTGAAGTTTAGCGATTACAGTTATTCTGCCAAATGGGAACCAGATCCAAAAAGGTCATTAGCTATCAGACCCAGCCCTACTTCATATTATGTGTAAAACTACCACACAGTAGCACATCTGTCTTAATGTGAAAGCGTGGCTGTAATAATTTGTCTAAAAATCAATCATTTTACGTCATACAAACCTGAAGCAGCTCTGCTTGGCTCTGCAGAGCCTTTTCCCCCTCCAGTTTTGGCCGGAGGAGCAGGTTTAGCTGGCATCACAGCTCTGGCTTTTTCCAACATAGCTAACACCTGATCCTTAGAGGCAGACTGCAGGGAGATGGGGAGGGAGAGAGAGAGAGACATTAATTATTGCGGACAAGACAGCTATGAATCACTGCCTGGGGTCAGGCATAGAAAATTAGCTGAATGTCTATTAAAATGTATGTGCTCTTTGCTAGCCAAAAGCACAATATAAAATCAGTTCAGTACTTTGAGTTTCCCAGCCGCCTTTTCCATCTTGTCGTAGCCCAGGTGCATCATGAAGGTAGGCAGGGCATCCTGAGCTTTCTTCCTCACATCTCCGTTTCTGTCCTCCAGACAGGCGTAGAGATGAGGGACACACAGCATCAGGTCCCCAGGGACTGTCCTCAGGGTCGGCAGCTTCTCTGCTAACCAGCCTAGGAGCTATGGGACGAAGAGAGAGTGTTATGGCAAAACAGGCATCTCTGATTTACATTGTGTGTACTATGATTTGGCTCAGGAATGTGTATGGCTCTTTTCTGAATAAGCGGAATGCCACATTTTCCACCATGAACAAGACAGTGAAGAGTATATGTATCTCTGTGTACCTCCTGTCTTAGGAAAGGATTCTCTTTTTTGAGCTCCTCTGACAGGTCTTCTCCTTCCAGCCACTCCTTCATCCCAGTCTGCTCCACCCAGGCCTGGAGAGTGGTCATGGCAGCCGCCCTTACATTAGGCTGCAGAGGAACAGAGAGGCACGTCCATCATCACCACACAGTCAGGGACGTGACAGTGTCTCCAGAGCAACATGTTTCCATCTTCTCTCGCCTCTTCAGATTTATTGTACTCTTTTCATCATATACAGTATGTACATTTTCAAAAACGCATATCACAATAGTTGTTCGATTTTTAAGATGGGCATCTTCCTTTGATTTATTCTGTATCCGTATGCTCTACCTGTGCCGTAGATTTCTCATTTATAAGTGTAAAATTGCAAATTGCTGTAATTTCGTGTTGTTCTGCCATATTTAACGCCCCCCACACTTTGTTTTTTGGATCTTAGTGTTTCTTTCTTCAAACTCAATTTGAGACTTTCCTGTAACTTCATGAAATGATTGGCGCAAAGTATTGTAAAAAAAAATTATCAAAAAAGGTGTTTGTAAGGGCTTGTTTCGGTGGTAAGGGCTCGATTGCAGATACTACATTGTCATTGCAGTTGACCGTGGAAAGACGTGTGTGTAACTGTGGGTGTTTGTGTTTCTGATGTAAGTGTACGTGGCCAGTACCTTGCTGTCTCCCAGTACAGTGACAATAGGGATTCCGAGTGCCTTAACATGCTGCTTCAGTCCAGGTCCCATGGCTGTAGACAACTGCTGCAGGAGAGTCAGGGCCTGCTGGACCTGGAAAGCACAAACATAAAGGTCATTTTAAATTACATTTTAATATCCTATTACAGTGCAAAGTAGTTCTTAAATCCATCTGTAGAGTAGAACCACCACAATCACTTTGGCTTTGCTCCAATTTTGACTTGCCAATTCAGAGCGCTGCTATTTTGCTACTTTCAACTTCGCTTTTCTAAAATTTGACAGTTTGACCATGTAGCATGTTAATGTTTTACTCAGTTGTTGTGGACTCATCTAAACAAAGATAATGGGGAAAAGTAACTGCATGTAAAAATGGTAGTAAAAAGAGTCAACCAAATGAAAGTGAAATGTAAGTGACAATATGTTGAATTAAGGCCTTTCATTTCAAATGTCTAACATTCCCTGATGGGTATTTTTATGAAAGATATAGATTTTCAGCAGAGGGAATTGCATATAGGCTATTTGTCGGCTTCTTGAGCCGTGTGTTGCCAATGCGCACATCGGTTTGATTTGTGTTTTTATATTTTTTATTTGCTCTCACGATCGCTTCCCACTGCCAGGGTTGCAACTGAAATAGCCTAAAGCAACGACAGTTTACGGAAAGCACAAATGTAATTATGGATGGGGAAGTGATATTGATAAGCGTTATGATTTACGCATCTACAGCGTCGGCTATTTTTTTGCCAGCTTTCCTCTTTTAGGAAGCAGCGACTGTATTGCGTTTTGCCTGTAAAACTGTGTCGGTGTTCTTCATATTTATGTAGAATTATAGTTTGCTCTTCTTATGGAAAATATGCGGCTCTGGTAGATGTTTGCGATTGGTCGCGCTGTGCAAACACCGCCTCTTTTATGTGAACGTGCGCATTGCTGGATTGGGAAACCCAGGTTTGATTGAACTAGTCGATAACCAGCGTCGTGACACAGGTTATGCAGGACCACGGTTGTTAGGGTTAGTGAAGCCGGGTAACTGAAAGAAATCCAGGGTATGTTGATCTTGATTTGTAGTACAGGCCTCTGCTCTCTTAAGGCAGTTACACACCAACCAGACGGCCGACCATTGGCAGAAAAGGCAGCGTGACTGATCAGTCTCCCCAAGTTGGTCAAAAAAGTGCCTCGGAACACACCAAAACGACGAGACGTAAACGTCTCAATAACAGCAGGCGGCGCTAATCTGTATTGTAGCCCAACATTTTTTAACCGGCAGCTGATTGGACGAACGCGTCACATGGGTCTGGCTGCTTCTTCCAGATTTTGGATTTTTCAACCGGCCATTACTGGCGACTCATATTTTACTAAAATAGTTCACCGTAACGTGTTTCTGAAAACATTTTAAGCGAGAAATAGGCCAGGCAGTTGTTGAATCTGTCTTCATTGCAGATCAACAAAAGGTCAGTTTAAAAGATTTTCCACAGATTTTGAGAGGCTCATCCCGCTTGCCATTTCCGGGTGACTCCCGACTGCCCTGTCTCAGACTGAGCATGTCAGGTCGGCCAAAATGAAGGCAGACAGCTCCTCCAACGGACAACGGCACAGAACACACTGAACAGACTCAAGTCACTGACCTCGCCAGACTGTCCAACGAACGATTATCGGCCTGGTGTGTAACTGCCATTACTAACCAGGATCTTGTTGGAGTCGCCAAGTCGTCCTTTCAGGGCCATAGGCAGGTCTCCGATGTTGGCGGTGATGAACTTGGCCTCTGAGATGATAGCTGCAGCCTCGTCCAGACCCTCCTTCCTGATTTTCCAGTTCTTATCCCCAATTTTAGACACCAGATCAGATGTAATTTTGTCACTAAAAGATAGGAGGGAAGAGAGACAAACAAGAGGGAGTGAAAACGGGTACTATATTTGAGAGTGAATGTAACAGCAAGCAAAATAAACTGTCTTCCAACTTGAGTAAAACAAACCGAAACACAAAATGTTAATGTACATATACTCGGTGGGTAGTACAAATGGCATAACAAACTTAGTTGTTGTAATGGACCAGCTTAAATAAGCACCGGGCACTTGAGAACCACGTTACTAATGATTTTTGTTGAAATGTTTTTATGCCTAACTATCTTAGGTGCAAGTGTACCAATAGTGGCGTCACAATAGACCACCATAGGTTTGTGGACTACCATTTTGAAGCCTCGAGTTTGACAACTTGGCCGTGGACGCGAGGGTGGAACTGGGGAGGATGATGCCAAGCCAGTGTTGCCTATGGTAGCAATGACCCTGCACTAAGCTGAACGCTAAAGAGAGAAAAAAAAAGTTGCCGATTTTCAACCGGCTGAAGCGAGCCACCCAGCGGAGTTTTGCCGAAGGGTAAACACAGACATCCGGGTACTTGCGCCATTTATCAAAGTTTAATCTTGTTTTATCAGTGCGGGTTGACTGAGCGGCCGTGTTCTACACGGTCACTGTTTGGTTACCCAATATCTGTTCTGGGCAGTAGGTCCATGATGTCCTGTCCTCCACCTCCTCCTCCTCCTCCTCCATCTTCTTCCGGCTCCTCTCCTTCATCGCCCTCCTCCACAGCCCCTGACTTCTTGGTAAATCTTATTGGAGCTGGTGGAGACTGGCCCTGCATCTGTGCGGGAGATACACATACAAATACATGTCTTATTTTCCTTTGTTGTGTCTCATTTACATGCACATTGTTGTCAGGATAACCAACTGGTAAGTGTTGTGGAATTTCCATCTTATGAACTCATGCTATCTAAGTTGAGACAATGGTACCCAGCTGTCATTCAGGTCAGTGTCCTCAAACTTTCCAGGCAGAGGAATACTTCAACTTTGTGCCTCCATAGGGAGGCATAGCGGCTGTGTGATAAGACCGTGCTGTTCACCCTGCCAAGGCCATAGAGAAAGTAAACACACAACACATTTAGTCTGTGCTGAGATAATTGAGCGCCCGCAATATCTTCGTTTACCTTAAAGGTTCAGCTAAACTTAATGCCTCCAGCATGAGCTCATGCCTCCAGCATGAACTGATACACTTTCAGAGGTTGGAATGGCACCCACACTGAACTGTGTGCTCCTAAATTCTCCTCAATTGGGAATTCATTAAATGCTCCAGTGTAATTCATCAAAGTCTCTCGAATCATCTTCACATATGTGAAATGAGTTGTGCTGCTCCTGAGTGTGTGTGTGTGTGTGTGTGTGTGTGTGTGTGTGTGTGTGTGTGTGTGTGTGTGCTTGTTTTACTATATTTGTGAGGTCCAAAAACCAGGGAATACAGTATACTTGTGGGGTCTGCACAGCCTTGTGGGGCCCAAAATGCTGGACCCCACAAGGTTAAAGGGCTGTTTGAGGGTTAAGACTTGGTTTTAGGATTAGGGTTAGAATTAGGTTATGGTTAGGGTGAGGGTAAGGGTGAAGGTTAGGGGCATTTAGCTGTGATGGTTAGGGTAAGGGGCTAGGGAATGCATTATGTCAATGTTAATGCATTATGTCCCCACAAAGTGTGTGTGTGTGTGTGTGTGTGTGTGTGTGTGTGTGTGTGTGTGTGTGTGTGTGTGTGTGTGTGTCTTGTACTCTGATCCACCCAGAAAGTCCTTACCTTCTCAAACTCAGCATCTATCTGTGAAAGGAGAGCAGGCTTCTCATCTTCAAAGAACATGCGAAGAGGCGCTCCCATGTAGAGGTACATGACTCCCAGCAGGGTGATGGCAGACGTCCGAACAGCAGGGTTAGTCGCTCCCAGAGCGGTTTTCACATTGTTGATGAAACCCTTCACATTGATACTGGAGAGAGGGGAGGTCAAAGGTCAACAAATACCCTTTGTGAAGGTGTAGTAACACATTTTGTCTGTTTTCATGGCCAAAACACTTTCAAATGTTATAATTTGAAAGAAGATCTGAATTGTTTAAAAATGCAAGTAAGTTATTATAAAAAAAAATACACTTTTTTTTCCATGGTTTGATATAATAATGTGCATCAAAATAGGAGCTGTAATTTACCCAGCAAAGCCAAATTCCCTCATGGCATTAGCCAGCCAGTTGAGAGTCTCTGCCTGGTTTTTGGGGTTCTTCTGTGCAAACGCCATAGACACAACCTAAGAAGAAAACAAACACACACAAACCATGTAAATACAGCAATCCATCATCATTAACATCTACCGGCCCGTTGATCACTCTTATATAAATTGTATTTTCAAGTTCTAGTTTGGCAACTTAAGCAAAAAGATTATGTTTTTTTTTTTTTTCTGTTCATAGAAATCGGCTACAAACCTGTTCTGCAGTCCACGGCAGTGAGCAAGCCTCTCCAATAGCAGTCAATCCCTCTTTGGCCTTTCCACCACATTTGATGTCTCCGACCTTATCCACCAAGCCATCTAAAACCACGAAGGCTGAAGTCTTTGAAAACTGTCCTCTCTGAGCTACAAGGGCAACAATGTGTAGCTTCATCTGCATCACCTACACAGGAGAGACAACATTAGAATGGAACATCCCAAATCGCTAATTGACGGCTCCTTGCTAATGTATAGACAATACTTAGAGGATAGGAGTAAAGAGTGATTTATGGTTCTGCGGAGGCTCCACGCAGAGCTTTCGCCGTAGCCTACATAGGTGGCCTGAAGTCTATACTTGGGTGTTGGCGTCAATCTCTTTAAGAGAATAGCAGGGCCGGCATGTGTGTGTGTGCGTGAGGAGTGTGTGGTTGAGCGAGTGAGAGAGGGACGGCGATTAGCTTCGGAGCGACTAGCGACTCTAGAGTCATAGTGAGAGAAACAAAGTGTCTCCCCTGTGTTTTCTGATCACGGCGGGAAATCTGTAGCAGGGAAAGTTAATCCACTACTTGATTTCATGTTGTTTATGGAGAAGGAGAACCCGGAAATGAGTAGGGGGAAATGCATCGCTACCAAGCCACGGCCGAGCGACGTGCGTAGATTTAACACAGAACCATAAATCAGGCTTTAGACACTATCCATCCATGTAGACCTACAAACGGGCTGTTCTTAAACAAGTCAACAAGATAATACCTGGCCCATCCCATGAAACCGGCAAACTTCATTCCCCAGGCTGTCAGGAAGCTCAACGCCCTCCCCTCTCTCCCTCCCCTCTGCCCCCAAGAACTCTGGACTTTAATCCCCCCCCCCCATCAAGACATTCAGGAACTCTTCCTTTTATATTGCACATTTCAATATCTTTAGTTTTCTCTGTTTGATTTTGCCTTACATTTGCACGGTTTAGAATGTATTACTGTATTGTACAGATTACATATCTTTTTAATTGTATATATCTTATTTCTTCATCTTATTTGTTTGTTTGTTTATATATTTATTTCATATTATACTATGTCCTAATTGCACCGTGGGTCGGAGAGAAACGCATTTTCAATTGCTCTGGCACATACTGCAGAACTGACAAAGTTGACTTGATGAGTACCAGCTACCGCCATCAGGGAGGAGGGTTAGAGTTCCACGTTGTCGAGTGAATGGATTTAAACTATTTTATCCCCACATTAATAATAAAAAAATAAAAACATGGCAGCAGATCAAAAGAAGATGAAATCGGTACGTAAAAATAAAACTGTTGGTTTGTTTGTTATTGACTATTTTACAGTTTTGCACCGTTTTATTATGTTCTTAGATATTTCTCTAGTTCCCTGTAGCTGACTTACCCTTGTCTTTTTTTTTTTTTTTTTTTTTTTTTTTTTATATGTGGAATGTTTATTATGGATGCAGCATGATTGGAAGCCTATTCCAAATTTCCAACTATTTAAGTGAATCTATAATCGGTTAGATTGGACAATACAGCTGATCTGATATCGCATCAAACCTTCACCGCGGTTTAATATAAAAGTGGACCAACTAAAAAGAACCAACTCAAGTGTATTACTCTCAAGTTTTATATTTTCCAATTCACCATATAGTTCAAAATAGTAGATCTGTGTTAAACCGTCTGATTAGCAACAAAATTAACAACTTTTTTCATTCATTAGCAACATTTTTCACTTCATGATCTGTTCTTTACCTTTTTAACCTGTGTCACGAATAATGTTATATTCTCGGCGAGGAAGAGAGTGTCTTTCAGCAATAAACACATTTGAATGATTTGAATCATCATTTCTATTTAGTCAACATTTAACGCTATTATAGTTTGATGTTAGATATATATATTTTTAGAATGTATCTAATCCTAACTGAGATTATAAACTAATACAAACAGAATTATGCAGAAAAAAGTATAATACAGACTGCAGGTGCGATGTTTGACAAACATGTTACTGATGGGGTAAATATAAAGAGACCAAAATAAAATGCACTGCTTCGCTTGTAACTGTAACTTGTTTTTTGGACTGCAAAACTTCTCGTGGTTTGGAATTTGTATTTCCCTAGAGACACATCGGACAGCTGATCAGCTGTACTGCTTCTCTCTTTACTCTACTAAAAACACGCTCCCTCACAATTAAGGGGTGAAAGTCCAACCCAGCAGTTATTTTACTGGAGGCAATTGTTACATTCCAAGGCCAAGCAGCTGCTGCCACATTGCTTCAGGGAACTGGCTGTCAATCAGTCCCAACCTTAAGCTACTGTAACAGAGATGGTTACCTGGAAGTTAGTCTCCTTCCAGCCCGGTTTCTTGGCCAACATCCTGACTAAGGCCTGGCAGGGCATCTCCACCTTATCCATGGTCTCCACAGCCTAGAAGCACACATGAATCCATACATTAATAATCCTGCATGTTATTGTACAACACATCAGCCGTTTCCATGGCTCCAACAGACTTCAATATGCAATGTAGAGTTTTTAATATTTCACACAGAAAACCGATTACTGATATGGGTTCAATCAATGTGTTTCATCAAACATGTATACATACATGACATGATTATTTTCATTATTGATTGATATGCCAATTATTTTCTCAAACACTTTAGCTATGCCTATTGCAATATCTGACAGTCCATGGTGATGCATTCAAATTTCCGTTTTATTCGACCAAAAGTCTAAAACCCAAAAGATATTCAGTTTACGGTCATATGACAAGTAAAGCAAGAAAAGCATCACATTTGAGAAGCTGTAGCCAGAGAACATTTGACATTTTTGCTTGGGAAATAAACAGTTTATGGATTATCAAAATAGTTGCCAATTAATTTTTCTGTCAATCGACTATTCATTCAAATCGATTAATCGTTGCAGCTCTAGAACCAAGCACATCAATTTCGGTCTTGCGAGGACGATTGCTGGTGCATGACAGGCACCATATTTTTTATGCAAACGGATAAAAATGTATGAAATAGTTGGTCATGAATGAACGCAGTCACCAAGGAAGAAGAAAAAAAACTTTACCCTCTGGAACTCCTCCATACTAGCCAGTCTCTCCTTCCAGTTGGCTGAGTCCAGCAGCTGTACACAGGAGGCAGGAAGTACACCTGCTGCCCGCTCCTCACACAACTCAACCTGACAACACACACAGACAATTTAAGTAATCGAAAAAGAGTCCGACCGATAAAGGATTTTTAAGGCCGATACAAATATTTGATGATTTAAAAATCCGATATTTTTTATTATTTTTTTTTAAATCTCCAGAAATGCAGAAAAAAAACAGATTTCCTTAACATTAGTCATTTGTAGTTATTTATGAGTCCTCACTAAAATAATATGATAATGCAGTTTAAAAATAAACTTGTTTGTTTTATTGTCTCAACAGAACAGAGGAACATCAAACTATATTAAAGTTCTGATAAATAAAATGTATAAAAATACAAACTTAAGATAAGAAACTTAGTCCTTTGAACAAACAAAAAGACAATAACAACAAAAATCTGATTGTTGCCAACAGGGACGTTGTAGAGCGCCCTCTGGTGGACAAATTATACAACGCCAACACTCAGAACATGGTTGAAGGGTGTTTCGTCCTTTTATTTAATTTTTTTTAATATTCAATTATCAGAATCATTTGTCATTATCAATGATTCTGATTAAAGAATATTAAAAAAAATTTAATTATTTTATTTTATTTTATTTTTTTTAAATCTTCCATTATAAATGCTGATACTGATAGTTTGGAAAATGCCTAATATATCGGCCCGCCGATATAATCGGTCGGGCTCTAATCAGAAATTCCAGCAGCAACATACTAATAATGCTTAAACCCTTTGAGAGCCAAAGTCAGTGTGCTCATCACAACAGACCCTTTTCACAGCAGACACGTGTGAATATGAACATTGGCTCAATTTTATTCGTAGTATCCCAGTAAGCCATATAAGTTTGCGAGCATTAGGGTTGGGTACCAAAACCCTTAACAACCAGTATCTACTGGGCTGAATAGCAACGCATATTTCGGTGCCACTTAAATGCCTGCATTGCTCTCTGGTGCTCCGAAGCAGACATCAGAGGCAACCGAAGCATCGCTGCATGTGATGCTAGTTAACATTACACTTTGCAGCAGGTACAGTAACATTAGCCTACCGTGAGCTAGTAGCTGGCTTAAATACGGTTAAAATGCTGACAGCTAAAACGGTGTAAATTGTGGCTGTATTTCACTGGAAATGATTCCAACACTGGGCCTGCAGCTAAAGACACAGAGTGACTGCACTTTGAAACACTGGTGGTGCTCTCAGAGTTGTCGGGAGCAACAACACAGACAGGACCTAATGGTAGAAAAGAATGCTGGTGGTGCATTCAATGGTATTGTAAAATACCCTTTTGTCTTAACTGCAATTGACTGGTGAAATAAATTTATCACACAAATTTTAAATAAATCATTTAAATTAGACCATATGGCCTTAGCAATAAACACCATTTCAAAAGTATAATTTTAGGACCGGTATTGGAAAAAACCCAAACGATACCCAACCCTAGCGAGCATGCACAATAGAGCCCTCTAGCTCACCTAAATGGCATTCAGCCATCATTAATACTAATTCCACCTATGATTTTCCTGCTTTGACAAGCTAAATTGCTAAAAATTAAACACACATCAGAAACCTTGGTGTAGTTGTGGTTTTAGACCTACATTTTAAGAGCAACAACGACTTCATATTTGAAACCACCTAGGAATTCAGATTCAGCTTGTTAGCGACAAAGACATGTATAGAGGTACTCATAGCACTAGATGAAAAGTGAACAGTGACACAAAAAAAAAAAAAAAAAAAAATGCTGACCTCCGTTTATACTATAAGTAAGCCTCTAAAAGGCTGGAGATGCAGCGGTTAACTGATTTCACTATTAACCACGCTTTAAAACATCGCGGTTAATTAATCGTAAAGGCTCCACTACACCGAGTGTTAACTGACTGCAAGTTTTGTGTAGCAGTGTGTGTAGTTCTTATTAAACCTCCATGACAACATAAATGTTCGCGTTTCTGCGCACAAGTCGATCAGACGCCGGTCCGGTCACCGCGAGTATGGACTGTCAGAGTGATGTACAGCGGCGTCCCGAGGTGGTATAACTTACTGCTGCAATTTTTCAACTGTGACATAAAGTTAGCAAACACCAGAAAAACGCAGAGCCAGACCCTGACTCACAACAGCAGCAGCTGCTGCAACGGGAATTCAACCCAAGTTGGTAAGCTTGCTAGCGACTTTGTTAATTAACCTTGTTGTTAAGCGTTTGTTAGCTTGTTACGTTACCAGTTAGCTAACATTAGCCTGTTTAATGTCAACGTTACCGTTAACAGCCAACGTTACGAGTCAGAAGCCTACGTTTGCATTTACAGTGAGTGCACTGATAATAACGTTACATTAAGAGGCAAAACTCCGCAACAGCTCAAACATGTCACTAACGTTACCACTAAACGTTACTTACTTAATCCTTTTCATCCCCTATGGGACATAAAGCTGCAAAGAGATCTCTCCATCGCATTTATTCCTTGGCAACATGCTGCGAATCTCCCTGTGACAGGTGCATATAGTCTAGCAGCTCCTCCAACTTTCAGAAACACCAGCTAGCAGGGCCGTTTATATTTCGGCTCCCATATTAACAGGTTAGAGCTTACACACTGCCTGCGTGACACGCACGTCTCGAGCCATACCGAAAACGCACGCATGCTAGAAATAGAACCGACGCCTATTTTTCACGCGACGCACAAGCGTGTTGGAAGTGTTTCCAGGCAAAATAGAATAGGAAAAGATGTTTGTTATTTTTACATAAATACATATTAATAAATGACATATTGATGTTTGAAAGTCTCTAGGTTTGGATATAAATGCACATATAAATGTAATAAAAAAAATTTGATTTTCTAATATTGCAACTGTCAATACAGAACGAAATATTCTGTAGCCAATTTTGCCGTCAATACTGCCGACGTCGTCTTTGCTTTAATCAAAACAGCCTATATTTATGTTGAACATGGTATTTCATATTATCAATGGGAAATATACATGTGTACAGACAAGGCTAGCAGCAGCAGCGCCGCGTCAGACACGTTTCTGGTGTGTAAAGACATCAATCCACGCAGCCGCCACGCAACAGAAACGCCACGCTCACGCCACGCAGGCAGTGTGTAGCCGGCCTTATATCCGGACTTATACTGCATGCACCCATGGTACAGTGAGCCCACATTTTGACAAAAGCTTCAGCTGCAAGGTAAATGTATGCACACAGACTTACCGAGAGTTCAGTCTCTGTGAATTCTTTACTTTCAGGGGTCTTCTTGGTTTTTCCAGCAACTGCACAGGTTGGTTTGCCTTTCTTAGATGGACCTGCTGACGACTGCAGAAAAGAGACACAAAACCCGTCAAGTACAACTGGAGACACTTACGGTGGCAATCCCGAAGATTTTCATTTAAAAACATTTCTGTTAAGTCACTATTCACGAATGAGGTGACACAAGGGTGATTGTGTCTATGGCCCACTGATTAAAAAGTATTACAATATTTATATATTTGAGGTATTAAGAACTGTTTGTGTGTGGCGACAAACCCGGAAAGCATACTGTATTAAGTTACTGCAAACCAAATATTTCCGACTTTGCAGCTTCAAATAAGTTGACTTTTATTATTAAGTAGTCACAGGAAATGCAATGTGTTCGTCAGTGAGCTTGACACTGACCACTGTCGTTCATCAAAAACCTGGGCATTTTTTGACTGCACATCAATTTTAAATATTGCAGGGAGTATTGGAACAAGAAGGAGCAGCCACCAAGTTCTTTAAGGTCATACTGTTCATAACTAGATTCTCCAAATCCTCGATTCGATAACATTTTCAATTCTAAAAGGTCACGGTTCGATTCTCAATTTTTTTTTTTTTTTTTTTTTTTTTTTTAAAAAGCACAGGTTGCTATGCCATTAATATAATGATAATTGAATATTTAATGCTCAAATGCAGCCTGTTATAAATATATAATACACTATTCAGGCTTATGCATTGTCAATGCCACTATAAGCATGTGGTGGTTGTTACATATTCTGTCCACTAGAGAGACTTCCAACATCAGCCTGGCCTTGAAGGGGACCTACGTCACAGCCAGTGGTGTGTGCAACGTGTTAATGTAACTACTTTTTTCGGGTTAAAAAGTAGTGTAACGCGCTCCTACTGAAAATTTGTTAACGAAAAGTAGTTCCTTTTCCAATTCGGCGCAATGTTACTTTTCCCAGGGACAGATTTGACAGCAACGGTGCCTTCTCAGCTGCGCGCTCACAAGCTCCACACGGGACGTGACAGATAAAGTCATAACATTGAGGTGGAACCAGGTGACAAATTATTTTTGATTAATTTTAGTTTTCTATATGGGTATTGCTCTTAGCATACCTTGCCGGCAGCACCAGTTTGTGTCTTCCTGGGTGGGGCAGAGGATTTGGGTGGAGCTTCAGCAGGGGGAGGAGCTTTAGCTGCTGGCTTCTTTTCCCCTCCTCCTCCTGCACCCTTCTTCCCTCCAGCGAGCTCCACTTTATCAGCTGACTCCTTTATCTGTCACCATAAGAAACAAAAAGGACAGTGGTAAGCAGTCAACTCCAATAAAAGCGGGAGCATTCTCCTGGTTTGAATGCTACTGATCCTTACCTTATCCAGTTTGAGTTTATCCAAATCAGACAGGAAAGGGTTCACAGCTTTCTCTCCCACCACTTTCATGGCCGTCCCCAAAGCTTCAAAGGCAGCGTCACGCACCTCTGGAGCAGAGTCATTCACTTGCTGAAATGGTTAAAGAGAAAAGGTACAGGTAGGCTTTTAAAGGATGACATTTGAAATGGTGTTAAGCCCCCGGTACTGTATGTTGTGCTTGCAGGGAGCAACAACGCACTCTCTTACATGTTATTCATATTAGTGTTTC
Source organism: Zingel zingel (assembly GCA_023566125.1). Taxonomy (NCBI): domain Eukaryota; kingdom Metazoa; phylum Chordata; class Actinopteri; order Perciformes; family Percidae; genus Zingel; species Zingel zingel. Next base: position 34,010,507 of record CM042320.1, on the reverse strand, counting down.
CCTAGTCTATATCCTTGACGTTCCACTTCCGGGATTGCTCCGGTGCTGCAGGATATTCCGCCGGGTGAGTGTATTTTTGTCGATGTCTGTTTCCTTCCGCTTTCTTTGTGTTGGAATGTTAAACTCCCGTGGATTTATGAGGACTATGTTTAACTGCTCCTCAGATCTCTGCAGGGTAAAATGAGACTGCTAGCTATGTCTGTCTGTCAAATCGGAGTTCTCTCTCGCACGGCTATTTTACAGCGACTCCGTGCGGAGCTTAGCGCCGACCCATGACGATTGTGATTGGTTTAAAGAAATGCAAACAAACCAGTGCACGTTTTTCTCCCATCCCAGAATGCTGTGTGGACTAGCCAGACCCTCCTCCAAGCCGCAGCATGTGGATGGTCTGGCAAAGCGAGACTAGCGTTTCCCTGAACCCCCACGGGACGGACAATGAATTAATTTAATTAATTCATTTTATATATATATATATATATATATATATATATATATATATATATATATATATATATATATATATATATATATATATATATATATATATATATATATATATATATATATATATAAATAAAGAAATAAACTTGACATTTACGGTTGAATACTGTTCCCTAATCATGTATAGTTCAAGTATTGCGTTTCTGAATTGTTTATCATTTCATAGTTATGCATTATTCACTTCAGTGTAGCATATGTAGATGTGGCATTACACACACTTCCAAGAACCGTACACTGTGTGTAAACTGACAAAAGATCAAAGCAGTCAAAATATTTAAGTTCTTTAAAAGAGTCTAACAACCTCAAACTGGTGGCCGAGGGGATTCTGTGGCATTTCTGTGCGGGCCAGCTACCACTAAACTTGGGAGTGGACCCGTATTCTTTATGGTAAATGCATTGAAACACCCCAGGATACATGTGTGACTACATCCACTTTTCAAAATAAGATTTTAACAGAGTATATACAAAATATGGAATGATATATGGAAAATATATTCGCAGGAAGTATAAAACATGTTACCTGCGTCTCTTTTTTCAAATAATTCACTAAACTGTGAGGGATATTACTTTATTCTTTAATTTTGAGTTGCAGGAAAGAAAAAGACCTGACAATTGATACATTTCAGTTACGTACAAGTCTGACTACAGACTCAAAAATCAAGCATTTTCTCTGTATCAATTTAGAAAATACCCCAAATGTCCCATATTTAATTTTCCTAAAAAGTCTTAGAAGCTTTTATTTAAATAATCCCATAGACTAGGCCTGGGCGCTATATCGATACATTTTCAAACGAGATATGGGATTAGATAACAACGTCTATATCGATATAGTCCGATGTCGTGTTACATAAGCCATTTCTTCTGTAAAGTTGTGTCTGTGATTGCAGCTATCCTCTCGCGCTGTCAACTTGTGCAACTCCGCCCCACACTCACTCACAGGCTCTCCTGGAACAGGACTCAGCGCAACAGTCGCCTACAGTTTTAATTGTTATTTGCACAGCTGTATATTTTGTTAAGCAGGAGAGGAAAACCTGTAATTGTACCAGCCTGTCTGCTGGCAACGTTCTGCTGAACAGTAGTTACTGGATGTATCTTTGACTTCAGTTGTATGAGTAAGAGCGAAGCTTGAGAGATGTGACCCATGACCAGATTATAATAGTTCTTAAAAAACGCAAAGCAGTGACTATACAGACATTTCATACATAAGACGTGCAACGCCGGTGGCCTGCCAATGGGTATTTAACCCTTGTGTTGACTTCGGGTCACATTGGCCCGTTTTAAATTTTTGTTTTATGTCAGAAAATATTGGATGTAGAAATAAGTGCTGAAAATGTGTAGAAGAAAAATTCAAAAATTTAAAACGTTGGAAAAAGCAAAAACAAAATGTGAAAAAAGGCGTCAGAAATGTCAGGAAAAAAAAAAAAAAAAAAAAGGTTTTTTCAAGGTGGAAACGAAGACAACACAAGGGTTAAGCCACGCTGGCATCGTTCATGAGTCAACCATCACTCTGTTAGAGAATCCAGTCTGTAGTGTAGTTTATGCACATTACTGATAAACCAGAGAATGGTACAGCAACAATCGGCTTAGAATTCTCAGAGAAGGCCTTTTATTTAATATAGGTTATTTATTTTGTGTTGCAGCCATATACATTTTCAACAGGAAAGGATACCCTGTCTGTTTAATAAAAATGCTTGTTACTTCTCACATGTGACTTTGACTTAACGCTGAACATTTAGCCCAATTTGTTGAAAATACCATAAAAAAAAAAAAAAAAAAAAAAAAAAAAAAAAATTTATCGTGTATCTCCATTCAGCCGAAAAACAGATATGATTTTTGGTCCATATCGCCCAGCCTTACCATTTACCGAAGCTGCGTTATTATGGACCCCACTGCTTTTCTGAAGCATGACCGTGTTTATAATTACACATAAATACACTGCCTAAGTGGTAAACAAAAGTTCCACACTGCAGCTTTAACTTTATTTTCATTTCAGTCCGATATTGAGAGGGCAAGCTATAAGAAACAACACATTTGTTTACCGTCACGTACAGCAGTACCAAAAAGGTGAAGGTAGTAATACTGCTAACGTATTTCCACCTAGGGTGTGTGTACCTTGATGAGAGCAGCACAGAAGGGTTTGAGGACGCTCTTGGGCAGCGTGGCCTGTGTGCAGTGTCTGAAGGAGCGGGCCAGAAACAGAGAGGCCTGCTGCTTAATGGAGGGATTCTTATTGTCCATCACAGCCAGGATGTCCTCCGACAGGTTCTGAAGAGTGGTCTGGAAAAAAAGATGTCATATTGAATATGAAATCAATACATTACAAGTTGTCAAATAATTAAATAAAAGGACGTATGCATCAGAGGCTGCTTCCTCTGAATTATTTTATTAAGCTGTACAATATAGGTTGTCAATGTCTTTTGGCCAATCTGAGGTTCTCTCTTCATTAGACTAAACTGCCTGAAACTAATATGATCAATGTGGGTGAGTGGGACATGAACACAACTACAATGTTCTAAAGCACACGTGTCAAACTCAAGGCCCGGGGGCCCAAATGCGGCCCCTTGCAAGTTTTGATCCGGCCTGCGTATCAATTTAGGTTCACAATAAATTTTGGCCCGCCTAGTTGCGCGCCAAACCAAAAAGACAGGAAACTGTTTTCAAACTATTATTACACAACGCTCAAAGCAGAATTTGGCAGAGTCCAGAGTTTTTTTTATATTCAGGCTGTGAAACAGGTTGCTGTTGCTTTGTTTGTCATGATTTGCTAAACTCTAAGATGGCTAGGGAACTTTTTTTGCTGACTTTTTAGGGCTTTATGTCGACCAAAGTGTAAGTGAGAAAGCTATACGAGACGTGCAATAATACAGTCAAAAATATTTGACTTTCGATTAAATAAAAGCATGTCAATAAACTTCACGTTGGCACTTAATAAGATTCTTATTTTCCAGTGTGTCCCTTAGTGAAATTGAGTTTGACACCGCTGTTCTAAAGGCTTAATGAGACACAGAAGAAAATATACATTTTCTAACTAATCGCTCCATCCACTTTGATGATGTGAGAGTAGATAGGAAAGAGGCTCCATAGGAAAGGAGGATTGGTTCAAGGTGGGATTACGCAGATACATCTTCAGGAAGGAAAACAGTGTAACAAGGACACCACTTATAAAGAGATGAGAGAGGCTTTGTTCAGAGTTCTCACATAATGGAATGCAACATATTCACAGCAGTAGCAACCAGAACAAACAAACAAACAAACTGAAAATGACGAAGCAAAAACATCCCGTACATAGTCAAAGGGGAAGTACAGATAACAAGGAGTACAGATTTTCAGCCCAATGTTCAGGCCTGTTTAACAGGCGTACACATCCAAACAAAGCACCACACCCCAGCGGTGGAAAGAGATCGAGGAGCATTATCACTGACATGTTCTGGCCTTTTTCTCTGAGCTCGTTTTCGTCACAGTAGCTAGTTCCTCCATTACTTTTGCTCTTCCAACTTTTGATCGGATGATTCAAGAAAGTCAAATATCGGACTATACTTACGGTGAGGAAGATGGCATCAATAGCCTCCTGCAGGGCCTGGACAACCTGAGGCTTCTTCTCCTTGAACTTCTCCAGAATAGTGGGAACCACCTAAATACACACAGTGTTTTAATTTAGCGGTTACCAATGACAACCCTTTTTTTTTTTTTTTTTTTTTTTTTTAGGGCTTTTCCCTTTATTTAGAACAGCTGAAGAAAGACTGGGAGAGAGAGCGGAGGATGACTTGCAGCAAAGGGTCTCTGGTCGGATTTGAACCCGGGCTGCCGCCAAGGACTGAGCCTACATGGGATGCACGCTCTACCAGTTGAGCTAGAGGCTGCCCCGTACGATTTCATTTTTGAGTTCAAAGCTCCAGGGTATATGTAGGAATCCTATAGTTGGATTGGAATACCTTTTAAAAAAAAATAAAATTAAAAAAAAGACCTTTTAAAAGACCCTTTCCATACATTTTAAGACCTCCTCACCACTTCCAGTCCTAACCGGTTACATCAGAAACACACTAGGGCTGCACGATATGAGAAAAAAATATATATATAAAATTGCGATTTTTTTGGGACCGATAATGAGATTGCAATAGGATTGACGATTTCGAAGGGAATGATTATTGTTGTATCTAGGGCTGCAACTAACGATTATTTTCATAGTCGATTAATCTGTTGATTTTTTTCTCGATTAATCGATTAGTTGTTTGGTCTATAAAATGTCAGAAAATGGTGAAAAATGTAGATAAGTGTTTCCCAAAAGCCCAAGACGACGTCCTCAAATGTCTTGCTTTGTCCACAACTCAAAAGATATTCAGTTTACAGTCACAAAGGAGAGAAGAAACTAGAAAATATTCACATTTAAGAGGCTGGGATCAGAGAATTTTGACTTTTGTCTTAAAAAAATTACTCAAACCGACTAATCGATTATCAAAATTGTTGGCGATTAATTTAAGAGTTGACAACTAATCGATTAAACGTTGCAGCTCTAGTTGTATCATTATTCTCATTTTGATTAAAACATTAAAAAAAATTTAAAAAATTTGCGAGGATCTGTACAAAACAAGGACTTTTTCTTTAGTCTAGATGCGTTTACTGCGCCAGTTGATATCGCGATGACAATTAAAAAAAAGATTATTGTCATCGCGATATCAACTGCTGCAGTAAACGCATCTAGACTAAAGAAAAAGTCCTCTATATATTAGTGCAGCCCTAGTTGAGATATGTAAAACGGAATCACACATACGTGCGTCTTTATGAATCTGACGAAAATAATGCACATTTCTGTCTATACAGTTTTAGTAGTGAATACACAGCGTTTTAATGCATCTGGCCCCTGCTGTCTACATCCTATTGCAATGTTGTGGCTAGCACTGGCTAGCATGTGGGACCAGACAGCGCTGATGTGCCAATAATACCGAACAGCTTCACAGAAATGAAAACAACCCCACTCTTTTCAGTGCCAATACAAACTTTTGCCACGACGTTTTGAGACACTCAAAACATTACACACAAAAAGTAACAAAATTGCTGTCAGAATATAAAAGCCATTCTTCAACTTACTTGTCCTGCATATGTTCCAAACTTCTTCCTGAGACCAGAGGCCAGTGCAGCCAGACATTTAGCTGCCACCGTCACCAGCATCACATTGGCATCTTTTCCCACAACCTGAAACATAAAACCAGTCAGCGTACTATTTAGAGTCACTAAACCCCCAAGCCCTAAACCCCCAAGTCTTGTTAGATCCCTGGTACCGTATTGGTCCGAAACTAAGACGACCCTGATTATAAGACGACCTGCCCTCTTTCAAGACTCTTTTGGAAGACCAAATCCTGTTTTATAAAGAAAATTATTTTATTTGAAAAATAATTCTAATAAAAATCACATTGAATAAAACAAGGTAGGCTGTTGTTTTTAACATCTTTAGATAAAATAATATTTTCAATATCTTTTTAGATGAAAGTGTCCCATTTAAATTAACAGTAACTATCTCCAAGGCCTCCAGCTGAATGACTGCTCTGGTAATGGGCATCCCATCACTCCGTTTTTCAGTCACGTAATCACACACTCTCCTGTCACGTAATCACACACTCTCCTGTCAATCTCTTGGATCTGCTTTGAGGACCACGGTAAGATTTTCTCTGACCGTTTGCATTTTTAGACATGACTACGCCTCGTTGTACTTCTGTTCTAACTTCCGACTTTTAGGCTTTTTTGTAGCTGGATGTATCATTTGTTGCGTCTAAATATGAATGTGGATAACGTTAGTGATAGTGAGATGCTTGCTACAGTTACACTTCTAGTGATGAATTGGCACATTTTTTTCCTCTGAGTCACGGCTTTGTTCCAACGCCGCTGGGCGCTCTCTCTCTCTTCAGTCTCTCTTGACCATATAACGCTACCGTGCTTTCGGACGGTTGTTGAGGCTCCGTCTAAAACTCGGCCATTTCGACCAGCTGTTTGTAACATTAAAATAAAACGGTTTATGGATCATTTCATTTCTACAGTTTATAGCTGACTTTTCCAGCTGACTTCTCTATTGGCTGTTGAAACAGGCGACATCCATTACGTTCTGAAACCAGCCTCTGCGACTTGAACAGCTGAAAGTCTAGACCCCAAATATAAGACGACCTCACTGTTTCAGACATATTTCCAGGAGAAGAAGAAAAAAAAAAAAAAAAAAACTTCTTATATATTCGGACCAATACGGTAATTGCTCTTTAAACCCAATTCCAGAGAAGACCGCCTAACTGAAAACATGACAAGTACTTCAGTCTTTACCTTCTTCAGAGCTCTGACAAGGTCTCCATAGTCTCCGTTCTCTAGTTTGGGGTTCTTTGTCAGAGCCTCTATAGCCTCCAGAGCTTCTTTCCTCTCCTGCCACTTTTTAGCTTCCTGCAGAAACAGAGAGAGCAAGGACACATACTTCAACATTTAGTGTTCCATCACATAGAGAAGCTTAATTACAAAAAATAATATATTCCAGTTAAGAGTGTTTCAGTGGTGGCTGGGCTGGCTCAGTGGTAGAGCAGACGCAGAGGTCCAGGGTTCGAATCCCACCTGTGACAAATTTCCTGCATGTCTTCCCCCCTTTCTCACCTAGCTGTCCTGTCAAAAATGTAAGGCGGAAAAGCCCAAAACAAATCCCCTTAAAAAAAAAAAATATATATATATATATATATATATATATATATATATATATATATATATATATATATATATATATATATATATATATATATATATATACACACACACACATACATACACACACACTTACTAAGAAGAATGCACATAACATGTCAGTCTGGCATTTCATTTTTTTATTTTTTTTTATTAATATATATCAGAAATATTCAACCATTTTCAACCAAATTGCCCAAAAAATAAGTTAGATGCATGGATGTACCCTGTACTATGTTCTTCCCAGGTAAAATTACTGATTACTTCCATTGAATTTTGGCCGTTTTATTCAAATTTTTTGCATTTGAAAAAGCCCTAACCCTAAAAATAAATAGTTTTAAAACAGTATCCTGACTTAACTTTGACAAAAACCAGTCTGTGATTCAGTCAATATCCTCTGATCTTAACTAGTAGTCAATGTAATTCACAATTTCTGCTTTTTTGAATCATAAAAATTAGGGATATAATGTCATTTAAATTCTAATAATCCTTAAAAAAAAAAATAAAAAATAAAAAGAGCATTGAAAAAAGCGACAAATGCCAAAAAAAAAGTTCACCAGATTCACATTTTGACCAGGAAGGACAACAAGTCTATGGCCGCAGGAAGACAACACAAGGGGTAAAGAAGTACATAACATTTAGGTTCTGCATGCATTGCTTTGGGTCCGTTTTGCTGGAAACAGAAAGGATGTAAGTACGTGGTACGGAATAAACAGGAGATATTTGGGTGAATTATTGGTAAAAATAGATAAATGTGTCTAGGGAGAAAAATCAATTTTAAAAATCCTCGCAAAAGAATCATGATGGCATACGATTTTCAGTTTTTTCACCCACCCCTAATAGTTAGAAACACGTACTATTTTGTCGTAGAAGTCTTTGGGCATCTTGGACAGAATCTCCACGGCTTCCAGCAGTTCATAAGGATCCACTGCTGCCACCGTTTCCTCCTCATCCTCTCCTGAAAGAAGAACATGAAAAAGAGATGGCACCCGATTAACATCTACAACATCTACAACATCAAAGAAGTTTGTATTTATAAAATCGGTTAGCAGTTTGCTACCTAGTTAAACCTACCATCAGACTGGTCTCCACTGTGGGCTTGTTGCTGTTCAAACTTGGCCTTCAAGTCCTGCTGTGAGCGCAAGAACCTGGTCTGCTTGGGAGAAGATGAAGGCAGCTTCACCCACTCCTCCTCCAGCTCCTTCAGCTGCAGGGACAGAGAACAAACAAGCATTGTTTAGTTTAACTGGATTCTGAAACCTGAACATTAAAAAGGTGGGCGAGTATGTGCAGTAGGGATGTCCCGATCAGCTTTTTTGGCCCCCCGATCATATTCGATTTTTTAAATATTGAATATCTGCCGACACAGAGTCCCGATCAGATACTTGTATTTGCTCAGATAATAGAGCTGCACATCATTTTTTTTTGTTTACAAAAATAACTAAGTACACAAAAGTAACTAAAATATATCTAAGGCCCTGTTTACACGAATACGCTCGCGGGTGAAAACGTAAAAATATTTTAGCAGATGTGCCTTTCATTTAGACGGCGACAGCGTTTTTGGGGCTCAAAAATGCAAAAAGTGAAACCGCCCAAAACTAAACTTTGCGACGCCTCTTGTGCTTAATAGTCAATCTTTGATTTTCTTCTCGGGTGTTGAGGTCGACAGCCTGAAAGCAGAAGAAGTGTGGAGAATTGGAGTAATCCGCTTCTGTGAAAAAACGGGTGACTAAGAAAGACAGACTTTTTTTACTTGTTGCCAAGGGCTGGCAAGCGACGAGACACTATGGACGGACACTGATGAGTGGCTGCGCCATGTTGGTTTGAAAGTGCCGGCATCCAAGCAGTTTGCGTGTGATTAAAAGGCAGCCATCACTACAAGCGGATGTACGTAGGTAAACGGGGTGAATGCCGATCCTCGATAAGCTAAAAAAGAGATAGATAGATAGATAGAAAATAAATATATAAAATAAAATATATAAAATAAAATAATAATAAGTATCCGATACTGTAATCGGGACATCCTAATGTGCAGTGATGAGTGTGTCCCACCTGTACAGAGGTAATATTTTGCAGTGGTGGTCTCAGAGCATCCCGGATCCATTTGTAGATCTCTACAGCAAGCAGCTTGACTTCGTCTCTTACCGCCTTTTCCCTGGACTCAAACTGCTTGGATAAAATCTTCACTATTGGTTTCAAAGTGATGATCTTGGATCCAAACTCACTAGGGGAAGATGACGACAGACCGAGAGGTGACAAATGGCTAGTGTTATTGACAGGAGAAAGAAGACTGCTCTTTTGACAAGCAATAATCAGCTTTCGTTAGGGAGGGGGTCAAATGGGCCCATTGGTACTTTTCTACAGGGTCACTGCACTGCCCTATCCAAGGAGACAAACTGTACTGGGAAAACGGCTACAACATTAAAATGATGAACTGATATCAGACATATGCAATATTCTTGTCAATTCCACTAAAGAAAAATTTGACCGAAAAACCTATAGCTGAATAATAGGCTGAGAAAATGAAAGTACAACATTGTGTTACACCAGGACAGAACTGTACCATTGACAAATATCTTATCAGTATGTTACATTTACATTATTTTACATCCAGGTAAAATAATAGTTTGCTGCATTGTTCAGTCATCTTTAATGTTTTGCAGTGAAAAATAAAAAACACATTAAATCAGGTCTGAATGTCACCATTTGAATTCATGTGACTCAAGGTAAGATGACAAACAAGCCTATTTTCCAAACATCAGACCGTTTATCCTCAACTGCATTTTGACTTTAGTATTCTATTTTAATGAGAGAACTACATTTTACACACGCTAAAATGTATCTGTACTAGAGGTGCAACGAGATATCGCGATATTAACATGCAACGAGAAAAAAGGTGTTCAAATCCTATCTCGTGAACCCAATCTCGTGTGCCGAGTGTCTCGTCACACCCCCATTCTGTAGCGTTCCCTTGTTAACGCCAGCCAAAAGCCATTTGATGTAGCCTCTAGCTACAGTATTGTGCGGTTGTTTGATTGTTGTCATTGTCTACCGAGTTTGCTATTATTAACTGCATGCAAATCAAAAAGCAAAGACAACACACATGTAATAACATTGGGGATGGTTGCTTTACATCTGCATTTAATGATAAAGAAAGCTACTAGAACTGTTAAAGATAATATATGTGCTCTACATAGCATATCTTTAAAAATGTAGACATGTAGAGAACCTTAATTTTAACTAGTCCCCAATGCGTTTACATTAAGGGTTTCTTAGTGTGGTCATTCTAACCCGGGAAAGTAGCACTGACCTGAGAGCCTTCCTGAGTGTCTCGATGCAGGACACCACAATCTTGGGGTTCTTGTTGTCCAGTCCTTTGAGCAGCTCGTCTTGAACCACCTCAGCCTTCTCTATCTCGATGTACATCAGACAGATGTCTGTGCCTAGCTCCTTAGCGCGGGCCTTTGGCTGGTTGAACACTTTGGTCACCACGCCAGACACCACCTCACCTGCTGTCCTGTAGCAAAGGGCATTGACAAAGACCCAGCCTGTCAGAACCACACTGCCTGGACATTGTCATGTGCATAATCTTATCAACAAGGTTGCCTTGCGTGGACTTTTAGGGTCAGTTAAAAAAGAAAGAAAGAAAAATAAAGCATCAATGCATCACCTAAAGGATGAAATGTGACATTTTAAATGATTGAGTGCGAATGAGTGAACAGCACGCCCCAACCAACGTTGCGCCCAGAAGATATTCTTGTTGGAACTACTACTTACTTGCCAGCTACATGGGCATTCTCAATGAAGGCCAGGGCAGCCTCCAGACCTTTAAGCTGAGCCACAGCATTAGAGTCAGTGACAAACTTCTTTATCAGTCCCAGGTACTTCCCCCACTCTGGACTCTTCTCATCCCCTATCTTCTGGAACAACTTCAGAGCTTCTTCATAACCATTCAGACGGGCTTTCCATACCTAAAGAGCAACGGTCACAGAGAACAAGGGTGAAGGACAGAAAAGTGTAGGCGATACAAAGTCAACACAAAACTAGATATTCATGGATAGGTTTATCTTTCTTGAAAAAGGAGACGGAGAAGCATGACTACACAAACACACAAATGTCTTTCCAGTTCCTGGTGGGGAAATGGAGGCCTGTGTGCTGACATCGACAGACCAAATCGCAAATGCAAATTAGTCTGGAACCTCGCAGTTAATTTTCCATTTCCAAGGGGTGTTACCACGGGGTCGTAGACCAGAATGCCTCCGCACGCAATTGGATAGACCTACAGCCAATCAGAGCCGGCATATCACGGGATAGGCGCTAATATTTTTAAGCACTGGCGCCAGAGGTCAAAAATGGAGAACCCCAAAATTGAAAACGAAATATCTTCTCACAGAAAATATCCAAATAGTTGAAAATGGAGCCCTACTCTGTACTATGTGAAACATGTCCTAGTAATACAGTTAAGAGTATTTTTACTCCTGTTTCACCCCTTCAGAAGTATTTATATTGAAATTTTAAGGACAAACTAACGAGCGTTGCTCAAAATTATACCATATAAATTTGAGGCCATACTGCCCAGGCCTATACTGGACTGTATAAAGCAGTCTGACAAACAGCCATTTAGAAGCCTGACGCAAAGGCATTGTTTGAGACAAGGCAAAACCAAACACTATAAATAACCAATAATCATATGGCATTGCATCGTTTCCTGATTAGATGCTTACAGTACATTATATTAGAACTGATGTCCTGCTCGTTTGGTTTACAGGGTACCAGGAAGACTTGGATTAGATGTGTGTATTAGTTTAATGCCACACGTAAAGCCTTTTGGGGATAAGGATCCAATAAACAGGGTAAGCGAGTCTGTACTGTAAGAAAGATTACCAGGTGGGTGAGACGTTTCCTGTCAGTAATTACTTAAAGGAATTATTGTTAAAATGAGCGAATTAAACAGAAGTGAACTGCAGAGAATTTCATTGAGGACAAACTTCAGTCAGCGAGTCACCTTGTGTTCACATTTCTGGTCGATGGGAAGCTTTATCCACTCGCTATCATCCCCCATGGTGGCCGCTCAGGGGTGGGCTTCCCCAAAAGGTACTCAACTGGAAAACAGCATTATTGACACAAAATGACATTCGGTGCGATTCATGTCTGGTTTACTGCTGGGAGGTGGGGGGAGAGAGAATAAGTGGACACTAACATGTATCACAGAAATCTTGGTGTCTGGCTTAAAAACAAAAACCCAAATTAAAATCAGAAAACAAATGGCTTTTCAGCTGCAGCCGTCACACTCGCACCTCATCTTGGGACATTCAACAACACTAGGACTGCACAGGAGCAAAATACACTGTAATAATAATGACCGTTGTGTTGAGATAAACACAAATACACACAACTGGCCCAGCATTTACTGCATTTTCCAAATTGCCACGGGGGTGCAGCTTAATACACAACATATTCTGCTGCTGTAATAGAAGATCTACTATTCACCGATCTGCAGTATGTAGATCAGTGGTTTTCAAACTATGTCAAGTGATTTAAAAAGGAAAAGTGGAACATAAAAGCAATGTCCATATTGTTGAAACAAGCAAACACTGGGATTTCTACTAGAGCCCAACCCATAATGGATTTTTTGAGGCCAACATCATTACTTGAGAATAAAAGGCTCTGGTTAGGTTGCTGTAACAGTCTATTTAAGCTCAAGTCCTGTAATAGTGCTTTACCAAAAAAATACATCTTTTTTGTCAATAAAAGAGTGTTTGTGTAAATAATTTCTTCAGTTGCAATGTCACCAACTTACTGACATGCAACTCACTTTCACTTGAAAGCTTAAAGATTGTCTAATGCACATTCAGGGAGGGACTATGGGTTCATATTTCATATTGATCCAACCCCAGGCTGATAAACAGGCTAAAGACATCACTCACATCTCAGCTTAGAGCCTAGTCTTACACATAAGCAATGCAAACTTAGAGATTTTTTTCTCTCCAAATAGTTCAATCGGCATATTGATCTACAATAGTATCCTTAAAAGTTCTCAACACTTGCTACAAAATGTGTGACACAAACTTTTTAGAAGACCTTTTGAATGGAAAGAACACCTAACTTCATTAAAAAAATATGCTAATTTAAATGAGACCTTTGTTATTTATTAAGGCAGGTGCACAGGTGACTTGATACCCTCTTAAGAGTCATTGCATCACACTCAAAGACTGGATGCATCTATACCACCAAACAACACATCCCTAAAAAACATTTCAATCTAGGACATGTTTGTTATTGTTAAGCCACCATGGATCACTAACACCCAACCTGAAAGTTCCTGTAAAAAAGAATCCTTGTTATTGACAGTGTGGTATTTTGCTAAAGCAACGAGCTATTGCTGCTTACATGGACAATCTAAACTACTACTAGTTCACGCCACATTTACGTTAGATTACAATAGCATTAACGTTATAAGCAAAACCACAGACGATAACTTTCCACATATATCTGCTATATCACCCAGCTGTAATTAATCCCAATTATACATAGTTTCCCCCAAGTAGGACAGTTAACGTTGTGAGCGTATGCATGACGGAGGTGGCAGTAAACCGCCAGAATTCTGACTGAAATTTTGAACTGCATACAAGAATGAACACAGGGGGTCTTCAGGAGGACGTGCAATCAGAAACCAGCCTGCACCATCAAATACACCCAGTCACAATCAATTAGGTTAGCAACCGCTTGCAAACTGTGCCATCGTCTAGCTAACCATTCCACTGGTTGTTGTCACCCATTTTAAAAAAAGGTCTATGGGTGTCACCAATACTGTTTCCAGTTTACTTAGATTGGGACTGGTCACCATATTATCTAGCTGTCGTTAGTTAGTAACTTAGCTAACGTAAGTCAGATGAGCGCCATTAACTAGCGAACTTAGCAACGACTGTGGCAGTTGCTAGGTTAGCACGTTAACCCGCTCATTCTGGTTATAGCAGCTGACGTTACAGCAAAAATACAAGCAGCTCACACAAGCTACATATGTGTCGTTAAACATACGCAGCTTGTTAGCATATGTAGTGTAAACTTATTACGTTTAGCAGGTGTTCATAACTAGCTAAACCTTATTGACTGCTAGAGGTGGTAGCCGCCGTTAGCTGCTTAGAAACAAGGCTATGAGCTAACCTCCTTCACCAACCGCCAACACAGCCAGGCCTAACAACGCAGTTCACAACGACAGCTGCAGAAACACAACAACCTAGCATGCTAGCTCAGACTAAAATACGAGATTTAACTAAAATGAGAAAATAATTGTATATCGCTGGGATACCTGCTTGCGTCTCTAGGAGACAATACGATCCTGGCTGCCCAGTTAGATGGGGATGATAATGGGATCACTAGTGTACAGAGAAGCTCAGCCGAGCTTTACAAGCGTTGCCAGTGTCGCCCAGAAGACAACATCCGGTTCTAAATAAAACTGACAGCTAGAAAGTATCTCGATTAATACAAAGTATCGAATTAATTAACATATATTGTGTAGTAGAAAACGTAACGTTAAGCAAATCAACATTGCGGGATACAGTTTCATTTGTTTATGTCTTTCTGTGCAACTGAGACATTTTGCGCTCTTATTTTAACGGCACCAATTTCCGGTCCTATCACTGCTGCCTATGTCAAACTTGTTGCAGCTTTTTGAAATGCCTCCAAGGGCGGAGAGACAGAGGAGGGGCGGAGACCGGCACCACCCTGACTACAAACAATCCTCTTGTGTTTAATCATAGACTTTGTATAAAGTCTCACTGCATTACACATTAATTACAGACTAGTAAATAGCAGTACACCCCACATTATGTTGGATCCACATTACACATTTACGCATTATACAGTTTACTCCTTAGGGCGTCCCTATTTGTCAATAGACAAAGCCATTGATTGGTTGCATTTGAACTATGGCCCGCCCTCAAAGTATAACATTTCTTTTCTGATTGGACCACCACGTGCATCGCTTATCATTGGAAGAGATTTGATTAGCTGCTCTAAAATTAAGCCATTCCTGTAACTATAAAAAAAATATTGGTATTGGATATTGGTTCAGATTAAATGACTTGGTTGCAAAGGAGGCTATATAAAATAAATATAACATTGATGGTAGGAAGAGAGGAAAGGATGATGGTTTTTACAAAGGTGTGAAAGAAAATGAGGTGTGCTGGAAGGAATAGGAGAGATGAGACAGTAATATTAACACACTGGACAAAACAGTATACTATTCAAAATAGGTAAACATAATACAGGTAGTAGATGTGATTACTGTGGACAAGAATAAACAGTAGAGCATGTTATACTATATTGTTAGAAATATGAGGAAGAAAGAAGGCAGAATATCAAAAGAGTTCCAAAACATGTGTTATCGATTACTATTAAAGTATCCTAGACACATGATCTAATATGAATATTGTAAATACCAGACATTCTGATCCATACAGCTGGTGGGCGGTAATGCACAAAATTGTTGTTAGCCAACTGCCAATAAACCACAAAGAAGAAGAAGAAATTGATTAATGTCATATATTGCCTTTACACCTATTTGACTAGTCTGCAGGTTGTTCATCTTAGTACATATTTTTTACAACAACAAACGTATAGATCAATACACAAGCCACTCAATTACTGAAAACATACTGATTTAAATATAGCAGCACAGGACACAGACAGAATCCTTTCAAAGACACAGATTATACAGAGACTTACCGCTCAAGTAGAGAAAGCCATTTTAGTTTTTTTGAATTACATAGGCATTACATTCAACCGTCTCTACCAGCAACACTCCAAGAGACTTTATGTAAAAGATTAGTGCCTGATTGTGCAGAGTGTAGGCCTACAGTAGAGAAATGTAAAAAAGCACTGCAGGAGAACAACACTAAAATGGAAAGTGAGGACAGTACCACAGAGAGATATTTTGAAAGCTCACACAAGCCAGATAGAGGAAATGAACAGTGATGTAAATGGTGATTTGCTCTCGTTTGCGCTCTATGTTGAGCAGGCAAATGTGTGTTTGCTTCGAAGAGAAGAACTGTTGTACTTGATATAAGAAAGACAAAACAAGCAAACCTGGATATAAGGCTGTATAACAAGCATTTCACTGACTGATAAGCATAAAAACACAAACAAGGTATTGAAGTGAAAAATAACACGTTTCAATTTAATGATTTCGACGCTTCAATTTATTATTATTATTTTTGCCCCAAAAATAATGCTAATTTTATAATAAAGCCACACCGAAAGTCACGCATAAAATAATATTAATAATAATAATAATAATAATAATAATAATAATAATAATAATAATAATAATAATAATAATACTTTTTATTTTAATTTTTGTGTCGAAAATAGCAAAGGAACCTTTGCGTGCTGTAATGTTCGGTGGGCATTTAATTGATGTAACTCACAACATCCTCCTGTCTCCATGGAAGCCCCACCATGTTAGGACCAGCAGTCAGTGCAATAATAGCTAGCAAAAATCCCAAAGCTACAGAAATTACATTTATTAAATTCTGTACATAGCTAGCTAGATATTTTGCCCATCAGAGCTACACACACGGTCAAGTGTATTCATGTTAATTTCAACGTTATCTCCTGAAAGGGCGACCAGAATGAACCGTTTTAATTCCACCGTCCCGGATGACGAGTACCTTGGTAGGTTATGTGTTAGCTGTGCAGTGCTAGCTAACAGTTGAGCTCTTTAGCTAACGCCTTTTTTTGGTGTATATTTTAATGTAACAGTCGTCTAATCATCGCTCTGTCACGTCAGTATATCGTCAATTAATTTACTGAAACTATCAACTAAGCTGTTATAGTTTTTAAGTCTGTCTTTGTATCCGTACGTGAGTGATTGTGTGTTTATTTCTCTCACAGCGGACAGTAATGTGTTGTTCTACCTGAGTGATGCAGTGACCCAGCTGCTGGAACATAAAGAGGAGTACACCCAGTTCGGGGTGATCCGTTACTTTGCAGAATAGTATGTAACACTGAACACATCACAGTCAGTCACCTATAGGTAGGGTTGTTCTGTAGGTCTGGAAAGCAGACAACGTTTTGACTGATGGCTACAAACATATTTAAATTACATACCTCCACAAAGATGCCATTGGAAAAGTAATGTATACAATAATTAAACTGTAAATTCAGTAGAATTTGGCACACATTTTCATATTGCAAACCAACCCAGAAGAGTTTGTTAAATATAGGTAGCCTATTCAGTTTATAATTTTATTTATTTTATTTTTGTATTTAATGTTTATTTGACAGGGACAAATGCATAGAACATTGCTTTATAAAGAATACAAAGTAGATGCCATGCATACAGGTTTATAGCCATGACTAATTTGCAACCCCTGTCCCTGTAATCACATTCATTCAATGCTTTCCTTTGGAAGAAATGTATTCTAAAGCAGTGCTAATATATGATCATTTGTTTACCAAACAATTGCCTACAAGTGTACATCTTAACACACTTCTGTGTATAAAAGCCTTTTCCTTTGCAAATGTAATGCAGAAAGCCAGTGAAACAGTTTCCCGCTTTTGTGCTGAATGTGCAGTATGCAGTGACTGTAATCTAAAGTGAGACGTGTCTACACAGTTTACTGTCATCCTATCCTAGCTGAGATAGTTGATGGAAGTAAACACAAGTTAGTGTATCTTGTGTACAATCTTTAACTGACTGATGACATGACTTTTGAAGTGTATTTTTGTATCTTTTTTTGTAATTTGTGTGTGTGTGTGTGTGTGTGTGTGTGTGTTTGTAGTTTCAGCAGTGTAAAGAACAGTAACCACGTGCTCTTCCGAGAGTATAACTACATCAGGGCCACTCCTCATAACAGAGCCTCCTTCATCAGAGTCTTCTGGAGATGCTACAGACAGATTGGCAAGAATGGAGGTTAGTGAGAGCCAGAAATAATTAGAATGGAAACGTTTTCTGTTTCGGTTATAGTTAGATTGTAATAGTCATTACATAATTGTCCCTTTCTCCATACAAGGCTAGGTTTATGTTATAAGACTCACATTGCAAAGTTAGTTAACAGTCTAGTTATTACAGACTGTTACAGTGGGGCAAAAAAGTATTTAGTCTGCCACCAATTGTGCAAGTTCTCCCACTTAAAAAGATGAGAGAGGCCTATAATTTTCATCATATGTACACTTCAACTATGAGAGACAAAATGAGAAAAAAAATCCAGAAAATCACATTGTAGGATTTTTTATGAATTTATTGGTAAATTATGGTGGAAAATAAGTATTTGGTCAATAACAAAAGTTAATCTCAATACTTTGTTATATACCCTTTGTTGGCAATGACAGAGGTCAAACGTTTTCTGTAAGTCTTGACAAGGTTTTCACACACTGTTGCTGGTATTTTGGCCCATTCCTCCATGCAGATCTCCTCTAGAGCAGTGACGTTTTGGGGCTGTCGCTGGGCAACACGGACTTTCAACTCCCTCCAAAGATTTTCTATGGGGTTGAGATCTGGAGACTGGCTAGGCCACTCCAGGACCTTGAAATGCTTCTTATGAAGCCACTCCTTCGTTGCCCGGACAGTGTGTTTGGGATCATTGTCATGCTGAAAGACCCAGCCACGTTTCATCTTCAATGCCCTTGCTGATGGAAGGAGGTTTTCACTCAAAATCTCACGATACATGGCCCCATTCATTCTTTCCTTTACACGGATCAGTCGTCCTGGTCCCTTTGCAGAAAAACAGCCCCAAAGCATGATGTTTCCACCACCATGCTTCACAGTAGGTATGGTGTTCTTTGGATGCAACTCAGCATTCTTTCTCCTCCAACTTGAGTTTTTACCAAAAAGTTCTATTTTGGTTTCATCTGACCATATGACATTCTCCAAATCCTTTTCTGGATCCTCCAAATGCTCTCTAGCAAACCTCAGATGGGCCTGGACATGTACTGGCTTAAGCAGGGGGACACGTCTGGCACTGCAGGATTTGAGTCCCTGGCGGCGTAGTGTGTTACTGATGGTAGCCTTTGTTACTTTGGTCCCAGCTCTCTGCAGGTCATTCACTAGGACCCCCCGTGTGGTTCTGGGATTTTTGCTCACCGTTCTTGTGATCATTTTGACCCCATAGCGGAGTTTGGAGTGTGACTGTTTGATGTTGTGGACAGGTGTCTTTTATACTGATAACAAGTTCAAACAGGTGCCATTAATACAGGTAACGAGTGGAGGACAGAGGAGCCTCTTAAAGAAGAAGTTACAGGTCTGTAAGAGCCATAAATCTTGCTTGTTTGTAGGTGACCAAATACTTATTTTACAGAGGAATTTACCAATAAATTCATTAAAAATCCTACAATGTGATTTTCTGGATTTTGTTTTTCTCATTTTGTCTCTCATAGTTGAAGTGTACCTATGATGAAAATTACAGGCCTCTCTCATCTTTTTAAGTGGGAGAACTTGCACAATTGGTGGCTGACTAAATACTTTTTTGCCCCACTGTATGTGAATTATTAATAGGAAGTCACGTCAGTAGTGTACTGTCATAAGTTTCCAAATATTAATTAATTTACTTGCAAAAACCCATTTGGCTAGACTGGTTGGTCTTTAACTTTTAAATCAGTGCTTCACTGTTGTATATTCTGTACTGTAACTAAAGTTAGTTTTATTCTCTTGTTGTATTCCAGACTTACTGTCCATGCTGGAGTACAGGTCGCTGCTGCAGTTATTGTGTCCAGACTTCCCTTTGGAGATATTGCAGAGTGCAGCCAAGTCAGTACACAAACAGACAACACACTACACCCGTCCCCTTCAATACATTTTTTTATTTCAACTCTTTTGAACAGGATTTCTTTGTACTGTTGTTCGCTAATCCTAAGAGGTTACACCTTTGTTTGTTTGTTTGGTTGCCACAACTTTAACATGGCATGCTGTGAAAGTCTGTTCAGTTACCTATGAGGATTAGTATGAGGTACATACTGTTAGAGCAAATAGGATGGCCATTAGTGTAGTATTAAAAGTACAGTGCAGTCTTCACCATGTAGTTATATTGTGTATACTGTACATGACAGTGCTATATGTTACAACAAGAAAATATAATCTTTCAGTCATTGTGTGAGGAATCTTCTCTCCTCATGCCCTTCACATTTAAAGACCAATATTTTTACCAGCTGCGACAGCGACGCTGGTATTGCAGTGTTTCCTTTAGGATTTTTTTTAGCAGGGGGGGGGGACTTGCCCCTACTGCTAAAAAAAAATCCTAAAGGAAACACTGCCCCCCCTCCCGCGCGCCCCGTTGCCAAATGTTTTACGTATGAAACGGAACTGACACTTTGCTGCAACACAAACAAATATATTTATTCACCTCTATTCACACACAATGAGGCATATTTTCAGTTGTGATTGAACTGTATTTTTTTGAGGAACTATAGGGCACTTAAAATCTACAACAGGTCTACACTTAGAACGGACCCACCCCGGTGACGTTTTTGATGGAGCTGTTCGTTTAATAGTCGACTCGGAAGAAAGCGAACGTTTTGACAATAAACTACATCAACACAACAGTATGTAGAGTTAGACTTAGACTTCTCTTTATTGATCCTTTTGGTTAAACTGGACGGGCCCAATAACCTCTGAATAGTTCTACTTGTTAAATTGCAACGTGAGCGGCAGTTGCATTATGTCTGCAAGATAATTGAAAAGGCAACCGCGAATAAATATTTTGTACAGCCCTATTTCTGATACCGTGGTGGCAGAAATTTTGCCATGGTGGGCCGCCACTACAAAGTCAACATAGAGGAAACACTGGGTATTGTTTTCACTTTGTGTGTGTTTTGAAATCCGACACAGACAGACTACAGGCAGCACTTTTTATAGTCATGGCACGTGTCTAATGTATGATTTTATAGCGTTGCAACCGTGCAAGATGCAGTCAAACTTTACAGGTGTGTAGATCAAAATCACAGCAGAATAGCGACATGCTTGTGGCTGGGAAAGGGTGCTGAAAGTAGGGGGGGTTTACGCCCCTGGCCTGACAACTGCGCAAAATATGAAGCTTTACAAATCAAACGGGTCAAAATCGGTGTGTTCTGAGTAGGGAAGCAACGATTATAGATTTTGTTGGTGCGATTATAGTTTGAAAAAATAATCACGGTTTCACGATTATCACGATTATTATGCATTAATTAATTTCACTGCTACTGTATGAAATTACATGAACACTCTCGATTTTAAGGTAACAGAAATAACACAGTAACAGTTTTGAATGTTTAGAAAACAATCAATCATCAACATTTTTATTTAAATTCATCTGAAAATATTAGAGACTAGAGGTGAATAAGTCACACCACAAACAAAGGCCAAGTTGTCATTGGCACGTTATCGTCAGTGCAGTCACTGTAAATGCAAACTTCGGCTCCTGACTCGTTAGCTGTCAACTGTAACGGTACCGTTAGCCTGTTTAATGTTAACGTTAGCTAACTGGTAACGTTAACAAGCTAACAAACACTTAACAACAACATTAAAAAACAAAGTCGCTAGTAAGCTTACCAACTTGGGTTGAATTCCCTGTTGCAGCTGCTGCTGTTCTGAAGTCGGGGGCTGACTCTGCTCTGTGTTTTCCTGGTGTTTGCTAACTTTATGTAATGTTAAAAAATTGCAGCAGTAAGTTATCCCACCACAGGGAGCCACTGTCAGTCTGACAGTCAATACTCACGGTGACCGGACCGGCGTCTGATGTGCCGTGTGTGCGCAAACGTGAACGTTTATGTTGTCAAGGAGGTTTAATAAGAACTGCACACACTGCTACACATAACGTGCAGTCAGTTAACACTCGGTGTAGTGGAGCCTTTACGATTAATTAACCGTGACGTTTTAAAGCGCGGTTAATAGTGAAATTGGTTAACCGCTGCATCCCTAGTTCTGAGCAATGGCTCCAGAAGATGGGGGAGAAGGAAGTAAGGAAGGAACCCCCCCCCCCCCCCCCCCCCCCCACACACACACACACAAACACACACACTTTACGCCCCTGGCCTGAAAACCGTGCAATATACAATCACAAACCTTTCCAGGTGTGTAATTTACATAAAAATGAAGGCCGAGTTTGAAAATGAGTGTGGTACAAGCAAGGGCTCCGGAAGTAGGATGGTAGGAAGTAGGGAAGTGGGCCCTCACCCGTGGCATCGCGACCGGTGTGATCCTCTCTAGTTAAATGTATTTTCATGTTGCATACTCCTCCGATTTTTTTTATCTTAAGCGCATACTGTTTTTTCTTTGACATGTGTTACTTCTTAAATTGTTGGGTCCCTTAACGACCAGTACACCACTGGACTTAACTGGTTGATAGAAGACTGGTGTAAACTGTTGTTACCTGCTTTTCTTTTCTTGTCCCGTAGAATTGTTCTAATGGACGACGCCATCGACTGTCTGATGTCGTTCTCTGATTTCCTTTATACCTTCCAGCTACAGTTCTACTACCAAGGTACAATAGAAACTACTGTTTCATGTTGGCAGTTCACTCAGTGTGGCTGTAAACTTTTATTAACATGGGTGTGTTAATCACTGGCATATTTCTCAATAGAAAACAAATTCAAAACATTTCTATGTTCAGATATGAAAATAATAACAGAAACCTATTAACTACCAATATTGAGGGTAGAATCATCTTATCAGAAGTGGACAATATGGAGTTATATCACATTTATTTAGTTTTATGAATTTATGATGAAAGGCAATGCTAGCAGTCTAATCCCATTTCCATCCAAAAGCTGAATAAAACCGAATTTAGCCCACGGACTTCCAACTGCCCGTAATCCTGTGTGTCTGTAGAGTTCCTGGACAGCGTGCTGGTGATCTACCAGGATCTGTTAGCAGGGAAGAGTCCTAACACTGTCATCGTCCCCACGTCCACCTCCATCGAGCAGCTCCCCTCTGCCGCTGCCGAGGAGAACGACAAGGAGGAGCAGCAGCAGGACGGAGTGGAACCGTCCACTCTGGCTCAGTGTATAGATGCCTTCTGTGACAGGTTCAAGCACAGGTAAAACACACATTCCAGTCCTCACTCACTGGGACCAGACATCCTCTAGAAACTTGCTATAATTTTTTTATTTTTTAACAATGTTTTTATAATTTCCATTGCAAATACAATTTTCAACAACCTTGAAATTTACGTGACAAATAAAAACTGATAGATTGATTGTATATGACGACAAGTGGGGAAATTTCCTATTTCATGGAACGCACAACCATTCTATTTATACTACTATCATAAAACCTGATTACAACATCAAACCTTATTGCTAACTAACAGACTGTGTTGATGGTGACATTCCCAGAAGGCTACTGAAGTTGAATGAAAGTTCATCACATTTTTTGAAAGTGAGAAAATGAATTCCCTTCAGGGGGCACCAGTGGCTGTGGCCCAGCACTCATCTATGCAGCAGCTGAACACAAATTGGACTGGTGGTGTTTAGCACTAATTGTAGCATTTATTTGGTCTTATGTGTGTGTGTTTTAGCTGACTTTTTTGTGTCTGTGTGAAGTTATCCTCCCAGGTCCTGTATGAGGGAAGTACTGGAACAGTTTAACAAAGTGTCTTACTACAGCTTCCTAATGGGCCTGGCTAAACATGAGACCATCAACCAAACTATAGGTAGGTTTAACATTACTGTAGGTTTAACATTACTCATTAATCTACTACTACTTCTACCACTACTACATACAAAATGTTACAATTACATAAGTGTACAATTGTATGATTTGTGTAAAGGTGTACACAGTTTGCTTCACAATTATACCCACTTTTATTTACTTTTATCATACATGACTTGTATACAGTAGTACATACCAGAGCTGTGAGACTTGCTTGAGACTTGTTGTGGTGGCTCGTAAATATTGAAAAATGTGCACTGGCGCCACGAAGAGAAAAGAACACCGTTTTCTGTTTACTGGCCTGACCTATGTTGGACCCTGTATTATTTTGGCGGGTTTTAGTGTTAAGCCCAGTTCATTCTCCATAGCAACTACTCTGTGTACGTCCGTTCTAACCTCTGACTTTCAGGCTTTTTTGTAGCTGGATTTAATTTGTAGCGTCTAAATATGAATGTGGATTACGTGATGATGAGATGCTTGCTACAGTTGTATTTCTAGTGATGAATCGGCAAAAACTTTTATTTCTCTGATTTGCGGCTTTGTTCTAGGCGCTCCCTCTCTTCAGTCATTCTCTAGCTCGCTCGACCACATTATGGTGCTCGCGGGCGCTCGTTGAGCCTCCGTCTAAAACTCAGCCATTTCGACCTGTTTACAGTTTGTAACATAGAAATAAAATGGGTTATGGATCATTTCTTTGCTATAGTTTGTAGCTGACTTGTCTATTAGCTGTTGAAACAGGTGACGTTTCCTTACATTCTAAAACCAGCCTCTGGAGACTTGAGCAGCTGAGTCGCAGGCGAAGCCATCAGCCGGCTTGAGTCGAGCTAAGACGGGCCGGTTCAGACCGCTGCAACCTTTTCCTGCGACGTTTTAAAACGGTTTTGTCTCATCGTGCATCTTTGGTCTGATCTGAGCTTTACAGTAGGTGATACCGGGGGTGGTTGTAACACTTTTTGTCTAAGCACCTATAACTATAATAATAATAATAATAATATATAATAATTTTTGTGTTATAGCTCATACATTTTAACACAAAGTACCACTATTTGTCTACTACAAATAGCAATGTTTCCAACTTTTCCAAATATATCACATAATTCATTAATTTATGTCAAATACAAGGAGTTCCATTGTTACCACCTGCCCCACTACCGCAGAGCGCGTAATTTCGTGTCATCCAGGCGGATCTCAGCAGACCTCTGTTGCTCCGCTCCACGAGGAGCTCTGTGCATTGGTGCCACAGAGAGAAGCCAAACACAGTTCATCTAAACACAATGCCCACACTGCCATGACACAGAGCTAGATTGTAATCAGCCAAATATCTCTTTAAGTAGCCACGCGCCGGATGGGATGGTATCGCTCATCCAGGAGTACCCAAAGCACCACTGCCACTGCGGTATTAGCACGCACATCAACATCGAATAAATATTCTCTTGGCTCAATAACTGCTAGTCGTGTGTAAATACTTTTTTCATCATGAGCGGCAAGAGGCTTCACTGAAGAAATTGTTAATAAATAATATGGTGCCAAGAAAAATAAAGTGAACTCTTTTGAGTTTACTACATTTATGCATAAATCCATAAAATGTGGTCTGATCGTGTCCTAGCTCTACAGCTCCTGGATTTGTCAACACAAGTGACCCCTTTTACATTACACCAAATAATTAGATTCAATACACATTCATGGCATATCCATTAATACTGCTTAAAAGAAGTTGCATCTTCTCTTTCGTCCCTCTTTCTGCAGGAGCATTACCCAGCAAGGCAGAGTTGCTCATTGACCCAGAGATGGACCAGGAGCTAGACAAACTGTGAGAGCATGCACACACACACACACACACACACACACACACACACACACACACACACACACACACACACACACACACACACACACACACACACACACACATACACACACACACACACACACACACACACACACACACACGCACAAAGCTGTATCAACAATCACATACAGAATACTGTATACTGCACAGGATGACTGTATCATAACAAGCCGGTATATTTTAACATCCTCATATCCTTCTTTTGTTGGACCGCATTTATATTGTGCTTTTCTAGTCTTAGCGACCACTCAAAGCTGTCAGGTTAGCAGTGATTTTACCCAAAAGCAGATCAGACCAGGAGTGTGAGTTAAGCAGTTCAGAAGCAGGTCAGAAATGTGCAAACAGACGGAGTTGGCATGTGCGGGAGGGGGAACAAGTCCAGATAGGTTCCGGTGCGGAGAATGGCTGGCTGGTGGACTTGATTGTATTGCAAGACAAATTTCCGTGTACACGGACAATAAAGTGCTATCTATCTATCTATCTATCTATCTATCTATCTATCTATCTATCTATCTATCGATCTATCTATCTATCTAATGTCGGTCTTGATCCGAAAAATGGTGAACTGGATGGTGTGGGATGGTGGCGGCGACTCCAGGACCGAGATCTGGGATTCCTCGACTAAGATAGAGAGGCAAGCAGTCAGTGGCAGGCAAACACTCAGGCAAGAGTTTTCAGATAGCAACAGGATGGTATCAAACACGATATATACTGGTAGCGGGTAACACAGTACTTCATAACGATCCGTAGGGCGGATGGATGTCTGGCTGTTCTTCAAGTACTGCCTGGACGAGCGGATGAGGTACAGGTGTGGTGAAAGGGTTCAGCGCAGGTGTGTGGAGAACCAAGGCCAGGCACGCCCCCAAACGACTGCCAGGGGAGAGAAAGAGGAAGACGCACAAACACAGAATAGACAGAACACACACCAAGCATACTACAGATAAAGACAAACGAAACAAACACAATCACTTACATACAAGTGTCACGGCCGGGGATTCGTGACAAAAGCGTTTTACACTACACTGACACATTCTGATACACTGGCGGCCGAGGCTATAATACGTGCCACGTGCTCAACAGATCAACATTCACACACCGATCTCAGTTCAGGAGCACTAAGGACACATTGGCATGTAGACTGCAGGGCCCAGGGATCGAACCACCGATCCCTGGTGGTTTCAACTGGTAGCAACCGTAGACGACTGCTCTACGTCCTGAGCCACGGCCGCCCCGTCTTCCTGTCTTTTTTGCTTTCTTTTTTCCTCTCTTCCATCTTCTCTTAATGTCTCTTTCCTTGTTCCGTGCTGCCCAGAATTGCCCAGATCTCAGTGAGTCCTGGCAGCAACAGCAGTGGCAGTGCAGTGGGGGGGCTGAAGGAGGCGCAGAGGAAGGCCTCCCCCAGAAGGAACATCCACCACAGGAGGAAGATGGAGGTGGAAAGTGATGGTTCCACGGAAGAGACCGACTCCTCTGAAAACTGAGCTCTAACCTTTCTGTAGTCTGTGACGTGTCACCTTCCACAGTGTGGTACACATGGCCGGTATTTGCTATGTAAACGCATAGGCGTAAATCGGATTCGGGGGGGGTCAGGACCTTCCCCATCTGAGGGTCTCCCCCCCCCCCCCCCCCCCCGCTAAAATCATTAAAAAAACAAGCTGTGTATTGTAAATAATGTAGTAATATATAATTAAAAGTAAGTATGTAAGTAGTAAAATAATACAAATGGGGGAAAGAATTGCGTTTTAAATTTCAAAACATCTTGAGCCCCCCTTTCCTTGCCTCACAGTGGTTTGGTCCACTGTCTGCTACACACACAAGTACATTGTCCATTGGGAGCAGCACCTTTTAAGAGAGATGGCGCTGGGTGGGAGAGAGCAACATTTTAAGTGTAAATCCATTCAGCAACATTAGTTGTGGAACTCCAGTAAGTAGACAAGGCTATTTTAGTCACTTTAAACATCGGATGAAATCGGTTAAACTAATGAAGTAGTTTTAGGTACTGTACCGTAAGTGAGCTGCTCCTTTTATTAAGCAAAACAAGGCTGGTTATACAGAGTGACTGGAATAACACATAGAAACCCCCGATTAGCTTTTCATCACACTCTGTGGACGAAAATAAGTATTGTAATAAGTCCTACTTTGACTGCAATGACAGACACATGTTCTCGATGTTTTTCAATCTGTTGTGTTGAGCATGTTAAAGAACAGGGACTCTAAACACAATGACAGGAAATTCTGAATGGATGTTTCTTCCACTACCTGCCTGTTCATAACCTACTCAGTGAACAGCTCAAGCATAAACTTTATTTACAGTGTATTAAAGTTATTTATTACCTTTTTATTGGTGAAAAGAATGACATGAAGCTTAATATGCGAATGTGATATGGCACAAATGAATATCCTCACTCATTCTGAATAATAAAGATGTAACTGTGAATCCTGATCTGGATGATTTCTGTTGGTCACTCCTAACTGATATCTGACTCTGAGATATGTTATTGTGGTTTGAATAGGGTCTTCAAGTAACTTAGTATTGCACTTCTATAAAGTTAGGGGCCATACAAGAGACAATAAAAAAAGAATATGGTAAAAATTGATGCAGCAGTGTCCAAGATATCCTGACTTTTAGTCCCTGGTATGGGTCAAACTCCAAAAACACTGGTCCTACATTTCTCCTAATGCAGTCAAAAACATGTTTCGTTAGACCTTCCCTGCTTGGCCATGTCTTCACTTCATCACTGTGACATCATCAGGTTTTTTTCCTCCAGAATTGTTTCCACAGGCTTACTAGTACTAACCCTGACAAGTTAACAGACATTTATCTGTAAAATCAGTGGAGTGTCTGTCCCTTTAAATCAAACAAACAACAGCGGAACATTACAACAACAAAAAAAAGCCTCTTGTGCTTCTATTGTGAAAAGTAGCCTACTTTTCCCATGTCTCTAAAATACTGAAAGGATGCTTTCTGGCTACCATTAATGTATGTTTAATACTGTAGTATATAGTGTTGGAGTTTGCAGTTTGACAGATTACACAATGAGGCAGAGATGGTGCAATATGAAGATCTTTATTTCATGAACAGACCTGAGTTAATCTGCAGAGGAACTGAACTACAAAGTGCAGATATATGACATTATAAACTGTGAATATTATTAAAGCACACCTTATCTCCCACCCTCCTATATCCCTCTCAAAACATATGTGCCTCCCTCCTTATTGCAATACAATTGGAAAACAGTTCTAGGAAATTATATAATGTTTTAGCTGTGCAGGTTACCTTATGCTTTGCCAGACCATCCACACCATAGGCGACGATTTATGTTTTCCTCGGTGGGTGCTCACGGGCGCACGCCCTTTAAAGAAAAAAGTAGTCAAAAAATGTTTGCATTTCAGAACCTTAGGAAATGGACAGCGGCCGACACGAACACACACGCCTATTAACTAGATAATAAAGCCGTAAAGTAGGCTATCTTTCAGCGCCACTTCTCACAAATACAGATAGGATTGGAGATGAGAAGTTTAACTGACACGTAACCGCAATCAGAAATTAAGAATCAATGCCACCGACATAACCAATCACACTATGAGAGACGCTACAGCACGGAGGAGGGTCTGGCTAGTCCACACAGCATTCCGGGATGGGAGATAAACGTGCTTTGGTTTATTGGCATTTCTTTAAACCAATCACAATCGTCATAGGCTGCGCTTAACTCCACACGGAGCCGCTGTTAAAGGTGCAGTTGGTAAGCCTTATAAAACTAACTTTCTGTCATATCTGCTGAAACTGACCAAATGTTCCGGTAGAACTACATGAAGCAGGTCATTAAAAAATAAATCCGGCTCCTCTGGCACCACCTACAGCCTGTAGTGAGATTTGCAAAAATCCACCGCTCCCTGTTCAGATGCACCAATCAGCAAGTGTATCTCGCTGCAGCCTGCGGGAAGGCGGGGCTTGACATCAAGCCCCGTCCACATCATAAACAGTATATAAGAATGGACCAACAGATCCCGTTGCTCTGGACGGAGACCAGCGAAGGCCATTAGAAGCACTTTTCCGGTGAGCGCGGAGCGTTACTGAGCAGCCTCCAACTGAGAGAGACGACGTAAATGTGATGTGAGCAACCTGTCTGAAAGTTGGAAGTCTTCTGGTAGCTGTGCCAAGAGAAATCTCAATCATTCCCAATCTTGCAGAGACGGAGAGCGTAGGTATATGTAAGGAGATAACATGGACACATGCTAATTATTGCTAACTAAAATGCTAGTTAACATTAGTAATTAAACTTAAACAGCTAATGTAAGTCGAAAATGCCTGCGAGCTTCTCCTGTACTATACGGTAATTCCTCTACTATTAGACAGTAAGTCCCGTGGTTATGACACAATCGTTAGCCTATTTTTACAAAAACGTCTGCTACGGAGCCATAACGTGAGGTACAAGGTAATGGAGCCTTTTATACATTGTCGTGTTTCTTTAGAAATAAACAATGGACAAATAGAGTCTTTAAACGCTTCAGATATAAAGTTATTTGCTGTCAAAGTGACGTCAAAATGAATGGCAGTCAATGGAATGCTAACGGGGGGTGAGTGCTTGTTAGCATCAAAATGGCGCCATAGGAGGTACGCGTTGTGAGGAGACGCTCACCCCCGCCCACATCCAAGTCAGCCATTTTTCTTTGCTTACGTCACTCCCCCATACGCTCGAACACATGGATGTATTAAGAGAACCTTGAACAGACCAAGACAGCCTGGTAGCATTTTTTACTATGAAGGAAATTATTTGGATACATGCCATGTTATCCTTTTGAATCTTTTAATTTTATTTGAAAATTTTATATCCATAAATGTAAATGATCTGAAAGAAAACCGAATACTCACCAATTTAAAAATGACATGAAATTATATTTTGAAACTTTAAAACGACTGACAAATAAGAAAGCCATCTGGACTCTGAACATTTACAATTAACACCTCTTTAATGTAAATTTCATGCGCCCCTTTTTCATTTTTAATTTAATTTAGCCCTCAAAAGTAGAATGCTGTGTTGTTTCGTTATGGAATGTCATATTAACAGCAAGAATTCAGTCTCCATTACAACCAAATGTACAAAGGGGCGATTTTGCTTTATTAACCAGAAGCATACGGTGAAACTCGAAAAATTTGAATATTCAAAGTTAATTTATTTCAGTAATTCAACATAAAAGGTAAAACTAATATATTATATAGACTTATTACATGCAAAGCAAGATATTTCAAGCCTGTATTTGTTATAATGTTGATGATTATGGCTTACAGTTTATGAAAACCCTCAGATAATTAGAATATTGTGAAAAGGTTCAATATTGTAGGCTTGAAGTGTCCCATTCTAATCAGCTAATTAATCCAAAACACCTGCAAAGGGTTCCTGAGCCTTTAAATGGTCTCTCAGTCTGGTTCAGTAGAATTCACAAACATGTGAGATGCTCCTTGGATATTACCTGCACAGTAACACACCTAATCTAAGTATTTCAAAAGGTCAAACACACATACAGTTATCTAGATAGAGTAAAATCGCTACGTGATTACCGTTATATCCGAGGGTTGAAGTTGCATTTTAACGGGGCAGTGCAAGTTGCTGCTGTGGTTTAGCTGAGGCTAACGCAGCCTGAACTTTCACGTTATACACAATATCAAAATCCAATCAATATCACAATATAAAAGGTGTTGACCGTTGACTTAGCTAACAGTTAATTTACATGTCTACGAGCATGTTAGCAAACTACACCAAGAGACATATACCGAGGAATATTGATAGAAAGCAGGGGTAACTAGTACTTCCATACTTTTTAGCATTAGCTAATTAGCAACCTGCCTGCCATTAGATGTTATCTTCTGAGCTAGTTAGCAGCTAGCCCCAGAAGTTCATGAAAACAAGGCTTTCACCGGAGCAGTCTTACGTTATTTTCGAACCACTCTTTTCGTTTCAAAATTGGAAATCAAATGAACAAAAAAGTACACAGGCCCAATTACAGTTCACTGTTGTTGCATGAAATGTCGTTTGTGTTTAGCCTACATCAGTTTCTATCACCTAATGTGAAACAAGAGATTTTGCTTCTGTCTTGTTCCGTTCAAGCTTATGAGGAGTGACACAGGCTGCAGCAAGATGCTCCTCCCAATCAGGGCCAGGTCTGGGTGTCTAACTGCCTGTCAATCACTGCTCATGCGCACACATTCATTCTCCCTTGTGGGGGGAGGGGCTTAGAAGACCGTTTGGGGCTTTAGCAGAAAGGGGGGAGGGACTGAGAAGTTGTCGATGTTCAAATTTTTTGGATAAGTCCTGGATCTTCACAATCCTACTTACAGCACTTTTAAATAGACGAGCGAGAGTAAACTCAGATTGGACAGATAGTCTATCTAGCTGTCTTAATTTACCCTGCAAAGATCTGAGGAGCAGTCAACCATAGTCCTGATGAATACACCGGAGTTTAAAATTCCAACACAAAGAAAGCGTAAGTTAACAGACAGTGAAAATACATACAGGTACATCCGGCGGAATTTCCTGCGGCACCTGAGGAATCCCGGAAGTGGAACGTCAACGATATAGACTAAGGTAACCTTGACTGTCTGATATCCTCTTATTGCATTGTTACTATGGCGCGTTTGCGTTTGGAAGTTTCTGGAAAACACTTGATTGTCAGACTTACTGGCAACTTTGGTTACACAATAATTTGTGGAGAAGATGAGCTAAAGCACAACTAACCAGTCTTCTGCTGACTCTGCTAGCCTGGCCGGGGTCAACGCTTTCAAATGTAAACACCAGAGTAAATCGAAAAAGGTGAAGATGTCAATCAGCTACGACCTATGGCTACGATCACGACTATGTGGACAACAAGACATCAGAGAGGGCACCAGGGCAAGCATGGAGGAATTGAACACAGACAGCGACTTCTCTGCTGGGTATTCTGCTGGCCAGTGTAAAGGCATCTAGTCCTGCATTGCCAGACCTTCCTCCACACCGCTGCGGAGGAGGGTCTGGCGAGTCCACACAGCATTCCGGGATGGGAGAGAGACGGTTTATTGGCACTTCTTTAAACCAATCACAATCATTTTGGCACGAAGTACTGGATGCAGGTACTTGGGAAGGAACTTGTTTTGATAAAACATATGCATGAAGGGAGGTGCCTCTGCAAAATAGTTTCTGGAAGGAACTTGTTTTGGTGCAACATGTGTACGCTCAAAAGTTGTTTTACTCGTGCAACCAACTCAGATTGGACAAATAGTCTAGCTAGCTGTCTGGATTTACCTTGCAGAGATCTGAGGAGCAGTTAACCATAGTCCTCATAAATCGAGTTTAGAATACCAACAAAAAGAAAGCATTTGGTAACGGACATCCGGCCAAAAAGAAGGACATACACGAAATTTCCGGCGGCAACAGAGCAATCCTGGAAGTGGAATGTCGTGGATATAGACTAGTGACCAGGTGTCTGAAGGTGAGCTGGGTGGCCTCGGGTAGCCTCTCTGCGTTGGTTTCCAGTGGGATGTCGGGAGCTGTGTCCTTTCGCAGAGACTTGGCTGGATCCTGGAGTGAAAGTGTGGGGTCTGGGTTTCCTCTCCCAGGGTTATTTTGAGCGTCAAAGACTTCATTTCCTGCATTCTGATACACTTTTATGCACCAATTTATTGTGGGAATACCTTTATTTATCCTATGAGAAGGAAAACACAGATGAAATTCAAAATATATCAAAAATATAATGGAATATAAAGCAGTGAAGGGGTTTTCACATCAGGGACCTAAGCCTGGATCACAAAAGTTGACCCCAAAGCAACGAGGACATAATAAAATAGGCTACTTATATTTGTCTTAAATGTGCGGTGAAGTGAGGATACTGGCGTTAGTGTAGGCGGAGCATTTGGGCTCGGTCGCTACGCACACACTACGCACTGCGCTCAGCAGGTCGATGAAAGAAGAGAAAAGTCTCTCTGCATGTTTTGCAGTGTTAGCTTAGTTTGCTGTCACATTACTTGACCCAGTATTTGTGAATACAAATATCTGAAGTGAAAGTTCTGTTACAAAACTATGTTGTTGTGTATCATTGCACATTTTTAAGTGGGTATATGGAAATCCTGGAGATTTTTTTATACTGCGTATACCTGCGTATCATGTACACTACACCACTGACTATTTGTAACTTTCAATTTGTGTTGATTCTAGCGCCCGCTTTGGACAAAACTCGTTTAATTTCCTTCTTTTCTGTGATGGCCCCACCCCAGTATCAGCCATAACTACAACAGATAACATCTAAAATAAAATGTAATACAAGTAGGACTATATAAAGAAATCTACTGCTACCTTTTAACTGGCTGGAAACAATAACACAGGCTTTTCCAGTGTTACACCGAAATCTGTGACCAATCAGAATGTGTTACTGTAGCGCCGTCTTCCTGCGGAAAATCATTTTGTGACTTCGCTGGGGCAGAGGCATTAATAAAAACTATGTAAAAATAGCGTTCTTTTCACTGTTAGTCTCGTTTGCTGTTACAGGTCATTTATGATCATCAGATGAAAAATTAGTAATATAGTAACTGTAAGTGCAGTTGTAAATGTGATTTATTGACAAGAATAACCATCATCCTTATCACCAATCTGTGCATCTTCTGTGTGTATTCATTAAACAACATCGATATCATGCGGTGTTACACCCAGGTTTTGTTCAAACCAACAGCATACAATAATAACTTCTATACAAACATACAGTATCTATACAGGATATAAGCTATATTGATGAGTCATGTACATTAGATCCCCATGGTTTTTAAAATCACAACAGTGGAATACATAGAAAGGACACTTTCTGGTGGGTCAGAACAACTTCCTGTGGTGCACCTTGGATGGCTGGCATGGAAATGAACATGTGGAGGATAATACACTACATGAGGACGGAGGTTGTTTTTTTTCTTTCTTCCATGGTGCCATTGATTTTAATTCACTTTAGTGTGCTCCTATGAAAACCAAGCAAGACTTCAAACCTGAAATGTGTAATCCAACATTAACATTTCTGTTACATATTTTGAATTCGTGACAATTAAGACAATGGCTGTCGGAAAGGCAAGTAATGGGATTTTTAGTTAAAAGAAATGTTTGACCTATGTTAAGGGTTCAGCTGAGACAGTTTTTGCAGACCAATACCAATATTTTCAGACAGAGGCTGCATGCCTTGTATAGACGTTTAAGTATCTTTAACCATTTTCATGCCAAAATGTTCAGGTGTTTAGCATTTCGCCCTGCATTTCCGTCCTCCCTAGGCTACAAAAGCAGCAAGATCATGGGACAAAAACTCCATCACAAAAATCTCAGCTGAAACTATTAAAGCTTTAGTGCGTAACTTTTTTTTGTATATTAGTGAACGTCCGTTACATTGAAGCCATTGCCAAATGAGTTGATACAAAGTTTATTAAGACTATCAGCTTCACACAACTCTCTATGTATTTCTCAGTATGGCTATGTTCAGAAGATTGTGTCGTCCGGTGACTTTTCCGTGCGGAAACTTGAGTGAAAATAATGACCTCTTCTGAAGAGTCCACCATGTTTTTTTAATCCTCCGTGTCCTCCTTGGCTACTAGCAACTGAATGGAGGAGAGGTAGGAGTGTGTGCGTGACTACGGAAGGCTTGTATCACGTGGACGCAACAGTGGTGTTAGAATTCCTCATGGGGGCGACAGAAACTATGCACTATAGCTTTAATACTGCTAGTACTATTGTTAACTATTATCCTATTCATTAATTCTATTCACACATAGATGTGCAAAATCTCACCAAAATGTTGCATAACATAATCTTAGAATAACGTCTTCCCATAGAAAACAGGCGTAATATTGACCAGTTCTAAACTAAATATGTAATCATTCAAACAGCATTGAAACGCAATGACTGATTGACTGAGGGATAGCACCAACTCAATGTACCAGGTAAACCTTGGTTTGCCTAATATCAGGTCTTTGGGGTTCCCAGTTAAATTTTTTGACATTCCATGGCAGCCATCTAGGTGTACCAAGTCATATCCAGCTACAAGACTACTCATATGAATGAGACTGGCTGTTGTACAGTATGTATTTAGATTCTGTGATTGGAGACATCTGAAGTCAACAGTTAATACAGAGGACAGTCATCATAACTACGGCAGAAAAAAATAGGCACTGTTTTTTGAACACAAAATATTTCAGGCTTCATTTCCATTTACTTTACCTGCTCAAATCTGTTTATACTATTATAACATAAAGTTCAACCGCTTGTGCAGAGGTATTCCAAATGGCTGGAAATCCCAGTCCACATTTTTACATCCTGGATCTTAAAGCTGCAATAACTGATTTTTTAGGGTATTTGGGGTCAGCAGGACAAGTTAAAAAAACACAACTCTGCCATACAATAAAAGCTGTAAGGCTAGCATATTAGCAAATATTTGTCTCTTCACATATCCGGCAGACGCAGAACAACATTAGCATTATTTTGAGTCATGTCTCAGATGGCCTTATACATGTAAATTGGATATTCAATTTCTTTTTAGCTCTATTTTGGTCTCCACCAACCAACCAAATGATCCTTTATGTTCAGTAGTCACCAGCTTTGTCGGTCTGCTGTTCAGTACTGGGCTGAAAGTGTACAATGGGTTAAATGAAAGCCTTTTAGCTGAAAATAGCTGCCTGCTGCTTCTTGAAACCAGGTTGATAGGAGCGTAGTTTGCATGCCGGAAAAGAAAAACAATGAGCTAAAAGAGGCTTAAAAATCTTCATAGAGCTGAGGGAAACTGCATTGTTGTGTAATAATTCACATTGGTTAATCATGAGTGTTCATGAGTGACCCCTTTTACATTGTACATAGTCATTTGATCCAATGTTGTAAGACATGTTGATTGGTGCAGCTTTAAGTCTGGAGCTAATCTTGGAATGACAACAAAAACATGGAATTAGTTCTCTTTGTTAACATAACCAAGTCAGATTGTGGGTCAGTTTGTGAAGGTAAGTCATGTTTAGTATTTCCTTTTAAAAATATAAGCTGAAAAACTGGAAACAAATCCTCTGCCGTATTAGGGTTAGGGTTAGAAGTATTTCCATGCTGACTTGACCCCAACTTTGGTCCTAGGTTTGAGCAGGCAATGCGAATGAAGTCTGAGGCGAATAATGTGGACAGGCATAGACATGACTGTACAATGATCCACCATCCCACCAGTCTGTTCTTTTGCACACATACTAAATTGCACAGCGTCATTTGGGCCTTGTTATTACACAAAGTTAAAGGAAAAATATGTAATCTTTCAACCAGAAAAGCCCGGCATAAAGGGTTTGTAGCTGGAACCACATTTGGAAGAAAAGAAACATCAAGCAGCAAATGAAGAAATTAGGCACCTAAACAGCACCTCCAAAGGTCTTCAACAGTAGATTGTCAAGTTTGGGGGTTATACAATACAGAATAATAATTTCTTTTATATATTTTTTTTAATATATTTTTATATTTTGGAAACATCAGTCTGTCCTCATACAGATGAGGACAGACTGAATAGAATGCAAAGAATAAAGAGAAGGTCCTTTTGTTTATTGGATGTTCTTTTAAAGCACTGTCTTTTAAACGGTTCTGGGAAATTGTTGCTAATAAGAAGCCCTTCTTTACTGTAGAGTCAAGGATGAAGCTAATTTAAAGACAGAACA
Source organism: Zingel zingel (assembly GCA_023566125.1). Taxonomy (NCBI): domain Eukaryota; kingdom Metazoa; phylum Chordata; class Actinopteri; order Perciformes; family Percidae; genus Zingel; species Zingel zingel. The sequence goes on along the minus strand of CM042320.1, from coordinate 33,973,154 downwards.
TTTACCCTCTTATTATAAACATGCAGTTTTGCTTTGTTCTTAGATTCTCAGTAAGGGAGATGCTCTTCTCCATTGCACTTCCACTTAATCATTTAGACAAGTAAAATAGATATATTAAATACAAATCTTACACAACTTGCCAGGTTTTGCTACTTTTCCTACTACCTAGAATACAAAATTTAATTTCAAAATATGCAAGACTTCTAGCTACATTTTCCTTTTACTCAATATATTGGTTATAGCTTTTTACAAACTGAAATTAAAGATTGAGAACTTTTTTTAAATGTATTTAGTGTGCTTAACGTTTAACCACGTGACCATCAATATGAGTACAAACCAGTCGCTACAAGTAAAAATGAGCTATGATGAAGTTTGTCTAATGTAGCCTATACAAACTAGAACTCAAGCACATATTATTATTTTCATTTAAGTGCATTCATCATGCCGTGACATCAAATATGACAACAAATCAAAAATTTAAGTATTGTTGCAAGGAACCTTTTTTTGAATTGAATTTGTTTAGTTTTTTTTTACTTTACTGACAAATCAGTTAGTTTATGAAATGTCAAAAATAATGACAAAGGCTTATCATCAAGTTCCCAGAGCCTAATGTGATGTCTTTAAATTGTTTAAGTTGTCTGACCAAGAGTCCAAAAATGCAATTTTCAATTATATGAAAGGGAAAAACAGCATATCCTCTGATTTTAAAAGCTGCAACCAATAAATGTTCAGCGTTTTCATTGTTATCTGTATAGCGTGGCTTTCCATATATCAGTGTCATACAGTTGGTCCAACATTTTTTCCAGACTCAAATATCTTGACAAAAATTAGATAGGCTTACATGAAATCTTTTACAGACATTCATGTTCCCCACAGGATAAATTGTAACAACTTTGGTGATCCTGATCTAGTTTGGTTTATGGTCAGATACCTGCAAGCTAACGACATTTGCTTTAGCCTCAGCTGTACTTTGTGTTTCTATTGCTAATTGACAAATGTTAGCTGCTCACATGGTAAACATGACCTGTTAAACACTGCCATTGTGCACGTCTTAGCATGCTGAAATTGGCATTTACAGTAGCTTAAAGTACTACTGTGCCTAAAAACAGACTCACAGAGCTGTTAACATAACTCTTGTTTTTTGATACATGACTCAAATGGTTAATTAATTACCAAAACTGTCACTGGTAAATGATTATTTATTTCAGCACTGGTTGCAAGTTCAAAAAAATGGATGATATAAACATTCTGTCCTTAAATTAACTTCATAGTCCTGAAGGCTGTTTATATGGTTTTACAGCCAATATCTACGTGTAGTTACATACAAGTAATTTTAACCCATAAAATATATCAATATCAGATATTTGTGTTTGAATTTGGGTAAGTTACATTTGTTCCCAGTGTATGGAACATTCCATGTGATCCTATCCATCCATAGAGGTATTAATATTGGCACATGGCCAAAGGAAAGGGAAAGCTCGCTGTATCATTGGATGCAGGTAAGAAAGGAAATCCACCATGCAAGTACTCTGACAAAGATAAATCAGTGGTCCAGTTCGCTGTGTAAGACCAGGCTTACATGCACATAGTGAGTATTCAGTACATAGTGTGGATGCGGGAGAGGTGTTATTCAATGAAGATGTCTTCAGTGGGACAGGAGTAGCCAATATGTTCCTTGTAATACTGCTGGAATGCCCTCCTGTGGGACACCAGAGAAGAGAATTAGAACATAAAACGACAATACAGTGTTAAGGAATTATGATTCCTCAAGTTTTATTATTTATTTTTTGTACATTTTTCTGTATGCATTGTGTTCAAAGCTGTCTCACACTGTTCTATGAGCTGTGTTATTGAGATGCAGTCAGGGCCATAGAGGTTTTGTTTACTGTGACAGGTGCAGGTACATTCCTGGAGCTATAGACCTTTTTCACAGCAGACATGTTGACATTTCATAGTAGGAAAAGCACAGGAGTATTCAAACACATTAATGATGGCTGCATTCCACTTAGGAGAGGCCCTGGTATTGTGCATGCTGACTCACTGAAATAGCTTACTGGGACACTTGATGGAATTGAGCCAACGTTAAGGTTATCAATTTCAGCTGTGCTTTTCCTCCTATGACAAGTTAAAAATGTCTGCTGTGAAAAAGTTCCATAGGCTTGGGACCATGTATAGAAATCTGTCTGTCAACTGAGTAAACATACATGACAGCCTGTCCTTGGTGAAGAAGACAGTAAGTCTGAATGACCATTAAAGGAAAAGCTAAATATATTAAATTGTATGGAGACATGCAAAAAGTTTGTCATTGGTTATTGAGCATGGTTGTTGTAAAGGAATCTTTCCATTGGTTTAGAAAAAGATTAATGTGGCTGCTTTCCAATGAGCATAGACTTCTTGTGTTAGGCCTGCTACTGCCAGGTAGCTTTGTGTCTCTCCTCTCCCCCTTCCCTCTGTCTGTTTGTAATTGCAGGAGTGAAGCCTGGTGTGCTGGAGTCAGGGTTCCAGCTGTTGACTCAACCCGCTGGATATTGCTCTGTGTTTTTTGCCTGTCCTGACCTGTTTTCTCTTGTGCTACAGTTCTTTGCAACCTGACTCCGGCTGCCACTCACTCCTGCCATCCACCATTCTGCTCGCTACTACTGGACCTCCTTCCCCCTTCTGAAAACCTGGACAATTAAGTACTGTAAAATACTTTCACTATTACTCTGTCTTTGTCTGTGTTTTGGTTCACGCCAGTGTCATTCATAACATCTTGTTTTGTGACAAGTATCTAATCACTGTTTCTCTGTGTTCTTTGGGAGCTGCCAGGGAAAACTGAACTGATAAGACCTTGTGACTTTTCCTCTGTAACGCCACTGTGATTAATTATAGGGGAGTGCCCTACCACACCCTGTAACACCCTGCAGTGCCCTGCTATGCCATGAACTGCTATTTCTAGTCATAGTTCCATTATCTTTATTGTGACTCTAATTGTCACTGTTCATCACACCCCCAACCGGCACCGTCAGACAACCGCCCACCAAGAGCCTGGGTGTGTCCCAGGTTTCTCCCTAAAAGGATGTTTTCCTCACCACCCGATATTTCTGCTTAAAAGGAACGTTTTTCCTCACCACTGTCACACTAAATGCTTGCTCTTGGTGGAATTACTGGAATTGTTGGGTCTTTGTAAATTACTACTCTATCTGTAAAGTGTCTTGAGATAACTCTTATGATTTGATACTACAAATAAAACCTTTTTAACCATCTCTGTGCTTAGTGTTTGATTATTGAGTATCAGGAGTGGTCAGATAATCTCTAAAACAAGAGATAACAATGAAGCACAATACATAGATGGTACCATGAGTTTTAGTTGTATTATCTACCACTCTTGTTTGGATGGAGCCCAACTCTGTGTATCCAAAATGAAACCAAAGTATGATATGAGGTGACAGAGCAAGATATCTTGACAACTACTGGCCAGACTGACATAGATATTAAAAATATTTTCTTTTGTCTATTTATTTTAACCTTTTAATTAAGTAGAAATAGCCAATTGTAAAAATATTCATCTACATATATTCCTGCAGTATTAACAAAATGTACTTAAAAGTACTTGTAGAGTAATGAGTTTTGTTAGTAAAACATTATCTGAACATTGTTGCTGATGCGTTTAAAGGAGTATTTTACTGCTTTACAAAGGGTCTGTTCATGAAACTGGGATTTCTATGTAGTAGAATGGTGCAGACATTTTTTAAATTGGTGCTAAATGGTCAGAGAAACAGAGTAAATGGGCTGAAAACATTTTAGGCGAGAAGTAGGCAATACAGTCACAGAATCTTGGTTTATATTTGTTTAGCACTGTGTAGTTTTACAATTGAATCTGAGTTCAATTTTATTTATAGTATCAATTCATAACAAGAGTTATCTCAAGACATTTTACAGATAGAGTAGGTCTAAACCACACTATAATCTACAAAGACCCAACAATTCCAGTAATTCTCAGTAGATCGGCCTGAGTTTGAGAGGGGGGGGGGGGGGGGTCTTTGTAATACAAGCAACAGGCCCCAGAGCCAGCAGAAAAATATTATTATATATATGTATAGCATTATAATGCTGCACCTTGTCAAGAATTTGATTGAAATACTCTTTACACTGTTGTGTTTATTTCATAAGCTTCATAGTTAATAAGTTAATAATCACCTTTTGTATGAGAAATCTTAATAAGCAAATTAACTATAGCTTTAAAATGAATATATCCTAGTAGAGTAAAGTAATGTGGAGCTAGTAAAGTATTTCCATTTTTAAGTGTAATAGAGTTGAAGTATAAAGCAGCAAAAATGGAGCCACTTAAGAGGAGTACTTGAATAATTTGCAAGTTACTTTCCACCATTGGTCCTGAGCAGAAATGTATATTCAATTGTAAACAGAAGCTATGTATAAAATATTCAAGATAATAGAATATAATACAGAACACAATACAAATCAATAGGTCTCACCCTACAGACTCAGCCAGAGGATGTAGTGTTGTCTCTGACATCATCACATGACAGGCAAAGCGCTCTTGGTCAGGGTGTTTGGTGATGATACCAAAATACCTGTAGTGCAGTAATTAGCATTATTCAGGATACTTACACTTTAGAGGTTTATTTACAAAAATGTGTTGAGGCAAATCTGCTGTAATAGACAGAGCACTACGCTTACATTTGTGATCTTTACATCAGTCATTGAAATGGAATGGCACATAACAGTCTGTGAGAATAGGTACACTTTAATATAGTTTAATGCATTTCTCATGCAAGTGTGGGAATCGACTCGATCAAATAATCCCTTAATCTGACTCACTTGCTGTGTTTTGGATGACAGCCACAGAATGAGATGTTCTTCAACTGGAAGAAATGGAAACACTGGTCCCCCTGAAAGAGATGGACACAAAGAGAGAAATATAAAGTTTGAATGATTTAAATCCAGAATTTCCACATGGATTATTTATCCAAACTGGCAGAGTAGACATTAGGGCTGCACGATATGACCTAAAATCAAAATCACGATTAATTGCGCATTTTACCTCGATAAAGATAAATGTGAAGAAAAAAAATAGTGATTCGACGACGGACACTACGTTTTAATTTTTTTTTGTATAAAGTTTAAAAAATGTCTTTTGCATGATAAAAATGTAAATAGGCTATACAATATATTTCTTAACTGCCAATTAATATATTAGTCCTAACTTCTGAACCAGAAAGTTGCTTGTGGAGAGCTACGTGACACATGAAACTATATCGATGAGGATAATGAGCGAGTTAAATTGGCCGTCCGAGACTGTCGAATGTTAATTTTGGACCCTGCACACGCTGTAAAATTTTTTTAAAGAGAAAGTAGGCCTATCAACAGAAATAAATTATCGAAATTATCGTCATGGGAAAAATACGTCAATAACAGTTTCAGAATTTCGATGTCGATACATTTTCAATTAATCCTCCAGCCCTAGTAGACATCACCATCACCTTTTTTTCTTGTAGTTACTGCTAATAGCCACTATGGAGCACTACAAACCTAACTACAGCAAAGTATCTTGTTTCCACCGTCATAATTACCTTCTGCAGGTTTTCTATCAGCTGAATTTGAAAATGGGTGGTGATGGCACAGTGGATATGACACATGAGACCTGGGTTCGATTCCCACTGCGATACATTAACCAATGTGTCCCTGAGCAAGACACTTAACCCCTAGTTGCTCCAGAGGCGTGCAACCTCTGACATATATAGCAATGCAAGTAAAGTCGCTTTGAATAAAAGTGTCAGCTAAATGACATGTAATGTAAAAGGTGAGACACTTACGAAGGACGGAAGGTAGGTGTGTGTATGTGTAGATACAGTAATGCACATACCCTATGAGCAGAGTGACACTGGTCTTGGACACTGATCTTCACACCTTTCACACTGACCTCCAGCACACAGGTTGAAGGAGGCTGACCTGCTAACCGTCTGTTACATGCCACCTGTTCACACAAATAATCAGTAAGTCAGTCATTAAACATACATGACCATGTTTAGTCAAATATATAAGATATAAGCCAATCTTAATTTTGAGTTATAAAACTGAATCCAAATATTTTAGTTTTATAAGCTACATAAAAAAAGAAGAAAAGGGCAAAGAAATAAGAGGATCCTTAGCATGTTAAATAGTTGTAGGCAACCCCCCAGGCAGACAGAAACGGTTTAACTCTACTGCTCAGCAGCAATTTGGGAACTTATGACACTCACCCATTCAAACTGGACAAGTGGCCAAATGGCTCAGAATCATGCAAAATCAACATGTTGGCAATGTGTTATCAAAGCATTGTTTAGGGTGTTGTCATAACATTGTTAGGGTGTTGTCATAGCATTGTTAGGGTGTTCTCAACACGTTGTCTATCTGTCAACGTGATCAACACGTTAACAAAACGTAGACAACGCATTGACAACATGTTGTTTATGTGTGGTCTACATGTTGTTACATGTTGACAACACATTGTCTACATGTTGTTAACGTGTTAGTAATCATGTATATTTGAACTGGATGGCTTTCCATACCCCTTAAAGACATTCAACTTGTTCACATGAAAAGTGCCAGAAATAGTTGTGAGCTCCGCAGAGCTAGATAGTTTGTCAGTTAGGTAAGGTGGGAAAGAGACCGCAGTAACCTAAACTATATGGATAATAATAAATATGAATAAAAGAAAAAATACATCACTGAGGAGATTGCCACTTGTATCTTTTGCGCAAAGAAACTATTCAGAGCCTACCTAGTGAGGACCATCCACGATTTCAATATTGATTTTATACTGAATGAGGCCAGATAGCCGAGTAAACTTCTGGTAGCGCTTCCTTGCTCGCCATCTTCATGTCAGTTTGGTAGTTTTCTGTCACCCTGTTGGATTGACTTTCCAATTTACCCATTCATTTTCAAAATGACTTTTTTTTAAGTAACACTTACTTGGAAAAGGGTTCAACGTTGTGGAGAAGAATTTAGATAGAAAAATAAGTGCACTCATGAGCCACCTTTCAGTCCCATTTTCTACTGATGTGACAAGTGGTTCATGCCAGTCACCAAGATAACGTGTATGGTAACATTATAATGTTTAACACACTGATTAAAGAATTTTAGACTGTGATCGTTTTGACCATGGATAACAGCGCTGGGCTACCCCCAATAAAGAACAATTTTCATGATCCCAGGCTACTTCAAGACGCCATCAAAAACTCATTTCAGACCCCATTCTTACGTTAGATTTTTTTTTCCCCCGAGTACTCACTCATATTGCCTGTTGACTGCTGCATTCATTTCTTCGTTTTGACCACTTGGAAGGAGAGGGATTTCAAAACAAGCTGACAGACAAACTGCCTTGATTTATTATCACCTTATAAAGTTGTTATGGCTAAATTGTTAGCAAACAGTTGCTTTTACACATTTAGCTGAGACAGAGCAACATTAACATATTGGAGTTGTGTTTGTGTCCAATATTCACTCTCCATTTAGCACTGTCAAATGTAAAAAAAAATTCTCTAGCTGATAAATGCTCTACAATGTTCACCTGTTCCCTGTTACATTAGCTAAAAGAGGTTAATTCTCTGTGGGTTTGTTTGTGGGTTTCTGTGAGCGAACCATTTCATTTATTTGATAGGCCAACCTTATCAGTAATTTGTTTTGTTGGGATCCCCAACAGTTTCATTTATCTTTTGTTTCATTAATAATAATTTTAAAAAGTATGTAAAAGCACAGGTTCAAAAGCATTAATACTTTCCTGCAATTAGCTTTTATTTGGTTACACCCTGTCACTATATCAACGATAATCAGCTTTCATGGTATGGTTCTGTTGGACAGTGTCTGTTTGCACCTTCTGCATCGCAGCACAAAGCATGTCGTTGCCCTTGTGGATCGGGACCTGTACTGAACCCAGGAACCGCCCCTGGAACTGCTCTATCCAGCCATCTTTCTGGACTGCGAGAAGAAAGGAGAACAAAAAAACATCTTACATTTCAAATGTCGCTGATGATGGTGGTATTCCGTTTTTACATTTCAGTTTTTTGCAATATACCTTGGTTATATTCTTTGGCCACCCTGACAGCATAGAAGGCAGGGAAGATGCCGGTCGCTCCAGTCCTCATGTTGTAGCCCTGACACCACAGGTCTTCAGACTGGTTCAGTATTAACACTGGGTCATCTGTCTCTAGGTAAAGCTCATCTGCATGACGAGGGACAAACCTAAAAACGGGCATAAAAAAAATTCAGATTTCAGACTAATGTGTTTATTTGGACCTGTCACAATTAGTTTGTGTATGTTCATATGTTTTAACCTGTAGGCAGCTCTGTGGCTCTGTTGTCTCTCCACTCCATCCAAAACACAGGAGAACACCCCAAATGACCCAGCACCTGAATGATACAGCATTGATGTTACACTCACAATTATCTGTATTTATCACAAATATCAACCTGTAATGACAAAAAGTCAAGTGATCCAATTTGGACCGACACTTTGCAATAATTGCAGAGTTTGTCTGTGATCTCTATCACGTGCGAATTGGCCATGTCTGTAATTTTTCAAGTAAAAATGTTGCCGAACACAGAGGTTGTGTGATAATATTAGACCCTTGCGCATACATATTTCTGTGATTTGGGGTCGTATTGGCTGCGTTGGCAATAATAAACGAAAGTTCTGACAGAGCCTTGAAATCACATCCGGGAAATAATGTCATTAAATTTGAGTAAAGTACAGACTTTGCATATCCAGTTTGATGAACTTTACTAATATTCAAGTGGCATTAACATGACAATGTTCTGGAAATCTTCTCAGTAGCTACTTCCTACTATGATAGCTCATATTGTCTCTTGGTTTTTGCATTACTTCCTTACATATAACACTAAACATAGACCATCCTGTCCTCTAGCGACTACTCACTGTACAGACAATAGCAACGCATATCAACACACTGCCTATTGTAGTCACTATAGACCATTTCACAGTTACACATAAGTTACATTTAAACATAAGCATTCTAAAGGTATTCTAGTTTATTTCTTGTTACGGTCAAGAAAACAAACGTTTTATAAGGTTCCTTGGTTGCAGTGTATGAGAATGACAACAGTTGACAAGAAGTTAACAAAGACCCAGATTGTTGCCTAGCAATGGAATTCCATTGAAAAGGTTGATACTACATGAATCAACGCCTGGTTTGGGAGCAGCACTAAGGCTACATTTACATTGCTACGTTTTGGTTTTTAAGCAGCAACAAAAACAAACTAATCTCCGTTTAAACTAACACGCCCAAACCGCATATCTCATGAACATTCATTTGTATACTGGGCATGCGCGTGCCGGGGTAAACAGGAGGTAGCATGTATACTCCGCCCGTTGTTGATAGTTGCTATGGTAACGTTAGTAGCTTAGTCTCAGAGAACAAGACGTCATGACCAATAAGACCCAAATAGGCGGCGAAACGTAGGCGTCAGTGTCAGTGTTGCCAAAGGTCTCCATGTTTTCAAATGTCTCTGGTTTAGGGGCTCGGAAATGCCAGAGCAGGGGGAATGCGAGGTGTAAACGTAGCAAAGTAAATGTAGCCTAAGAGGTGAACTCTCAGCCCTAGAGACGTTCACACCAGGAGGTGCTGGATGAAAGGATCATAAAAAATCTCAATCATCCCAACAACAGACTCCTCTCTCTGCTGCGGTCAGGTCAACTAATTATAATCCCTCCGCCTGCCACACATTGCATATGTTATACTATGTGCCGGTTGTATTGTTTCATTTTCCCCAAAACTAATCCATTGTCATACTCTTTAATTCCTCTGAAAACTTAATGATATGTTGTTTTGATTGTTTCTTTTGTAAAATATTTCATTTTATTTGGTTTATTTCATTCTATAGAATTCTATTCTATTATTTTTTTCTTACTATTTATAATTACTTGCTAGAGCTATAGGCACAAAAGAACTTCACAACACGTTGTAGTGTGTATGATTGTGTAAGTGACAAATAAACATAATTTGATTTGATTTGATTTGTAAAAAAAACAGTGACATACCAATGGTCAAAAGCTGTACAGGTTGCTGTAATTCGATCTACAGAAATAAAGGCTATTGAATCAACATATTTCTTTGATCAGTGGGAAAAATGTTAACTGCTCCTATCAACCGTTACTGCAGCTTCCATATTAACTAGGGCTGTCAGCATTAACGCGTAACATTTTTTTAATCGTTTGACAGCCCTAATATTAACTGAAAATGACTGCTGGGCAGTTCTGAAGGTGAAAGGGGGTCAAACACGGTATTAGTAGGGTGTTCCTAATAATCCTTTAGGTGAGTGTATACATATATATATATATATATATATATATATATATATATATATATATATATATATATATATATATATATATATATATATTTAATAGGGCAATTGTCCATCTTATATTTACCTTCACAAAAATCCTTGTTTTGCCACTGACAGGCTCATTTTACCATTCTAAGTGTCTGACAACATTATGGAAATGATCCCTTCAGATATAGACCTTTAAAACCTCTGAGACCTTTCTGTTTAACCAGAAACAGCTCTGAAGTGGCTAGCGCTAAACCCATCAGACTCCATTTAAAAAAACAGTACTTTTAGCGTGTATAGAGCCATCATATTATCACATGGAAATCAGTAAACTATGTGTTTATTTCAACCAAAAATATTGTTGTGATGGTTGGAAAAATGGAACGACAACCCAAAATGGCTTTTCACAGTTTTATATTGTTTCTGTCGACTTTGAAAGATGTGTATTTTACGATGCTAAAATTACTGTTTATTTACATGGAGTCTGGTAGGTTTAGCAAACGCAATTTCGCAGATGTTTTTATGTTTAAATAAAGGATCCTACTCTTTAACAGAAAGGTCGACCTCCTGAGAAATCCTTTCCACGTTGTCAGACACTTAGAATATTTATCTGAGCCTGTCAGTGGCAAAACGAGCACTTTTGTGAAGGTAAATACAAGCTGCATAATTGCCCTATTAACTTACATTGTAGCTTGTTTCGCTGCTGCCGAATGCAGCGATCTTGCTTAATGCTTGACCAATTTCAAAGATTGTTGTTCCCATCAGTCACTCAGACACAATAAACATAGGAAAATAGGGTTGGCTGAAAAAAACGATAGTTACCCTTTAAATGTAATGAAATGTAGCAGCTTGTTTCGTTTCGCTTGTCTCTTGCTTAATACTGGACCAATGTCAAAGATTTTTGTTCCCGGGGCAGCCTTTAGCTCACCCAGCAAGAGCGTTCGCCCTATCTGCTGTCTCTATGTAATAAAGGGTAAAGCCCCCAAAAAAAATTCCATAGGAAAATAGGGTCCAGGTGGAAAACAACGGTAATTATCCTTTAAGACCTCAAATATGTGACATTGACAACGGAAGCTTCAACATACTCACTTAGCAATTATACAACAACTGTAGAGGTGATGAATAAAGTGAACTTCCAATCTATCTATATATATACCTAGTCAAGACTATATAATTATATGTATTTCTTGGCCTGTCATTTTTGGTATATCAATGTATATACGGATAATCTTAGATCATATTTCCTCTCTACAGTCTGTACAATAAAATGGCAGAGGAGAACTGTGATGCACGTTTAACCCTTGCGTTGTCTTCTATTCGACCATGCATCGTCCTCCCGGGTCAAAACTAAAAGGCAACACTTTACATGAGGTCTTTGACTCTTTTTTCGACATCTTTGGTGCTTTTTATTTTTATGCTTTTTGTTTTTTTGTTTGTTTTTTACATATAATGGTTCTTTTCACTACCATGTATGAACACCATGAACATCAACTTCTTACTAGTTTTACACTTACTTTTGGAATTTTGGAACTTAATTTGGAATTTTAGGAAATAGTACAGGGTATATGTCAACGTTCAGTTGGGTTCAGTTTCGAAACATTTCTCAAATGTTTGTGCCAAAAATTGTGAATGAAAGTAGTGTACTTGCGAAACGTGTTGTATGGAATCATCCATGTTATAATTCTGATATAGAAATTTAGAAAACAGGTCAAATTTGACCCAAAGACAACATAAGGGTTAAAAGACAGGCAGGAAGCAACTTTAATAAGTTATTGTTAACGCGCCTGAACTCACAGGAGCCTAATTTGTTAATTATTTTTGATTTAAACTTAATATTTGAAGAATATACAAACCAGTGGTGCTGTAATGACTGCTGTTGTTGGAAAACAGGTTGAGGAACTTCTTACTTCTGGAAGTTCTGGCCCTTACTCCGTTAGACTCCTCTTCCTCTGAAGTTGTGGTTGATGTTACCTTGGACTGCTTGCAGATCCTTGCCACAACTTCCCTCCTCCTCTTCACCTCCTCCTCTCTCCTCCTCTTCACTTCCTCTTCCCTCCTTTTCTTCTTCTCATCCTCCTCCTTTCTTCTCTTTTCCTCCTCTTTCCTCCTCTCTTGGAGCAGAAAAACAAGGAAAGGTTAAACTATTAGCAGTAAGAAACAAAAACCAAGGAACAATATTATATGCACACTTATCTAGTACAAAGAGTGTGCTCCATCTGTTCAGTGGTGTTCCACAAGGCCCTCTTTTCTCTTTTTATGTTCCAACTTAATAACATGATAACATTTATTTTTTCTGTTGATATGCAGATAGTCTATATCCACGATGTTCCACTTCTGGGATTGCTCCGTTGCCGCCCGGAAATTCTGCCGGATTTCACTCTTTATGGCCGGATGTTTATTACCTTCTGCTTTCTTTGTGTTGGAATTTTAAACTCCGGTGGATTTATGAGGACTATGGTTAACTGCTCCTCAGATCTCAGCAGGGTAAATCCAGACAGCTAGCTAGACTATCTGTCCAATCTTTTTTGACACTTTTCTCTGATGGCTAAGGAACGTTTTTACTGGGGGCTTAAAGTTGACCAAATGTCAATGTCAATAAACTGTCTGGCTCTTGATTCTCATTTTCCAGTGTGGTCCTTAGTGAAGTTCAGTTTGACACTCCTGGCTTAGAACATTCATGCTCCAAAATGGATAAACCTTCTACATTTAATGAACCTACCCCATGAGCTTGGCCACTGTTGTACCAACTCATGATACTGCTTTGTGACAGAATTGAGCTCAGCCATGTTAAAAAGGAATCTGTATGATTACCTTGCTTCCTTGCTTCCTCTCTCCCCTTTCTCTCCTCCTCATACTCTGGGTCTTCCTCGTCATTGGCTGACTGATAGACCGTCTCTGCATCGCTGTCATCATTGTGCTCGTTGTAACCGTGCAAGCAGTCCTTGAGGCTGACCAACTCCAATTGAGCGTGTTCATCGACCACCAGAGTGTACTTAACAGAGTCATAATTTAACCCTGCTGTAGCTTCACTCTTTGGTACAGTCTGAGCAGCGGCACGATCTCCCTGAGTGACAGAGTCGGTGCTATCCACCTCAATGTTATTGTCACCTTTGTCTCCCCCTGCATGGACCTTTGACTTAGTAGAGTCCATCTCTGTTTTTTCATTACCTGCAAGGCAGTGGGTTGGACCGTTCTGGACGTTCACAGAGGGAGTCGGAGTTCCCTCCCCCTCTTCTTCTCTGATGTCAGGGTTGGTTCGGTGGGATAGAGAGGGATGCAGGGGCCCTGGTGGGGGGGCCTCTGTGTCTGAGCTCAGTGACATTCTGTTTGACCCCCCCTCGCTGCTGGACCGGGAGAGGATATGGGGGTTGTCTTGGGTCCTGTCATGGTTTTGGCCTAAGAACACATTTTTATGGACACTGGTTAGATATAACAGTCATTTGTGAAGTGCTTGCAAACTGTTTTGGGAATAAAATGCGGAAAAAGTTTTTTATGAACCACTTCACATATGTAAAATACTGCACCTTAAACTTCTTAACACATATGATTAGGTTGTTGTAGCAAACTAGTACTATTTAGCAGAATAAACAGCACTCATCAGTGTCTTTATTTGGCAAGGCACTTAGCCCCTCAGGTTAAGGTAAAGGTGCCGTATGGCCAGTAGTCAAAGACCGTGGTTGTAATCAGACTTTTTTAAGGCCAACGTTAATACTAATATTAAGTCCCGTCTGTCTGTTTGTGTCTATGCGACCACTAGATTTTTAAAGCTGTCCCAATTATTAAAAATATTAATACAATTATTAAATTTTTCTTTTTTTTATATTAACCAAGGTTTAAAAGACTATTTATAATAAGGGAGTCTCTAGTAGTGGAAAACTCAGAGAATTATTACAATCTCTGCAGGTGCCCTCAGCTCTACAAAGCATTTTAGTCAGTTTGGGATCATCGTTTTGGTTTTCAGGCCCAAACTTATGGTGGCCAAACAGCCCCAAAACCCTTCCATTAGGAGAAACATGCTGCAAATACAGGAGATCTGCCAGTAGACAATAACCCTATTTGTTTACGTTCATGAAATGTACCCCAGTTCATGGATATATAGAATATTACTAGTGACATTCCTGTAATCTTAAATCCGTATTAGTGTATTATGTACGTGCTTGGTGCCACTCATCGTTCATCAGTTTGGATACTATTATTATTAAAGGTTTATTTAGATAGGGAAAGATACAAAAAACATAGATAAGCTTCAACAGTCATCTGATGTATGTATCATAGTGTTTTTAGCCAAAGTTAATTCACGACACTTGTCCCTAGTAGGGCTTTTGGTTAAAAATAAAAATACAGATTTACATTATTAAATATAAGACAAAGATGGAATAAAATGCAATGAAATGAAAAAGGAAAGAAAGTATACAGAGAGAGCACAGTGTAAAAACTAAATATGAGAGCAAGATTAGCCACAATTTGGTATTTTTTTTGAAGGTGGCTAATGTTGGGATACATTTCAAGTGATCTGGCAGAGAGTTCCATAATTGTGCCCCTTTTACCGAAAAGGCAGTTTGGGCAAATGATGTTCTATGGAAAGGGATACTACAATTGCCTTTTAACGCTGCTCGGGTGGTGGATCTGGTACCACTTTGCTGTCTTGTTATTGTTTTGCAAAGGGGTGGGGGAGCAGCGTTATTTAGGCATTTAAAGACCATTTTAACAAAATGTAGGGAGATAAAATTAACTTAGTTTGCTTAGAATCTGGCAGTGATGGTACCTTATTCTCTTCTTGTCCAGGACTTTCAAGGCTCGATTATGAAGACACTCTATGGTCTTAACTGATGTCTGGTGAGCTTGCGACCATCTGGTTAAGCCATACGATATGTGTGAGAGAATCATAGAATTTATTCACTTTTTACTTTATTTACTCACATCTTTGTCGTTATGGTTATCGTTTTTGGTATGGACAGCCCTAACATTAGGCCGATATGGTCGGCTGTTGAAAAGTGTGTCTGAATATAAGTTGGCTTACCTGGGCTATCTATGGCTAGATAGCAAATATGCAAGGAAAGTGTGGTATTTTGTATTATTGTATGTCGGTGTATTATATGTTTACAATATGTTTGACTGACCAGGTTGGGACATGCAGTGCACCATAGAATGGGTGCGTCAGGCTGTAACGGACTCGGACTCGAGTCCGGACTCAAGACGCTTTTCTGTTTCGTCTTGGACTTATTGGTATTTGGACTCTGACTTGTCTCGGACTCGACCATTGAACTCGCCAAATATTCTAGTTGGTCTCGACCGAGTCCAGCATTATATGCTTTTGTTGATGAAGCACCCTCGTTCAGAAAACAGGTATTAGTTTAATTCAAAACCCATCTAGAACGGGCATCGAGATTGGTCGCCTGGTATACACCTAGCTGCATCATATACAGTAGGTTACCTCAGTCATCAGGTATCAATCATTTTCATTTTGGCCACAGACAATATCAGTGAGCAATTTGTACTATGAATTCTTCAAGACAAGTAATACGTTCAAGAATGGGAACGTTTCCATTTTATAATTAAAGTAAATAATATCTACTATCACTATTTGATCCCATAGTGTGTTACTCTGCACCTGTTTTTTGATTATTACAAATAATAAAGCAAAATTATCATCTTAAAGTAGAAGATATACTGTCTCTCTCATCACATAAATTATGAACAGGTAAGTGCGTGGTCTTAAAGAGGAATCTTTTTTTCTCTCTCGGTATTGATTGTCTTTCATTTGGACTTGGTCTTGACTCAGTCTCGACTAGTCCTGGTCTTTAACTGAATGTAAATGAAAGAGTTGTTACTTAGATTGTGCCAGAAAGTGTTGGGGTGGTGCTCAACCTTATGATCTACTTTACACATTTGACTTTACTGTAGTCATAATGATAATAAAGGCATCTGAATGCTATCTTGTTGATGTAACTGTTTTGATCTCTCCTTTTTAAATAATAAATCTCACAATGGAAGATGGCAAAAAAAAGAAATACAGGTTGTGAAGAAAAACATTACTCTATGTCAGATTACTCTCCCTTTGGCAAAAAACACCCACCACCCTGCGCCCTAAAGGTCGGTTCATTACCTTGGTCTTGGGTCTTGTCCTGGTTTCTTGGTGCTACAGGCGTGCGTGGGACCACCATGGCTGGCAGATAAACTTCCTGGTTAGATAGTATGTTATTTGGCTTGAATGCCCCTCCTCTGTTAACCCCTTTGGCACCAACTTTCCCTTTCCCATCAGCCCCCCGGCTTTTCAGTCCATTTGTTTCTCTTGGCCTTTGATGTGTATTTTTCTCCTTCTCCTTCCCCTTGGACTCCTCACACAGTCTTCCTCCTCTTCTCTCTTCCTTCCCTGCAGTCACACCATCCTTTCCTCTGATGTCCCCCAGGGCCCTCTCTCTCATCGCCGGCGCTCCTCTTCCTCCTCCTCTCCTTTGACTCCTTGGTGTCCTTGGTGTGCTGGAGGACTGCGTGTGCATGGCCCCTGACACTTGTCTTTCCCGCAGTCGAGCGCGTGTATCTGCGGTGGTGGCAGCAGCCTGAGTGTTGGCTCTGCTGTTTGCTCCATTGGCTGTGGGTGGTTTTGGTGCTGCGCGGCGCGTGTTGTGCCGAACTTTGTCCTCTGCTTTTGGTTGGATATCTGCTGGTGCTATATCCCCTAACACACACACACACACACACACACACACACACACACACACACACACACACACACACACACACACACACACACACACACACACACACACACACACATCAGATTACGTATTAGGCAACCAGATGTATACAGAGGGATTATCAAAGTAGCCTACAGTAAGCAGTTTATCCTGGATAAATAAGAGTTAGAGGAGCTGAGGAAAAATCCACATGATCATTTTGAATATTTCAATAATATTTTCACTACATTCTTGAGGATCTGTTGTCACTCTGGCATTGTCATCACTTTACTGTAATGTTGCAGCTGGTAAAGGTGGGGCTAACTTTAATTACTTTGTATATTGCTGGGTATTCTAACCTATCATAATATATCATAATGGATTAGTTGATTTATAGTATGTATTAATTATTAAAAATCTGCAAAGTAACTAGTAACTACAGCTTTTAAATAAATGTAGTGCAGTTTATGTTACTATATTGGCCTCCACATTGTAGTGCAGTAAAGAAGTAGAAAGTAGAATAAAACGGAAATACCAAAGTAAAATACAAGCACCTCGAAACTGTACTTAAGTGAAGTACTTGAGTAAATGTACTAAGTTACATTCCACCACTGAGAAATTCAAACCCCAGTTTTTTCAAACGCTTTGAACAACCATTTCCCAAATGTGAGTTTGTGCTCAGAATTGATCTGGCCATCCCGGTGACTGTGGCATCGGGAGAGCGCAGCTTTTTAAAGTCTCAGGACAGGAACTGTTGGCTCGCTGTTCTACCTATTGAAAAGGATGTTGCATCCAAGACGAATTACACAAATTACTTACTGTTACTGCTGAGTTTGCTGCCAAGAAAGCAATTATTTTACACAGTGTTGCCATACTAAAATGTGCCAACATGACTGTCAGAAAGATTTCTAAAAGTTGTTCTATTCTTTGGCTTTAAGTGAAAGTGACGAAATGATACTACAGTAAAAATGGCTGTTGTGTGTGAGCGTAGTCTCGCTTTGCCAGACCTTCCTCTACAGCGCTGTGGAGGAAGGTCTGGCGAGTCCATACAGCATTCCGAGGTTGGGAGAAAAATGTGTTCTGGATTATTGCCATTTCTTTAAACCAATCACAATCGTCTTGGGCGGCGCTAAGCGCTGCACAGAGCAACGGCACCTTTGCAAAATAGCCTCGGGAAGAAACTACGTTCAAAAGTTGTTTTAGTCGTGCAACAGAAAACTCAGATTGGACAGATCGTCTAGCTAGCTCTCTGAAATGTAACTTGCCTAGATCTGAGGAGCAGTTAACCATAGTCCTCATAAATCCACCAGAGTTTAAAATGCCAACACAAAGAAAGCGTAAGATAACGGACATCCGGCCCAAATGAAAGACGTCTGGCTTAATTTCCTGCGGCACCTGAACAATCGTGGATATAGACTAGTGTGAGCGTAATGCTGTGTAAACGTGCATAAGTTGGCTGGTTGAATGTAGTGATGTTAAAATTGTGCATATACGTATAATGCTGTTGGATGTGCCTAAAGAGTATGCTAACTAAACCCCAGAGTTTTTTCCTGAAGTGCCTCTGCCCTGGAAAAAACGCCTTTGTGTAAAAAGTATCAACATGGGTAGCGCTGGGAAGGGGGGCTAAGCCACATCCACTCTCCCCTCTGTGACCTCTCTACAGTCTGCAGAGCTTCAGAGTTGGGAGCTAGTTTTATACGGTCCATAGATACAGCGCCTCGCGTCATACTCTGAAAGCCACGCCCACCGGAGTGGAAAACAACTCTTCACTCCCCATTGACTTGTATTGGGTGAAGGTGCCTCCTCGTCAATTCCGTCTGCTAGGAAACAACACCTAAAAACGCTGCTGTCTGGTGATATTCACTACCAACAGGGTAAAAAACCCATGATGACCTAAGTTTTTATAAGCTGCCGACCTGAAAAAGCTTTAATGAAGACGAAAGTGGATACAGATGTGAGGAATCAGCAGGAAGAATGGAAAGACTGTGGGATCCTGACACTAAGCTAACATTATGTCTGGCGTTAAATCTTAAGGGAAATCAGTTTTTGGTTTTGGCGAGACTATACGTAACTTTTTAATGTTTATTTTTCAAATAATGATCTTAAATGACCTGTAACAGCAAACGAGACTAACGGTGAAAAGAATGCCATTTTTAATATAGTTTTTAGTAAGTCCTCTGCCCTGGTCCTTTTTTTCCCGCAAAGTCGCAGAATGATTTGCGGCAGGTAGATGGCACTACAGTAACACATTCTGACGGGTCACAGATTTCTTTCTAACACCGGAAAGCCTGTGTTAGCTTATCCAGCCTTTTGAGCCAGGTAAAAGGAAGCAGGAGATTTCTTTATATAGGCCTAATTGTATTTTAATGTTATTTTAGAAGTTACCTGTTATGATGGATACTGGGGCAGGGCCATCACAGAAAAGAAGGAAATTAAACGAAGAACAACTAAAAGCTAAAAGGCAAAGTGAAAGACGACGGGCAATAACGCGAGTCACACTCAGTCACAATTACGGGATTGTAAATGATTAAAAAACATCCCCTAATTGGCCCTCAGGTATGTAATATGTCTATTTCATTCATCAAATAACTTTAGATTGCCCAACGTGGTTGTACGTCAGTAGCCAACATTACATTACGTCCCCCTTCCATTTTGGGGGAAGGTTTTATTCCATTTACTCCGTGTTTGTGTTGGCCTACTATTTTCTTTTCCCTTGTCCTCAGGTTTCATGAAATGCGCTGTGAAATGAATAATCAGGCATCATATTTTATTTTGTTATTTTTTTGTGAATAAACGGGCACTGTACTAGTACCTGTAATATGTGGGGAGGAGGAGCGGGAGTCCTTCCAGCTGTCCTTCTTGCCTAAAGAGTTGTTGTTGATGGAGTCCTGGATAGAAGTAATGAAACAGAGCAGCAGTGTAAGAGCAAAAACCAAAACGATTGGGTTAATAATACACACACACACATCCACACACACACACACACACACACACACAGACACACACACACACACACACACACACACACACACACACACACACACACACACATGTGCGTTTCACTATCTTTGTGGGGCCCATCATTGACATGATGCATTCCCTAGCCCCTTACCCTAACTTTAACCCTTATCCTCACCCTAACCATAACCTAATTCTAACCCTAATCCTAAAACCAAGTCTTAACCCTCAAACAGCCCTTGTGGGGTCCAGCATTTTGGCCACACAAAGCTGGTCGTACCCCACAAGTATACTGTATTCCCGGTTTTTGGACCCCACAAATGTAGTTAAACAAGAACACACACACACACACACACACACACACACACACACACACACACGATAGCAAAACTGATTCACATGGAGGAGAAGGGATGTGCTTTTCATCGTTTGTCATCCAAGTCACATTGTCTCAGCACCTGCAGGGAAACTGATCTTCCACCAGAATAATAAAGACTTTTATATAGAGGCAGAAAATAATGGAATCATTAATATAATACTAATTAATACTACTATTAATATTACTGTAGTATTTTGCTATGGTTGTTGACAAAGAGGGTATTCATATCGATACCTATTACATACACTATGGTTTTTCTTACGTTTCGGTTCCTGTTTCTGCTGCATTTGTCTTTAAATGTATTCTATATGATCTATCTATCTATCTATCTATCTATCTATCTATCTATCTATCTATCTATATATCTATCTAACTATCTAACTATCTATCTATCTATCTATCTATCTATCTGTCTGTCTGTCTGTCTGTCTGTCTAATATTGTAGGAAGTATGCAACGGTTCAGCTTTGACATCACAAGAACCACGTAGAACACTGACTCACTACTTACTGACATCCCATCATGCATCTGCTTTCCCTGTTGCACACCCCATTCTGTTGCTACGGTTACTCAGAGTGTGTCTGTGTGTGTGTGTGTGTGTGTGTGTGTGTGTGTGTGTGTGTGTGTGTGTGTGTGTGTGTGTGCGTGAGTGCATGTTTGAGAGAGAGAGAGAGAGAGAGAGAGGGAGAATCAAAGTATATCTTGATGTGCTGAGCACATCCCTCTCTCTGATGACATCTTCCTTTAGACTGACGTTACAGCAACAGCATGTGCTGATTTCAATGTTCTGATGTGACATAAGAATGCAGTTGAGGGAACTTGAAGTAAAAGAAATAGTATACAAATGACTGAGTAATCAACATATCAGGTCAATGAAGCAGTATGAATGAGTGGCCTCGTCAATTTAAATAAACTGAGACAGAAAAAGAGTTGATAATGAAGCACAATGATAGGAAGCTCTTACATTAAAACTAAGAAAGGGATTAGAGAGAGTTCTATGGTGGAGAAAGTGGAGGAACAGAGAAACAAAGAGTCAGAGAAAGAACAATACAGAGAGAGAGAGAGAGAGACAGATTAAATTATAAAGCCATAACTATCCTGATGTATCCTGAGCTAAACATTATCTGTCATGTTAAACGTCTAGCTTGACTTGTCAGAAAACGAACATTATTTTTTTAAGCCATGATAGCGGTGTGCCTCTAACGATGGCAATATCAACCTATTGGTTGATCGGCCGGTACACCAGTTTGGTCCAAACCGTAGAAAAAAATATTATTATTATAATTATTATTATTATTATATTATTATAAAATAATAATAAATGGAGGACCTCCACACACTGGCACCGTTCATCTGCATACAGCAGTATACAAAGCTGTATGAAAATCAGCAGACTAATTTCCCTTAAATTACAAGCTAACGCTAGTGCTAGCTAGCTAGCTAGCCTCGGTTGGCAAGGTGTTACCAGACGCTTAACAAGACATTTTTAGGCATCTAAAATGTTCTAATTAAAGCTATAATATTTATGTTAAAATTTTATATTAATGAACATCCGTTACATTCAAGCCATTGCCAAATGAGTTTATACAAAGCTGATTAAGCCTATCAGCCTCATGGAACTCTCTCTGTATTTCTCAGTATGGCTATGTTTACAAAATGGTGTAGTCCGGCGACTTTCGCATGCAGAAGCTCGAGTGATGCGACAACAGCAGCGTTCAGCTTTGGAGATGAATTGGACTGCTGCAACAGGTGAAGGTATTGCTGAAAATCCTAAGAAGCGCCCACAAAACGTTTCAGTGAGTGACTGTCCTGCTAAGAAAAGACCTACACGTTTAGCAGAAGGACTAAAATCCAAAAAGGAAAGAGACTGACGGCGAAGACGAACACAGATAACCACTGATGTGGCTTTTCGTAGTTGGAGAGTGCTGAAAAAAGAAAAGGGACTGAGGTCAGACATTGATGCCGCCTTACTGCTCTTGAACAGGTTAGCAATGGGTTTTGTAACGTATTAGGAGTAGGAATTTCTACACTCTGTTTCATTTACTCGACCGATCACCGAAGGCTTGTGTCATGTGGATGCGCCGACAGTCAGTGTGTTTACATGCCCAGTAGTAACCGGGGTAATGCGGTTAAGTGAATAACCAGGTTAGGCCAGTTCTCGCCGTATACATGAGCGGGAAGAATGGGAAGAATGACGGGAGTAACTCTACTTCCGGTACAGTAGGAGGCACTCTGCCATGTACAACTGGTCAGAAAAAGGCTTTTTCTTCTGGTTGACCTTTGTCAAAATTACAACAACTTGGAAAGTTGGGAGAAAATGGTCGACTTTTCAGTGCTGTACATTTAGTCAATTCATCGTAGGCTCTTTGCTGCCGCTGGCCTGCTGTTTCAGGCAACTCTGTTTTGTTGTATCATAGCAACGGGTTGTATCTCCACTCACAGCGCTGATGGATTGTTCCCGGGTCAGCGGAGTGGGGAGGGGCAACATACAAAGTGCATACTCGTAGCCCAATTTTACCCCGGTTAAGGTATATGCAGCACGAATACCCTGGTTACTAAAGGAGTAATCTAGGTCTGTTTACAGGGGTTATAAGAACTCCAATTTTAACCGGGGTAAGGTGTTTACATGACGTTTGAGAAACTAGGCTATTGTCTTAACCAGAATATAATCGCATTTTGCGTTGTTGTCATTACTTAGAATTCCTCATCTGGGCGACAGAAACGACGCACTATAGCTTTAACTTTCATGAAGTGAAAACATACAGTAAGAGGGTCAAAATTTTAAGATGAAAACATGGACAACACCTTCAAACAAGTTCATGGCTATTTCAATGTACACAGTGCCATGGTTAGCAATGCTAAGCCTCCATTCTGATTGACAGATCGGTGTGTAGCCCTGCCCTAAAGCATCCTCTGCTTCATCATCAATTTTAAAATAAATGGGACAATAATTTATAAAATGAACATCATGCTGTATTGAAGAAGACTGTTAACTGACTGTTAAGACCAAGACCAAGGTCTCAAAACATTTTGCCAAAAGACTACAGTTGAAAATTAGCCGGCTGGCTGACACTGGCACATTTAAAGAAATGTTGATTAATGTACATTGTCTTTACAAATCAAATAAATAAATTAAATGAAATAAATAAACTTAATATATGTAAAAAAATGTAAAATGTAATGTAAAAAATATTTACTGAGGTAATCAATTTAAGTGAGTAGTACGGTCGTTTTCTCATAGACTTCTATGCAATCAAGAATCATAGAATGCAGATTTAAGGCACTTCTGATTGGCTACACACCATTTCATTTCTATGGGCTACACTTTTAAGCCCAGAAATTGCCGTTTGGTCCAGAATGAAATATAACAACTTTTTGCTGGATTGTCATGAAATTGTCCCCGGAGGACAAATCCTTTGGTGATACCCTGACTTTTCTTCTTGTGTCACCATAAAGTTGACATTTGTGGTTCAAAGTGAAATATTTTGAAAATGATTGGATAGATTGCCATGGAATTTGCTTCATATAGTCAAGGTCCCTAATGAATACATTCTAAAGATTTTGGTGATCCTCTCACCTTTCCTCTGGAGGTAAAACAAATTCCAATAGAAAAGCCACTAGAGGATCAGCAAATGGCTGCAGGGTGGCACAGCACAAAACTACTTTCGGTCAGTCATCTTTTTTAGTAAAAGAAATACATTATTGGAATGCTCTGCCAATGGAAATATGAACACGAACTGATCTGAAAATGTTTAATGAAAAGGTAAAATACTGGCTGTAACAAAACCAAACCTGCAATTACTGATCTTTGATCATGCACACACACACACACACACACACACACACACACACACACACACACACACACACACACACACACACACACACACACACATACAAATAGAGGAACAGATATACATAGATAAACATACATTGGCTATTCATAAAGACTACGCACATGCATGCACAAAGACACCCATACAATTATTTAAAATTTTATATGATTATGTCACATGTATGAGAATGTCACTATTTATTATGTACTCAATTTAAGTAATGTACTCTTGGTAATGATGATATGACCTTTTTAAGCAGAAAAGCATATAGAGACAGGGGTTGCAAATTAGTCTTGGCTAGAAATCCTATGTGCAACACAGCATGTCATTGTAACATGTTACATGTTTTTGCATTGTCCCTGTAACAAATACAGTAAACTAATTAATCAATAAACATAGTTAGCCCTGTCCAGAAGCTAGACTCCACCCATTCAAAGTGAATTTGAAATGACTTTCAGGCAGACATAACAGATCAATGACTGCCTGTGATGCAGAATCAACTACCCCCTCTCTTGCTCTGTTGACAGCAGTAAACAGTGTGGAGGCAGCCAGTCGCCCAGATGCTACAGAGTGCTGCTCTATTTATTGTTTGAATACTTATTTCAAAGTGGTTCCCTTCCTGGGCCTCAACCCTGTGCTCCATCAGCTGTAGCAGCCTACTCCTCGTCCTCACCACATGCCTTTAAAACCGCCATGCACACTGAAGACATAAGGAATAGGGCATATATCAAAAAGACTCAGACAACATTGTGTGGGTGATGCATGGATCTGTCAAATTCACATTATCCTTTTCATCATGTCGGGGTTTTTTTTTAGTGTGTCACCAGGGTTTGAATTTTCCACAGCAAAGCAAAGTCAGTGCACAATGTTCATATCTCAGATTTCAGCACGTGAATGCACTACTGCTAAAATGAGTCTGCATATACAGCTGCTTTACCACATAGAGGTAAGACTTTGGACAAGAATAAAGATGGGTGAATTATTTTACTAATTAGCATGCTACTGTATAACACGTTTGTTTAATCCATAATAATGGGTCCAGGTACCATATATACCTTATGGTCAAGATGCTGTTATGCATCAGTCTATACCATAGAGTTTAGGTGGATCACAGGATCCTAGTTCAGACACCATCCAGGCAATTCCAGTGATGCTGTTATTAAGTTAAATGGACTTGGTGAGTCCAGGACAGATCACAGCAGCCAATCACACTGCTAATCACCATACAGCTGGTTTAATACTTTACTGTAATAGTTGCAATGTGTCTGATGACACATGGACTGAGGACTTGATCAATAATGTTAATGAACTGATTCCAATAACATTTTTATATTTCAGTATTATCCTGGTCTGGCTTTTTCAATATGGGAGTTGTTGTCTTCGTTCATCAACAACCACCATTGCCGATGAAAATATATCTGTTTAAGGATGAGTTAATGTATTAAAGTGTTATGTTACATTTAGTAACAGTTATTCGTCATGTCATTGTAATGAAACAGCTGCAATATTAGTTAGCCACATAATTAGATAGATTCTAGTTGTGGTGGTAGCTGAGTGAACAGCGAGCAACAAGCTAACATTAGCCAGCTAAAACCACAATATCACTGGTCTCTATGGCGGTTCGATTTCAGTCGATCACCAAAACTTTGTCAAACTGTTATTGCTGTTAGCGCGTTAGCAACTGACACTGGGGTGCTGGCTGGGTTTGGGTTGCTTTAGTCGCTGGCTGAGGGCTAAGTTTAACTGTGTCTGTGTTCCCTAGGCTGTCCGCTCTCTTCCCGGCGAAGGCTCTTAGTGGCGGGAAGTGCGCTAGCTGGCTAACTTAGCAGTAGATTAGTCAACTACCCATAAAGCTAACGTTACTGTAGCTAACATTTGGCAAATTTAAAGCTATAGTGCATAGTTTCTGTCGCCCCCATGAGGAATTCTAAGTAATGACAACAAAACTGTCTGCACGCGCCCCCACCCCTCCTCCACGCAGTTGCTAGTAGCCAAGGAGGACACGGAGGATTAAAAAACATGATGGATTCTTCAGAACAGGTCATTATCGTCATTCGAGTTTCTGTGCGAGAAAGTCACCAGACGACACCAGTTTCTGAACATAGCCATACTGACAAATACAGAGAGAGTTGTGTGGAGATGATAGTCTTAATTAGCTTTGTAGCAACTCATTTGACAATGGCTTTAATGTAACGTTTAATAATATCAAAAAGTTATGCACTAAAGCTTTAATCGTGGGGTAGCCCAGCACTGTTAACCGTGGTCAAAACAATCATACTAAAAATAACTTTATGAGCATGTTAAATGTTATTGTAATGAGAACGTTGCCATACGGTTTTGCCACCAAGCATTAGCATGAACCACTTGTCATCGTAGCACATTGTAGTAAGCTGGATCTACTGGAGCTAACGTATGTGGCAATGTTAATGGTGGGGTAGCCCAGCGCTGTTAATCATGGTCAAAACAATTATACTAAAAATAACTTTATGAGCGTGTTGAATGTTGTTATAACGTTACTGTAAGTTTAGACACTAAGCATTAGCATGAGCCACTTATCATTGTAGTACATCGTAGTAGGCTGAATCGATATTGGTATTTCATATCAACAAATCAGGTCTTTACTGAATAACTGTTTGGCAAAGTGGCATGTAATAAATGAAACTATTGTGTGGCAGAAAAACTGCTGTATTGCTGTTGAGTATAATTCTGTGACATTGTATGATTTACAATTACTCTCTAATGTATCATCTAGCGTTTCTGGGTATTTACCGTGTTTCACTGGAACTTGGAGCAACTATAGGGGTCAAAGATTATATGATACCATTGCCAGTTCAACATTCAAATTACAGATTTCTCTGGGTTTGAACATTGCTGGAAACATTTGGGATAATGTAAGTACACAACTCAACAAATATAAATAATACAGGTATAGTCGTTTTTAGACATTTTAATTCAGAAATATTAAATATAATATCTTTAAAGACAATAACTGAGACAGCAAGTGTCAAAACCAATAAGATTCATGTTGAGGACAGGACAATACTTAATTTGAATCTGAACCGGGAGGTAGAACGTTTGCTGCTCCGTGGGAATTTTATTGTTCAAGTTGTGGTAATTTATCGTCTCCTTATCGTTTCCACAGTCTGAGAGAAGCCCTTGGCATCTGTACTGCATTACTGTTAGGCCGGCTACACACTCTTTGCGTGGCGTGAGCGTGTCAGCTGCGTGGCGTGTCCGTTTTTATTTCGGCTCCCATGTTAACAGGTTAGAGCTTGCACACTGCCTGCGTGACATGCACGTCTCAGGTGAAAACCGCGTGCATGCTAGAAATAGGACCGACGCCTATTTTTCACGGGACACGCAAGCGTGTTGGAAGTGTTTCCAGGCAAAATAGAATACGAAAAGATGTTTATATGTAATTTTGACAAAAACACATTTGATAAATGACATTTTGATGTTTGAAAGTCTCTAGGTTTTGACATAAATGCAGATATAAATGTAATTAAAAAAAAATTATAATTATCGATTTTCAAATATTGTATTGTATTGTTGTCAATACAGAACGAAATATTCTGTAACCTATTTTGCCGTCAATACTGCCGAAGTTGCCTTTGCTGTAATCAAATCAGAATATATTTATGTTTAACATGAAGTATACTACTGCTTGAGTGCATTTTATCAATGGGAAACAGAAACGCCACGCTCACGCCACGCAGCCAGTGTGTAGCCGGCATTACTGAACCTACAGTGTCTGGGTATTTAATCCCTGCATTGGTCCCTCCTACAGGAGCCATTTCTGGCAGTTCTTTAAAAATGTGGCACGTGGCCGGTTAGCTCAGTTGGTAGAGCAGACGCACATATATAGAGGTTTATTCCTCGATGCAGAAGGTCCAGGATTCAAGTCTGACCTGTGACGGTATATGTCATTCTGTTCTCTTGTAATATTTCTATAAGATGTAATGTTTAACAACCAATCAGAGCCAAGGAACGCGATAAAACATGTTCACGAGCAAATTATATAATTTCTAGGGCTGTCAACGTTAACGTGTTAATCGCAATGAGATTAAGGGCCGATGCAACGCGATTCATTTTTTTTAATCGCATTAATTTAATCGCAATTGCAAATTAATTAATTTTACACTTTACTCGGCTTTGCGTCGTGCCTAACGGCTACTATTTTGACCCTTTGGCGCTGCCGTACTTCTTCATAACACATCTTCTGCTGCAGAATGCAGGCAGGCTGCCGGCATGGAGAGAGACAGCAGCAACACACTTCTGAATGGCGCTTTTCTTTTAAAAAAACTCCCAGACTGCTCAGTAGACAAGTTGAAAGCCATATGCACATTGTGTAAAGCCGAATTAAAATATCACCGAAGCACGTCAAGCTTGAGCTACCACCTACGAGCTAAGCATATTAACGTGATGCAATTTGATGCTAGCGGGCTCAGGCAAAGCAGTATTTTGGAGAGTGCTACTTGGCGACCTGTGGATGAAACCAAATCCCAAAAAATTACTACAGCACTTGCAAAATGGGTGGCAACTAACTGCAGACCTGTCAGCATCATAGAAGACTCGGAGCTCAAAGAAGAGCTACGGTTGGCATGTTCCGACCCGTCTTATACACTGCCATCGAGGGGGACAGTAGTTTCACGCATACACAGCCTGTATGACACGGAGAAAGCAGCCACACTGGAACTGCTGCAAAGTGCAAAAGCTGTCTCATTAACAGGGGATCACTGGACGTCAGTGAGTAATCAAAATTATTTAGGAGTTACTGCACACTATATTGACTCTGGCTGGACTTTGCACTTGTTTGCCTTAACGGTTCGACATACAGAAGAACGACACTACGCTGAAGTTGCAGAGGCACAACATTGCCTTCTCGGTCCAGGAGAATTGTTACATTCCTTGTTATTAGAAAAATGTAAAGGTTAAATGTCCTGCTGTGGCATCTGGTTTTTGGACCATTTTGTTTGTACTGTATAAGCAAAGTGTTAGTGTTACATCTCAGTCAATTGCTGTGGTGTTTTAGTTAGGTACTTGGAGGCAATAATGACAGATTCACACATTTGTTTACAGTAAATAAATAATAGTCAAGTTCATAAAGCAACTTTCTTTGCATTCATTTGATTCACAATCAAGATACACTGGTAAGAATTTCTTTCCATTGTTATTATGTACTTAAAAACAGTTCTGAAATGCAAAATAATAGAATTTTAAATGTGATAAAACAAACAAGAAGGCACTGGCACTCCCATGATTGGTCACTTTCAAGGCGAGCTCACCCACACACACCTCCTTAGTTTACCCTGATTGATTATAGTTCAGGAAGCCCGGAGTTGGTTTCCCGACCAAAGAAGTGTTTTGCTGTCTTTGTAAACGACATAGTGCAAGATACATCGTAAATAAAGGACTGTATAAGTGTCTCTTATCCGTTCTGTTGTTGGAATATGTGCAACGCTTTTGAAATGTCTGTAAATTCTTGCCGATGTATGTACCCGTCCCATATGTTACCACTAACATTAGAGATAACATTAGCCTTAGCATTATACGAATTATATGGCTGTTGTTAGCCTGGTTGGCCAGTCTGATTAATCCAGAAACAGAAATATTTCATGACATGGTGTATGATGTAGTTGTATGTGTGATCGCGTTATACTAATAAGTTAAACTTGTCAAAAACATAAGTATTTGGTTGGTTAGCTCTAAATTTCTGTTATGGATTAATCGGACTGGCTGGCCAGGCTAACAACAGCCATGTTAGTTAAGGCTAGCTTTAATGTTAGAGATAAGGGTGTACAGGGTGATAATCATGTACATCATCAAGGATTTATAAACATTTCAAAAGCATCGCACATATCCCAACAATAGAACGGATGAGAGACACTTATACAGTCCTTCATTTACGGTGCTGTCTTGCGCCACATCGTTAATAAAGACAGAAAAACACTTATTTGGCCGGTACATTCCGTGCTTCCTGAACTATAACGTCAATCAAGGTAAACTAAGGAGGTCTGTGAGTAAGATTGCCTTGAAAGTGACCAATCATAGGAGGGCCAGTGCCTCCCTTGGTTTTCGTCCCCAAAATGTGAAAAGTCAGTTTCATTCAAACTAGCAGAAATCCACTTCACGAGCAGAGTTTACCTGCGAGAGCATGTATGCCCTCCGGCGCTCGTAAAGCAGACACTCGCGCCTCAAAAGAAACACAAAAAAGGCATTGCAGTAACATAATCTTGATCCTCGGATGGTCCAATTACCCCGACTTTGGTAAATGTAAATAAACTGTATTTATATAGCACTTTTCTAGTCTTAACGACTACTTACATAGTACAGCAACCATTCACACACATTCATACACTGGTGGCCGAGGCTGCTGTACAATGGGCCACCTGCTCATCAGATGAACATTCACATGCATTCACACTCCGATCGCGCAGCATCGGGAGCAATTCTGGATTCAGTGTCTTGGCCAAGGACATGAGACTGCAGGGCCAGGGATCGAACCGCCAACCTTCCGATTGGGAACCGCTCTACACCTGAGCCACAGCCGCCGAGTTTGGTGTGTTCCTGAGCTTTAAATCACAATGTAGAAACAACACGGACAAAGAATATATGTTGTATTTTATTGCTCAGTTTTTAAACAACACATTGATAGCTGTTTCCAGTATTTGTGTGACAACAAAGAGCAAAGAAAACAGGTCAGTTCAGCCAGGACATATGATCGAGAACAAATTTTTCTAATTATTCCGACACCACATGAATGCGGCACAAATGCCCTATCTTGCAATGTTAACAAAAGTGAAAAATAATTTGGGTGTCTGTCCTCTGCTCCAAAATGTAATGGTTTCTTCCTTGGCCCATGCTATAGCTTTCAGCAAGTTTAATGAATATCGGGCCAGAAGTTTTTCTGTAATTCTGCTGACAGGCAAACAAACACACAAACCGAGCCAAAAACATGACCTCCTTGGTGGAGGTAACAATGTTGTGATTTTATTTGACGTTCCAATGGGAACTAAGAAACGTCCTCTGTATATTGAGTGATTTGGATGTTGATGCTGAAGGGAAACCCATGTTAGGGTGAAATTACTCTGATCTGTCCTGACACAGTAAACTGTTAACTGACTTAAAGGGATACACAAGCATACTACTGCTGAGTGAGTGCTACTCACTAGCCTACTGCTAGCTTCCCCCAGAGACCACTCATTATTCAGGAGCCTCAGGGCTAGCTACTTCACGATAATCTTCTAGACTTGTTTTTATAGAAGTATTCCTCTTTCGGCTTGGCTTTTTATTATCCTCTTTTTCTGTATTAGAAGATACTGCTACAGGCAGCTGAACTATCTTAAATACAGTTACATACATTTCACAAGATGGCAGAACAGCTTGGAAGCTTTTGTTTTAACAGCGCAATCAGGGTCAATCCTACAACCGCTAGTTATGTCCTATCAAAGTGTCCTTGAGCAAGTCACTGAACCCCTAGCTGCGCACCTACTGTGGGTCTGCTTGGAAAAAAACAAGTTTGGCTACATGATATAGATTGACTTTGAATATTGATATGCTAAATACATTATATTTGCCAAGAATATTGCCACCAATAAACAAAACAGGAACCTATTTAGTGAAGCACAGCAACATACAGCTACAGCTGAACCATTTTCAGAACTGACCCACTGTGTGCACACACGCACGCGTGCGTGCACACACACACACACACACACACACACACACACACACACACACAAACACAATTAGCCAATGCTGTCTCATTCTGAAGACAGGATCCTCCCAGGAAAAACATACACACACACACACACACACACACACACACACACACACACAGTACCCCATGTATTCAGTTTGATGCCACTGTTGCCTCATTCTATACACAAGATGACCCATAATCAAACAAACATACACACTGTAACAAATCTACCCAGCGCATTTTAAAAACAGGGGATACTCCCAGCCTCCATACCTGGGTGCCGGCTTGTGGCAGCTGTGGGAACAGAGCCAGGGTGGTTGGTCTCTTTGGTCGATATTTGTCCATGACAGCACAGGTTGATTCCCCTTTGACAGGCAACAGCTTCCTCCGTGCCTCCTCCTCTTCCTCCTCCTCCTCTTCTCCTCTTTTATTATGCCAGTGTTGCCGCTTCTCAGCTCGGACAAGGCCTCCCCCACCCTCCTCTACCTCCCTCTCTTCCCTGTCTTTCTCCTCTGTCTCCTCAGCATCGATCAGCTGCAAGCTCAGCCTCTGAACACACCCCTTACACTCCATCCTTGCTTGCTCATTGGCTGGCCACAGTGTCACATCATTATCATCATCATCACCATCATCTTCCTGGCAGGAGTGGAACGGAGGAGGAGAGGAGAGAAACAGAAGGAGGAAAAGAGAGAGAGAGAGAGATGTGGGTGTTGTTGAATAGAGATGGGATGAGCAAGGATTGACAGAGAGAAGAAGGCAGGGTGGAGAGGGAGACAGAGACAGAGATGCAGAGAGGAGGAGAGAGGGGGAAGAGGAAGTCAGAGCCAACCAATCAGAGCAAGGCATGACATCACCAGCTCGTCTGATCTGTCTGTGGTGTTTTCTGTGAGTAAAGGCTAATAAACACTGTGTGTGTGTGTGTGTGTGTGTGTGTCTGTGTTGTGTGTGTGTGTGTGTGTTTGTGTAACCCAGTCAAATAAGATTAAACAGTAACAGTGGAGAGACAATGGCGACAGACCTGCCAACCAATCAAACAACAAAGAGGCCAGCAAACCGGTCATTTACCCATTTACCAGTCATTCAGCCAGCCAAACAAGTAATTAACAAACAAGACAATCAGACAGTCAGTCTATCACTCTTTTCGTCCACCAGCCAGCCAACAAACCAACCAGCAAACAAGTTGTTTGGCCATTTATCCAAAAAACCCTGTCTATCAGCCAGCAAGCCAGCTAACAAGTCAGTCAGTCAGTCAGTCAGCAAACTATTCAGGCAAAGGCTTACCAAGAACTAGTCTGCCGGCTAGGTATATTAGCTAACATTCAGTCAGTCAGTCAGTCGGCTAGTCCGTCAGTTTAGCAAACCAGTCAGTCAATAATGAATCAGTCACATATTTCAATAAACAACCAGTAGCTAACATGCAGTCAGTCAAAAAGAAGCTAAAGAATGATTCTGTTGTTCAGCCAATCAACCGACCAGCCTTCATACTAGTCAGTCAAAAGATTACCCAGCAAAACACAGCCAGTCCACCAGCCATTCAAAAAAACAGTCAGTCAGCAAAGTCAGTTAATCAGTCTTTCAGTCCACTAGCCAGCCAACAGTCAATCAACAATTATTCAACTAGGCAGCAGTTAACAAACCCCATCAGTCAGCTAGCCAGCCAGCCAGCCAGCAAACTAGTCAGTCAATAAAACAGTCAATCATTTAAGCAGTGAACCAGTCAGTTGACTGTCTTATCAACAAATCAGCTTGAAAACATTCAGTCAACAATCTAATCACTAAGTCAGTCAGCAAACTAGTCCGTCAAAAGATCACTCAAAAACCACTGATGGTGTCTCAGCCTCAACCCTCTGGGAGACACTTAAAGCGTATCTCAGTTCTGCTTATATTAGGAAAACGAAGTATAAGAATATTAAGGAGCTATCTTCAGAAATGAAGGCTCTGGACTCATATCTGGTTCTCCGACCCCTGATTTGATTAGGAGGAGAGTAGGCTTACAAACTGAAATTTATCTCTTAACTACCACCCAAGCGGGGAGGCTCATCTTTAAGTCTCGTGGTAGATTCTATGAAGAGGGGGATAAACCTTCCAACTATTAGCTAGTCACCTCCGCCAAAAAGCGGTGTCCCGTATTATTTCGCAAATGATGCTACCTGATAGGTCCTCAACGGAGGACCATCAGGCTATTAACGACTGCTTTAAAGAGTTCTATTCTAAATTATATTCTTCAGATTCAACACCTGATCTAACACCTGATTCTAATCTGAACATTCCTACAATTGACCCTGACTCTAAAGAACGATTGGAACAAAATCTGACACTGGAGGAAATCAACAACGCAATAATGTCCCTTCAGAGTGGAAAAGCCCCTGGCCCGGACGGGTTTCCAACTGATTTTTATTAAAACTTTAAAGATAAACTTTCCCCTCTTCTTCTCTCAGTCTATGCAGAAGCACTGGAGAATAACATTCCTCCGCCTACGCTCCGCCAGGCGTCTATTGCACTGTTATTAAAGAAGAATAAGGACCCTCGAGATTGCTCATCTTATAGACCAATCAGCTTGACAAACTGTGATGCTAAAGTGTTCTCAAAGGCGATTGCACTCCGGCTTGAGACCATTCTTCCTCATGTCATTTCGGAGGACCAGACAGGGTTTATCCAGGGCAGACAATCCTATTTTAACCTCACACGATTGTTTAATATCATCTATACTGAATATAGCACTCCATCCCCAGGAGCAGTAATATCGCTTGATGCCGAAAAGGCGTTTGATCGGGTTGAGTGGGATTACCTTTTTCACACACTTGGCAGGTTTGGGTTTGGCCCAAACTTCACTCACCTTATCAAGTTCATTTACACTGATCCAACTGTCTCAGTTTAAACCAACAGTATCTCATCTTAGTATTTTCCTCTTCACAGAGGGACAAAACAAGGGGATCCAGTGAGTCCGTTGCTTTTCGTTTTAGCTATAGAGCCACTTGCCATAGCTCTTAGATGCAATAATAGTATACAAGGTATCTCACGTGGTGGCCTAACTCACACTGTCTCGCTTTATGCAGACGACTTGTTACTATAAAAAATACTATAAGAAATATTAATAATATTTTTCTAATCAGTTTTGTTAATTTGGCTTTCATTTACTCAAGCGCAATATATATTTTGTTTTTTCAAATTGTCAGAAACAACAAGAAAATAGATTTCTATCAAATAAGGTAACACAGACTCCTTGCCTTTACTGTACACAAAGCCCTCATGCTAACTGTTGTGCGTAGCCTCCTCTCAAAAGCCCATTCTGAGCCAAGAAAAACCAAAAAGTTGTGTTAATGAACTTGTGGCCACTACAAGGCAGAAAAAACATTAAAACATGCTGACACATCACGTCTCGCACCCATGTCTAGGTCATGTTTAATTTTGTCTTTATTATATTTGTCTCTTCCTGTTTTATTTTGAAATTCACTATAGCCCAATCCCAAAGTGAGCCCTGAGGACTAAGGACTAAAGACTCACAGACTTAATTGATCTCAGGTGCTAAGTGAGTGGGTGTGTGAGTCTGTGAGTCCGGACTTTGGGATTGGGCCATTGTCTCTCATTCCAGGTCATTTCACTTACAATCTTTGTCTACTTTCCCGCCTGTGTGATCACCTGCACCACACTAATGTGTTTCACCTGTGTCTAATTGTCTCCCTGCCTCCCTTAGTATATATTACAATTTTTAATTATTGTAAGTAGGTCATAATTGTATTCGATATGCATGTTTTTATACTATGTTTATTATTCTATTTATTAGGACTGGAGTTGCTATAAACTTTTTATGCAGCACTTCAGTGACAAGCTTTGTCTTTGACACTATGTCTGTTTGCATTGTCCCTGTCAAATAAATAAACTATATACCCCCCTTCTCACAAGCTTTAGTTGCCAGATGGTCTTAAACCTTTGTGTCTAAGTTCCAGCATTCTTCTTATGTTTCCTAGCAAGTTTTTGACCCATTGCCTGTTTTGACGCTGCCTTAGCCTAGCGATTTTTTTACCTGGTTTTGGAATAAACCCATTTGAGAACTTTTACTCTGTCTGGAGTCGTGCATTCGAGTCTATACTAGTTGTGCCCTGATACACATAAAGAGGCACTACCATATCCCTGGCCTTGATAGAGCTGTTATAGCGAATAATTATTAGTGGCCTACTTACATATCCAGCAAACATAACTAGCCTACATGAGCAGTTATGGTGTGTTATGTTAATGTTAATTAATGTAGTTAACACCCACTCTTTTATCTCTGTTTTGGTCTTCACTGACTCCTGAGAAAAATGTCTAACTTTAGATGCTACATGTTTGACCATCTTCACCATCTAGTTGCTAACTTCTTCATCTGACTTTGGTGCTGGGTGGACTTAATAGAGCTTTGTTGCTCTTAACAGGGGTTGAGAGGTGGCTCAGACTGAACCATACAATGTGTGAGTAACACATTTCCACATTTTTGAGGATATCATATGGCAGAGTTACATAATGCAAGAACAGGCATTTGGGCCATGGAGTGGGAATGAAAAAGGGTGCAATTCCACCTTTTACAAGTCAGCGTAACCATCAAAATGATTTTGAAACTGTTAGGTAAAAAGTTGCATAATGTTGCTTAAAGTTACCAAAGGATTATTTTTGGGCATTTTTTTTGTATAGGACAGCTTAGACTTGAAAGGGGAGAGAGAGGGGGGAATGACATGCATCAAAGGGCCGCAGGTCAGAGTCAAACCTGTGGCCACTGCATTGAGAGGTAAACCTCTATATATGGGGCGCCTTCTCTAACAGGTGAGCTACCCAGGCGCCCGACCAACTGCCTTTTTTTTGAAGATCTTAACTGTTTCCTACCTGATTGTGGTATTGATCTGTGATCTCAGTAAGTTCAGACAGGTCTTCATCTTCAAACTCATACAAACTGAATTCATTGGTCAACCTGAGGAGCAGAAGGAACACGCAATCAAAACTAGCTCATCTACTCAGCATGTGGTTAATTTTGTGATAATAAAATAAGCACGTGCTGTTAGTGGAACAGTTTTATCTCTGCCTTTCCATGTCATATTATCGTAAGGATGTGTATTCATGAATGCACAGTCAGTTTCCATATAGTTTAATATTTACGTAAAAAGACAGATCGCTACACTGCCTTTACACATTACTGTACTATGCCAGTGCTGACTTCTACAGTACTATTGTGAATTTGTGACACTTACACACGCTCCAGCTCCTTCATGCAGTCAGGTAAACATACCTTCATGGCCAAGCAAGCTCACCAACATGATAAAAAAACATGATGAAAAACTTTTTCAGGATTTTCAACAAAGGAAGGGACAGAAAACTGTTAATTCCTTTCAGCAGGCCTGACATTAGGAATTATGGACAGGGGACAGATTTTCTAAATCATGGGAGATGATCATGGGATCATGAGATGTATTTTTTGAAACCCCATTGGTGACGGGCCTTCCCTTTAGACTGAATAGTTTAAAACAAAGAACTGGCTTTCTGGGTGTGCTACACTGAACAGGCAGTTCTGTTTCCCATGTTTGCTGTTTGGCAGCACCACCGACAAGATCTGGACTAATGCAGGATATTGCCACTTGAACAACTTTCCCTGTGCGTTTGCCGAGCACAAAAAGTCGCTGGTCCACATTCAGAGCCAGATTGCTCTGAAAAGATATGGCCACAACAGAATTGACCTGACTTTAGATAACAACGGCGGCTGAGTGTTAGCATCCACAAGCAAAAAGTCTCAGGATGCTGTATGTTTCCTTGATAAACAGGAGCTAGCTTGTCGTGGGAATTCTCCTAGTGGCTGGGATTGAGGCAGAGGGACGGTGTGATGTGATAGCTAGCTGATTCTTCTTTTCATTTGTGGTCTGATAACCATACAACCAATCTGGGGTAACAACGGTTTTACATCCGGCACAAGAAATATATGTTTTAAAATCTGGTTAGACAAAAGCAAAAATTACAAAACTGAATATTTGAGACAAAAGCATGACATTCATTTGAAATAAACTTAGCACAAAAAGTAAGGAAATTTGTGTTTGGTAGATTTTTTCTCTGTGGTAACAATGCTTTTTGGCACTAGATCTTATAAATGTAAATGGACTGTTTTTATATAGCACTTTTCTAGTCTTAACAACTACTCAAAGCACTTTTACATAGTACAGGAACCATTCACGCACACATTCATACGCTGTGGGATACAATATAAAGTGAAGTTTAATACATTTTACTGAAGGTTAGTATATCTGTCTGAAGCACTAGCAGCGTTCCTGCATGTCTCTAAATGAGAATAGTATGTTTTTGATATGGACCCAGAATGAACTGTAGCGCTTTTCTAGTCTTAACGACTAATCAAAGCACTTTAACATAGTACAGGAACCATTCACCATGCACACACATTCATACACTGTGGCTGAGGCTGCTGTACAAGGTGCCACCTGCTCATCAGATAAACATTCACACTCCGATGCACAGCATCGGGGGCAACTCGGGGTTCAGTGTCTTGCCCAAGGACACTTCAACATTGGACTGCAGGGCCAGGCATCGAACCACCAACCTTCCGATAGGCATTTGCATTTGTGGGATGAGCAGCAGCGCTGAGTATGTGGGTTGTGCCCATGAAAATTTTGCCAGATCTTCTCTGCCAATGCCAAACAGTTTTTTGGCAATTGAAGAAATAAGACATATTGGCAATTTAACAATTTATTCATTTCAGCCTCAGTAGTGTGTGGAAGAACCATACACAGCCACAACAGCCTGGTAACTCCTCCTCATGCTGGTCACCAGCCTGGTCACACACTGCTGTGCGATGGCGTCCCATTCTTCAACCAGCATTTGTCGCAAGTCAGCCAACATGGTTGTTTTGGTCACTCTGGCATGAACAGCACGCCCAAGCTGATCCCACAAGTGTTCAATGGGGTTGAGGTCAGGACTGCTGGCAGGCCATTCCATCCTCTCCACTCCCACATTCTGGAGGTAGTCTCTGATAAACCCCGCCCTGTGAGGGCGAGCGTTGTCATCTTGGAGGATCGAGTTCGGTCCCAGACTGTGGAGATATGGGATTGCCACTGGTTGCAGAATCTCATCTCTATATCTCTCTGCATTGAGACTGCCTCCAATGATGACAAGCCTTGTTTTTCCAGTGAGGAAGATGCCGCCCCACACCATCACACTGCCTCCACCAAAGGTGTTACTCTATCGGTGCAGCTATCAGCATAGCGTTCTCCGCGTCTTCCAATCAGCTGCCAATCAGGCACCTGATCAGGCACCTGATTGGCAGCACCTGGGGGTACCAGAAGCTCAAAACAAGTGTCAATAGCAACAGCAAAATAACCTGTTTGGCAATGGCAGAGAAGATTTGGCAAATTTTTCATGGCCGCAACCCACATACTCAGCGCTGCTGCTCATCCCACAAATGCATGTTCCTTACACATGGGGCTCCATTTGAAAGGGAACTAAACAGGCTTTCCAACGGTATAAGATTTATTGCCAAAAAGCATTGTTACCACAGAGAAATAATCTACCAAACACAGATTTCCTTACTTTTTGTGCTAAATTTATATAATGTATATGCAGATAAGCCACATATCTAAGACATATAAATCCCTAGCTTTACCTACTATTTGGGAGAATGGACAAATTGCTTAAACAGCTGTCAGAAATAAGGGATTTTAACAACAAACTGAAGAAAAACAAGAGGAATGGAATTCTGATTAAATTCTAGTTCTACGCATTGAAAATTATGTCACATGAAGAATCAATATACCATTTTTCCCACTGGTCCTCCCACTTCTCTACATCCTCAGCAGGGTCCATCACCAGTAACAACAGCATGGACTGGGCAGGGAAGAGGGGCTCGGCACCCTCTCTGGACGGAGCTAAATTTGGAGTTCTCTCTGCGTCCAAATGTTGTAAGATAACTGGAGTCCTGTCCTAGGTCTACGCCATTTCTTCTGAGCCTGTCTCGGTTTTGTGGTCAGGTTAAACCAGTATTGCAGCTACAGCTGGTCTTGGGTCTACTGAAGCAGAAGACCAGGGTCTAGAGAAGA
This sequence comes from Zingel zingel, assembly GCA_023566125.1. Classification (NCBI taxonomy): domain Eukaryota; kingdom Metazoa; phylum Chordata; class Actinopteri; order Perciformes; family Percidae; genus Zingel; species Zingel zingel. The sequence continues at coordinate 33,933,208 of CM042320.1, read as the reverse complement.
GATAGTGCTGGGTACCTGGGGTCAGCAGACCTGGGATAATTGAAGAGGTGGTCCTGGGTCTACTGCAGCAAAGACCTGGGTCTATTGAAGAGGTAGTCCTGGGTCTACTGGTGCAGCGGTCTGGGGTCTACTGAAGTAGCATTCCTGGGTCTATTGAAGAGTTGGCTCTGGGTCTACTGGATCAAAGGTCCTGGGTCTATTGAAGAGGTGGTCTTGGGTATACTAAAGAAGTGATCCTGGATCTGTTAGTGAGGCAGACCACTACTGAAGAGATGGCCCTTGGTTTGTATGTTCTGGTCTGTAGAAGAAAGAACTCTTTCTTTCTCTGTGTTGCTGGTCTCAGCACAGTAAGGCAATAGCATGCTTCTCTGTCAGAGAAATCCAGTGAATGCCCTTGCTGCCCTCCGCTCTCTCTCTCTCGCTCTTCTCTCTCTCTCTCTCTCTCTCTCTCTCTCTCTCTCTCTCTCTCTGTTTCCAGGATAGGAACAGCTGCTAGTCTGATCGATCAGAGAGCCATTAACAGCCACTTCCACAAAACAACTCTGCATATTTATCTCTCTCTCTCTCTCTCTCTCTCTCTCTCTCTCTCTCTCTCTCTCTCTCTCTCTCTCTCTCTCTCTCTCTCTCTCTCTCAATTCAATTCTGCTTTATTGGCATGAACAAAGAAAACATGTTACCAAAGCAGTTTACAGAAAATGCATATATAGTACATATCACATATTAAATACATACAGTATGTGTCGCATAGAGTCTATACTGCACTAATAGTTATACAACACACTACATTACAAAACAATTACATAACACATTATAATACTTAACAGTTTTGTACAATATAATTACTGTACAATCCTAAACCAATCTGTAATGTTGGGATCTTATAGTGGTGAGTCCCTCAGGTTATGGCAGGCAGATACATATTTAGCTGCCAGTGGAGCTGCTGTCCCTTCTCCTAGGAGAACTACCAGCTTCTTCTCTCTCTCTCTCTCTCTCTCTCTCTCTCTCTCTCTCTCTCTCTCTCTCTCTCTCTCTCTCTCTCTCTCTCTATCTGTGTGTGTGTGTGTGTGTGTGTGTGTGTGTTTTCTTTCCCCTTACTGATCTCTTAGTTGGGTTTGTTCTTACAGCTTCTGTTGTTCACTGTGAATCATCAATAACACTCTGTTGGAGGTTCTTTAGGATTGTTGTCCATATACATTCCTTACATAACAAAACAGAAAATTACAGAAGGCAAGTACAGAACTCTCTGAAGAAGTATAAATTATTTTTATTAAATAAAAGTAGCAGTCATGCTATTTACCTCTAACGCACAACAAGAAGAATGTTATTTGTGCACGTGACCGAATTAACCCATTAGAGCAGGGGTGCCCAACATTTTTACACATTTTTTTTTATAAGATCTACCAGTCCCAAATCCCATTCTCTGTCCCATGATGATGTAACCCAGCTTGGCGCGTTTGTGGCCAAGTTTTAGCAGGTATATCTAAGTGTGTGATGAAGCAGTGAAGTACACAATAAACTTTCCCTTAATAACTCACACCAACAACAGAGTAACTTAGCGTTACAGTTAGAACAACAACCTTGCATATGTGTTAATTTACAGCGCTACGCTTTCCATTTTGCTCACAGAAATCATTTAGCTTGTACCTTGGGAATGAAACAGATTGCACCCACAACCAGTACTACTTTCAATTTGAGATTATGCAAAATAATCTTTTACCAGAAGTCTAGCACGGCTAAAGTAAATTATTCAGTATGGTTATCAAATTTAGATAGGTCAATTAGGTTCAAACCCCATGTACTCAAACCACAACTTAAATATAAAAAAAAATGACAAAGAAAATAACAAAAATATAAAACCAAATCGACCAAAAACTGAGATCTCAGAATAAAACAGGTTTTCGTAGAGATAACCAGGGCAATACTAACTCAGTCTTTGTTTGTTCAACCCTGTTCCATTAGTTTGAGTGCACTCAAGTTCCTACCACCACCCTTAGCAGGTAAAACTGTCCATCCTGGCTCCTCGAGAATGGAGTAGGTGACGGGAAAGTCCTGTGAGTAGTGGAGATGATGATGGCGAAGATCCAGTGAGTGGTAAGAGATGGGGATGATGAAGATGAAACCCAGGAGGCAGTATGACGACGGTGACTTGAGCAGCACAGTTCTGTCTCTAGCTAGTAGAGTCTCAACAAAAAACCAGCCTGCACATAACATGCAGAATAATCACTCAGTTGTCCATAGCAACAGTTCACTTGTGTTTCTCCTCAGGATACAACATATTCTTACATACTACACATTTTAACCACATTTCACTTAAACATTTTATATTAAATAATTAAATCTTTTGTGTCCATCTTAACTGACTAGCTTACAGCAAACATAGCAGTCACAACAAAAGGACGGAAAATACATGTCTGTAGCTGAATTAACCAACAGCTAAGTTAACATTTTCCTAAAAGTACAATGACAACAATTTCAATATTAACCATACCCTTTGTAGCTTCATCAGATTAGTAGCTAATTCCGACTGGTTTTAAAATACAAAACAAGCAACAATTCTCAAGGTTAAAAACACCGATAGTGCTAATTTGCTGTTAGCTAGCAGCTAAGCTAACTCACCTGAATATTCAATTCACACGCTGTTTGGACGGGGTCAGCGGCTCCACAGTGTTGTGTAACTTCTCTTTCACACTTTCAAGAATCTTTCCTCGTTTATTGTTGCTAGTTTTCTACTTTAATCAAAGTGGTTAGACCATTTCAACTACACAAGAGCTAGCTACCTTCTGGTGCTACTATTGCGTTCACGTTCTCTCTCTTGTCTCTCTTTTTTTTTCCATGCTCGTTAAAAATTCTCAATTACACCACTAGGGAAAGCCAATGGACCACAATAAATGATGGAGTAATTATTCTAAACTGTCACAACTGTCTGATGAGATGTGGGTAGTTTAATAATAATAAAAGTTTAATAAAATAATATTATCATCACTGTAAGATGACTTTACTCTTAAAATGAATGATCAGACTACCTGGCTACAGTGAATTACATGAAGCTATTGTTATACAGCAGATACATTTTCCATTTCAGAGAAGGTAGTGATGGGACCTTAATGGGATCTTTGGCATTGGGAGGAAGATGCAAGTTTCTCATAACTATGGGTGTAACAGCTAGTGGCAAGGCTCAGGCAGGCGGATAGGTTTGGTGGTTTGGTAGGTGTTCCTATTAATCCTTAGATGAGTGTATGTAGTAGAAACTAGTGTTCCCTGCCTTTTTATTAGGTTGTTTTGGGGCATTTCAGCCTTCAATGGAAAGAACAGATGGATATGAAATGAGAGAGAGAGATGACATGCAGGAAATTGTCTCAGGTCAGACTTGAACCCAGCACCTTCTGCATTGAGGTATACACCTCTATATGCGCGCCTGCTCTACCAACCGAGCTAACCCAGTCACAGTGTTCCCTGCCTTTTGACTTATATAAAGCTCTGCCACCTTCTTAGATTTAGATGTATAGATGGGATATTTGTTTCCACAGTCAACATATACATATATACATAGCCACATACAAATTAAATCAGTACACAAAATCTCAGTAAATGCATTTACCATCCCAATGTCGGCAAGGCAGATTGTTGAGAGCTGCTATGCAGTGGGTACAAAACTGCTAAGACGAGCTCTTCTCCATTTGAGAGTCCTGTATCTTTGGCCAGATGGAAGTAAAGTGAAATGTTGATTGAGGGGGTGATCAGTGCCATTAAGTAATGGTAAGTGCTAGGCTTGTGAGGGCTCTGAGGTTAGTATCTAAGAGATTGGCAGTGGGCAGGCAGATGATTTTGGAGGCAGTGCGTGTGATGCTTTAAAGCTTGTTTTTGTTGGAGACAGTTACCATTTTGAAGAAGCAGGGGGAATAGTACAGCAGGATGGGTTCGATTATGCTTTTGTAAAATAACAGAGGTGTAGAGGTTGGGGGCTAGAGACAGTAAGATTATGTATGACATGGAGTCTTTGCTTGGATTGTTTATGGGTGTCACTGATGTGTTCATCAGAAACTTGTGCGTTTACTTCCTGCCAATGAACTTGTTGTTCTCATTTTGATTGGTGCCCTCTCTAAGATACATGAAATAATGACATTCTGGTAAGGTAACGTCAACATCTCAGGCTACAGCATTTGTAAATTAATTCAAAAACAGATACTTGACGTAAGTGTATCAATTATGCATCACGGAAATAAAGGTGATATATCGTCGTATCAATAATTTGTCCCACCTTTTTCCCCAGAAACTACCTTTTTCAAGTAAGTTTTTGCACAGCCATGGAAAGCTTTTATGTACGAAAAACAATAACATAATATACAGTATGTACAGTATAGACAGTAATGTATGACAATAACATACTTGACTGTTCTCCCCCCCCCAATATTCTTAATGTGATTAAGATAGTCTATGATAAATGGGTTTTGAATGATGGTTGAGTGTTATCTGCAGACTCCACACTGAGAGAGTTGAAGTGCGGATTTAAGCATGGACCGCACAGCACCACCAGTAACTTTTTTTTAAGATTATTTTTTGGGCTTTAACTTCATTCATTATTTACAGTAAATCCTACGAGGAATCTAACAGACATTTATCGTTGATGCTTTTTTACATGTCAGACTGATAAGATACTACACACAGATTCTCAGAGATTCAGGAGGAAGGGAACGGCTCTGCAACTCCTTTGCATTCTGGGTGGAGATGTGGACATGGTTGAGGAGTACAGATACCTGGGTGTCATCATCGACAACAGGCAGAACTGGAAAATCAACAGCACTGCTGTTTACAAGAAAGGGATGAACAGACTATATTTCCTGAGGAAGTTGAGATCCTTCAATGTGTGCAGCAGAATGTTGGAGATATTCTACCAGTCTGTTGTGGCCAGCGCTCTGTTCTCCTACGCCATCTGCTGGGGCAACAGCATCAGAGTCAGCGACACAAACAGACTGAACAAACTGCTCAGGAAGGCTGGCTCTGTTATTGGCTGCAAACAGGACAAATTGGAAGCTGTGGTAGAGAGGAGGTCACTGAACAAACTGTTATCTATCATGGATAACCCCGGCCACCCTCTCCACTCCACAGTGGTCCAACAGAGGAGCACCTTCTCTAAGAGGCTCCGACAGCTTCGATGTCACACGGACCGCTACGAGAAATCATTCCTACCACAGGCAATTAAACTTTTTAACACTTCATCACTGAGTGTTAGTTAAGACTCACAGACATCACAACTGCACTAAGTGCACCTTGCACAATAGGTTTATCTACAGCTTTATCAATACTAACGGTTGTACATTTTTATTCCCAACTTGTATATATTTTAAATTATTTGTTCTTATATTCTATCCTATTATTATTTCATGTATATTGTATCCTATTATTTCATGTATATTCTGTATGTGTGTTGTGTGTCTGATATTTTGCTGCTGCAACACTGAAATTTCCCATTTTTTTGGGATCAATAAAAATCTATCTATCTATCTTAGTTTATAGCTTGTCTCTTGGAATAATATAGTGACCCTCGTCCTCATCCTGTGGTCTTGCAAAGTTGTTGTGACATTTTTTTTAAGCACAATCCAAACACAATTTCCTAAAATTAATCCAAAAATCTCGTCCTGTCGTGTCAAGGGTATAGGTCAAGGGTAATAGCAAAGGGAGTTTTCAGTTTTGCTGCCTACATGCAATCATTATTACAGATGCATCCTTACACCGTAACAGACATTTTTCAGTGTTTCCAGAAGCCTAAATTCAACTCAAAATGATATAATTGGCATGGTATATTTATGTTTTGTGCAATTCAACATGTATATGTTAATGTGAACCGCATATGTGACGCCCAGCATTGTTTTGGCCACATAATGTGGTTTAATTATGTATATATATATTTTTTTTATAGTTTTCATTTGTATATTGGCATTGCTGTATAAGAGACTCATTTATTTAATTTGGTGTAAATTAATTTTGTAAGCTGTAGTCCAATTCCCATCACAAGGGGGCTTCGCCTCCCAGTGAGACAGCGGCTGTAGCCGCGAGAGAAGGAAACACAGTGGTGGGTCTCATCATTTCCCTGTTCTTTCCAGGTTAGTCGCTAGTAAAAACACTGAATGTGGTCAAAATAATGTCAGTATAACATATGAATGCTTTCCTGTATTTTATCCAGGATGTAGATTGTAGTTAATAGTTATTTAGAGAAACAGAGCAACATGGTCGGAATGCTACAGCTAAAGCCGTGCAAGCTAGCTTCACTTACAGAACGTGTGTATCACTTGTGCGTTATATTGTCCTATTTAAAGGCTCCTTTGTGATTGTATTTCTTAAAGCCCTGTCATGTTAAATGCTTTTTTAGCAAGTGTGTGTTTGAAATACTGTTTACATGTAAAGACAGTTTCCTTGTGGTTTTCATGTCTTTAGTATCCCCTGTGATTTTTTGGAACTCGTTTTTGTTCTGCCAGTTTCTGGACATCTTTTGTTGTAGTTTTCTTGTTAATAAATTCTCAACTCTGAACTGAACTGTATTTGGGTCCAAGCCTCGCTACTTACCTCTCTAACAGATCATGACAGTATGACAGTATGATCCGACAACAGACAAAGGAAACACAGATACTAAATACACGAGTAAATGAGGGTTAACAAGGGACAGGTGACACAAGGGCTGGGAAACAGGTGAAAGACATCAGACAATGACAAAGGCGGGAAAACCAAAAGACAGGAAGTAAAGTAAGACAACACAAGGGATAACAGAGAACCTTCAACATAAAACAGGAAACAGAAACATGAAACCAACTCAACACAGAAACTTGACACAGGGGATAGATGTGACAGAAACACTATCTACTCAGATACTTTCAGCTAGAAACTCCATTCGAACTTTAGAATGTTACACATCTTATGTACATTCTGGGTGTTAATTAACTTCAAAATTCCATTAAAAACTTTTAAAAGTTTCAACCTTTTTTCAGATGTTTACATTAGTGTGCAGGGAATGACTTGACCTTAGAGTGGAGAGGAGCTTTAACAAATTCTGTTTAAAAAAAAAAACTTGCTCACACTCACAACATTTCCACTCTTCATACATGAAGTTTATGTCAAAATGAAGAAACATTTGTGCGAGCCACAGTACTATGGAAGCAAACACACTTGCACATATGGCTCTGTGAGCTTGTGAGGCTTTTCAAAATAAAAGCTCCCAACAGTCACTGTACGTTAACAGGGAACTAGGGATGGGCCTGTTTCTCAGACTAAAAGGCCCAGAAATAACTATCTTAACATGGAACTCAGGACAAGGCTGTTCTTTTTTTAAATAAAAGCCCCATAGAGTAACTATATCTTAACAGGAAGCTAAGGGATGAACCTAGTTTTTCAAAAATAAGTGTTTATAGCTCATCTCTTGTCAGGGTTTAGATCTTATTTAATGTGTTACTCTTATCCCTACAAAGACAATTAAAGGAAACTTTGTCTAGACTCATTCATGTTCTAAAACTCCCAATTGAACTTCTTTCCTTGCTCTCCACTTTTTTGTGTCCTTCATCCCTTTCTAACCTTCCCAACTATTCATACTGCTTCAGCTGCTTTATCATGCATTATCAACTCATACTCCATTCTAACCAACATGTTCCACATATTACATACAGGAGTTGTCTACAACTTTCAAATCCCATTGATACCTTTTAAAAGTATTCAATACAGCTAATTTAGATTTAGTACTTTGACCCACCCATTTCCCACTTTTCCAACAATTCATACAGGTTCAACTTCTTCTTATACATTCAAGCCAGCAATCCAGTGTAGAGGCAGCCTTTCAGCATCCACACTGTACTTTCTTCAGAAACTGCATTCTCTATAGATTAAACATGTTTTCCTTCTTGAAAGCTTTTGATTTAAGAATGGCTCCATCAGGCTAAATCCCTTGCTGTGAAACCAAATACATTTTAATACATGAATGTGTTATTCTGGAATTTATAATGTAGAATAAACAGAAAGCACAGCATAAACTCCCATTTCAACCACAATTCCTTCAGCAATTTTAATGAAAATAAACTCTTTTTGTACAATAAAAAAACAAATAAATATCCAGTTAGACAGACCTCTGGGCCTGCAGAGCATCATACTGTTGTTGGAATGTATGGTAAAACACAAGCATCTGATCAGGACTTGTGTTGTGTTCAGAAAAAGTGGGAACTGTGAGCTTTTCTGACCTTTGGTTAGTCCAGTTCAACCCTGAGAGCCTGAAATGGGGGTTCCGATAGCTGATTTTTATTTTTATTTTTTTACCTTTTAGGATTCAAACTTTACAGTTCCCACTTGTCTTTTACATAAACAGAACAACACTTGCAATGGCTGTGAGATTTGTCTCTTAAAAATCGATGATCTCTCTTTGGTGGAACTTCAACCCATCCACGCAACACTGAGGGGGTTTCACAAAGTCAAACTGCCACTATGGCTTGCTTATTCCACACTGAAGGTTTAAGTTGAAAATAGGCCTGTAGAAATGATTACACAATTGTCTAATTGTCAATTTGTTTTTACATAATCGCGGTGTCTTTGTTTAACCGCAATTCATTTCTAACATTAGCTAAGGTCTTAAGGTGTATGACTGGTAATTGTTGATTTTGTTAAGATATGCCAAATTGTAATTATATAATGTGAGTCATATTGGTTTCAATTGTTAATTGTTGGCACTTGACCCTATACACGTTCATAGCAAGACAAATGACAAGGAGGAATACAGTTAGAAAAAATGTTTTATGATAATGACGAGACGTTGTTTACTACATAGGCTGTATTTGTATTACATTATCTGGGTCACATAACAGGGATATATAACCAAGAGACGTATCCTAGAATTAATTCCAAACTTTAATTTGTTTAAAAAATAATAGATTTTAATTTGACTGGAAGAGACAATTATATCGTTAATCGCAAATATTTCTGAGACCATTAATTGTACAGCAAAATTTGGAATTGTTACAGCTCTAGTTGAAAAATGTCAAAAAAACAAAGTGGTGAGGATGATAAAGCCACACAGATTGTCATGTTCAATAACCTACTGAACAGTAAAGAAAATAATGTGGTTTCTCCAGAAATGTTTTTTTTTGTAATAAGTACAAATGTAATATTGTCTAGTGTCAATTTTCTGCTGCAATATGTATTTGCTAATATGAGAACAACATATACATTAAAATATTTAGTGCTATCAAGAGTAAATTTGTAAAACTTTTGAAAATACTTTTTGGTATCCAGAAAAGTGTTAAACTGGGCCGTAGACTACATGTTATTGTTGAAACGATTTGTCAATTATTAAATTAGTTAATTGACAAAAGAAAGTAATCTGCGACTATTTTGATCGATTCATCGTTTTATTAATGTATTAAACAAAAATACCAAGAAAGTGGTATTTGTATAAAGCTGAATTTTTTGGTTTTGTTTTTTACTGTTGGTTCGACAAAACAGGGCATTTAAAGATATGGTGCGTAGTTTCTATTGCTCCCATGAGGAATTCTAAGTGATGACAACACCACTGTTGTTGCATCCACATGATACAAGCCTTCCGTAATCGTGCACGCGCCCCCACTCCTCCCCCACGCACTTTGCTACTTGCCAAGGAGGACACGGAGGATTTAAAAAACATGATTGACTCTTCACTCAACTTAAGTTTCTGCGCACGAAAGTCGCCGGACAACACCATCTTTTGAACATAGCCACACTGAGAAATACAGAGAGAGTTGTGTGGAGCTGGTAGCTTTGTAGCAACTCATTTGGCAATGGCTTGAATGTAACCGACGTTCCTTAATATGAAAGAAGTTACGCACTAAAGCTTTAAAGACACCTTGAAATTATAATGGGCACACTCTACTATTTTGTGGCATTTTACATAACAATTATGACTCCATACATTCTGGTCATCAGGTTAAGATTTAATGAAAATAATCTTTAAAGCTATAGTGCGTAGTTTCTGTTGCCCCCATGAGAAATTCTAAGTATGGACAACAAAACTGTCAGCGCTCCACATGATACAACAAGCCTTCCGTGACCGCGCACCGTTTCTGTGCGCGAAAGTCACCGGACGACAGCAGTTTCTGAACATAGCCATACTGAGAAATACAGAGAGTTGTGTGGAGCTGACAGTCTTAATTAGCTTTGTAGAGACTCATTTGGCAATGGCTTGAATGTAACGGGCGTCAAAAAGTTACGCACTATAGCTTTATTTGCGGTCGTAGTAAACTCACAATAACTAATCTCAACAGCTCACTGGCCATGTGCAAACATGGTTCCATCTACTACCCTCGAGTGGATGCTTTGGGTAAGAAACATCCAGGCAGGAACAATGTACAAGCCTTTTGTGAAACCCCCTTAAATCAGACCTAGGTCAAGCAGACAGGTTATGGTTTTACATATTTTATATACAAACTGATAAATATGCGAGGAGAACAACACGCCAGTTTTTTCTCTATAATTGCCAGATAGATTAAATCTGTTCACACAGAAGGTCTTGACTTGTTAATTTAGATCGTTTCAATTAGCAATTTGCTATACTTTCAAGGATGTGTGACCCTCCAAAACAGAAAGGGAATTTAGGATTTAGGAAGGTGGAATATAAAAATGCTGCTAACAAAAAATATCAGATCTTTTCCAAAACATCCACATTGGGCATTTATATATTAACACGTAGCATTTTTTTAGGTTTCTTTTTTAGCTTAGTCTATAGTTTTTGTAGTTTATTTTGAACATGTAAAAATACACATATACATACATACATACATACATACATACATACACACACACACACACATATATATATATATATATATACATACATACATACATACATACATATACACATATATACATACATATACACATACACATATACATACAATACATATACATATACATATAATATATATATATATATATATATATATATATACACACATATACACACACACACACACACACATACATACATATAATAAAATTAAAATAGATAAATAAGCACAATCTTCCAAAATTATTGTAAGTGATTCAAATAAGTAAGTCCCATTCAAAAAGGAGTAGGAAGAAGTTTAAAAAAAAAAAAAGAAGAAAAAAACACAGAAGAACGTCCTCAACAAATTCACCAGGGCCACTTGAAAAGAAAAACCTTCCATTTCCCTGGGGCCAGAGTTGGCTTCACTGGTTTCCCAACTGAATATACATGAGTGACTCCTAAAGCAGGCCCAAAATGTCCACAACTAAACACTGAGAAGGGAAACAATATAAAGTGAAGTTTAATACATTTTACTGAAGGTTAGTATATCTGTCTGAAGCACTAGCAGCGTTCCTGCATGTCTCTAAATGAGAATAGTATGTTTTTGATATGGACCCAGAATGAACTGTAGCGCTTTTCTAGTCTTAACGACTAATCAAAGCACTTTAACATAGTACAGGAACCATTCACCATGCACACACATTCATACACTGTGGCTGAGGCTGCTGTACAAGGTGCCACCTGCTCATCAGATAAACATTCACAAACATTCACACTCCGATGGCACAGCATCGGGAGCAATTCGGGATTCAGTGTCTTGCCCAAGGACACTTCGACATAGGACTGCAGGGCCAGGGATCAAACCACCAACCTTCCGACTGCTCTTACCACCTGAGCCACAGCCACCCCCTAACTCTGGGACACAGGTGATTTCAGTTGTTCTGGCCGATTAGACCTCTGCTAAGGTTGAAGGTGGGCTGGAGCTTCGATGGGAATTTGATACATCACAAATTTCATCTACGATTAAGAATAATAAAGGTGTCATTTGTCCTGCCCTCAAGCTACCAGGAGGCTCAGGAAGATGTCAATCAATCAGTCTATACACACCCATACAGTCCTGGGATGGGGTCCAATCAGCCAGATTAACCGAAAACTCCTGTGTGGGTGTCCAGGGCCTTTAAGTATCGCAGGTTGGATTCCAACCCGGGCCACTGCAAAGGACTCAGCCTACATGGGGCGCACACTCTACCGGGTGAGCTAGAGGCCGCCCCAACTCTGGGACTTAGTGGTCATTAACTTGCTGAATCCCATAACTATCACCACGGTTATGCAAATTCATTACCGCAAAATGTCAAAAATACACTGCTTCATCAAATGACTTTTGAGTTACTTTTCTTTCCCAGGACAAAAGAGCCCAGAGAGAGTCTGGTGTAGAGACAGGACATTGTGCCACACTATGTTGTATGGGTTCAATGCGGATATGGTGCGAGAGTTGCAGTGCATTAGGTTGCCCATTATTAGCTACGTGTGTCTCAGCGATGGAAATGTACCAGAGAATATGACTAATTTCTCATCAAAAAAATGCTTAAATGTTTATGCCTCCATTTTTATTTTTTTTTCCCAAATAAAAATGATATTTGAGTAATTTACTGTCATTCTAGACTGGTTTGGTTCTAAAACGCTTATTTCAATGCTTTTCTAAACAGTATCTTCATTTTCTTTTTCTGGCTGAAGTAAATGTGAGTAAAAATGCATTTGTACCGCTTCCACTTGTGTTGTATGCATGCCCATATATATTTATGTTGCGTACATTTCCAGAACACTTTTCCTTGTATGTCTTTATGAATCCAGTTGTCTGGGATGGATGTTTGAAGATTGTTCACTTGATTTCCACCTGAAAGAAAAACCAGAAAGAAGTACTGTAACTCTGATGAACCAACATTGCATGTAATGTTGTAGACATTACACCAAAACTCACCTATCACACTGAGCTCTTAAATGTCTGATACAGTATGTGTTGGAAATTCTTTTATTATTAGGTATAACCCAATGCTGGGTTAGCTCAGTTGGTAGAGCAGGCGCATATAAAATATATATTTTATTTATTCCTCGACGCAGAAGGTCGAGTGTTCGAGTCCAACCTATGACAATTCCCTGCATGTCTTCCCCCTCTCTCTCCCCTTTCATATCTAGCACTCCTATCCGTTATTCCAATTATCAAAAAAAAAAAAAAAAAAAAAAGGAATAACCCCAATCTGGCTTTATTAAAGGGGTGATAGAATGCAAAACCGATGTTACCTTGTCATAGTTGAATAACGACAGTTTGGTGGGTAAATACATAGAAGCTCTAAATCCCATTGACATCTCTTTCCTCTGCAATCTCACAATTTGAAACTGCCTCTGAAAACGGGCAAATCTCAACTATCCACCGAGTTGACGTCAACTCGGTGGCTCCTCCTCATTTGGCTCTAGTCTGTCTTTGTCACGCCCCCAACATTTACATAGGCTACACCTACACTGTCTTAAGTTGAAGGTTTTTTTCTTTAGAATCAAGTCCTGTTTATCCTTTGAAGCAAAAAAAAACAACAACTTGTAAATGCAACATTCTTGTCTGTTTTGGACTATGGTGACATTTTATATATGTATTCAACCTCCCAGTGTCTTCATGCTTTGGACACGGCGTTTCATGGAGCCTTAAGATTCATCATCTCATACTCATCACTGTTTGTTGTACTCTCTGGTCGAGTGGTTTTCCCTCTCAATCAGGCGTTGGATGCACTGGCATCTTTTTATTTATAAAGTAGTATTAGGACTACTTTCTCCTTATCTGAACGCTTTCATCCTCCCGAGGTCTGCAGGGACAGATCACTTGCGTTCACAGGATCTGTTTTTATTGTCAGTCCCTAAAGCCTGCACTGACTTTGGTAAAAAAGCTTTTCATTTTGCAGCACCATCTGCATGGAATCAGCTTCAGAATGAACTACAGTTGAACGAGTTGGTCTCATTTTATTCTTTTAAAAGGCTTTTTAAAAGGATCTTGCAGAAAGGCAGTCTGTCTGTCATTGTTTTTAGATCAATTTAGGACCCAGATTTTTTTATGATGACATTGTTTGAATATGATGAGTGATAGTGTGTCTATGTTTTTACTTGTTATTGTCTTTGTAAACCACGCTGCTGCCACTTGCCAAGAGTTTTTATCCTGGTTAAATAAAGGTTTGAATGAATGAATGAACCACTGATCTGAGGTCAGCTTAGTCTTCTGAATCTAGGTCGCGCAGATCTCAGAAATGGTATACATTGTTCATCTGCTATTTTACCACTAAATTCACTTCTGAGACTTATTTATGCGAGAAATCAACTATGTAGAGGTCAAATATGGGCCGTTTTACGAAAATTGATGGCTAATTGCAAATTGTGTCCTACTGTGTGTCGGAGTTCAGCGGCCGGTGCTGCCTGTGTTGCTGCCTCGCTGCCCGGCCTACCCTCCTTCACAGACACCGGCCTGCTGTGAGGTAGATGGAGCTCCGTCACGGCTGGCAGCTCACGGTACTCCATACCCGTGCAAAGTCACCGTTTTTGGGGTTAATGGACTACCAAACGCCGCTGCCCTGACAGAGCTCCAGGGCCTGCAGCTCCCCTCTTCTTGTCAGCGAGCTTGTTACGCCCGCAATCTCTTACCACAGGTTCCAGTTAATCTTATGGATATGTGTGTTGAGTTATTTAAACAAACGATTGGGGAAATAACCCCTCTTGTCCGCAAGTCTCATTGATAAAGCCTGCGGCTGGATGGAGCTCTATCAATGAGAGCTAGCTAGCCTCCTCTTAGACCTCTGAAACGCAACAAAAATGCATTAAATTGAAATCAGACAACATTGTTAACTTTATAAGATCTTGGGGTAGCTCTAATATAAGTGGCATGACGAAATTCAAACTGTAAATATACTCTAGTTATGCCGGCAGCTGGCAGCCTGCTCCGCGGAGTCCCGAGCCCCGGTAGTCCAGTAACCAAGAAACGGTGACTTTCACTGGGTATGGAGTTTTCCGCTTTCTCGTCAGACTGTGGAGCTCCTAAAGTCCAACACGTCTTACCAAATTTGCAATTAGCCATACATTTTCGTAAAACGGCCCATATTTGAGCTTTGATTTCTCGCATAAAAAAAGTCTCAGAAGCGAATTTAATAACGAAATAGCCCGACAAACAATGTATAACTTTGCAATGTCTGAAATATGAGACCTGCTGTCTAGTCTCCAGTGAATGTGAATGTGGTTCGCTCAAACCAGTCAGCGCACAGCTCATCTAAATATTCATGAGCATACCATATTTGGAAGAAAAGCTCTTGTTCCAAATAGAGCCATATTCACAGGGTAGTTAAGGATCCATAAAATAGCATTCTGGCAATTTTCAGCCCAACCAATGTTACACACCCTATTAGGAGACCTTAAGGAACAGTGTGAAATACCCTATATAATCACCCCTTTAAGATGCTTAAGAGCTGAAGCCTTTTTATTTGCTAGAGTGATTAGTGACTTAGTGCCTGGTCAAAGATAGATATTTACACCTCTAAAAAGGATGTTTATCTGTGTTGCCAGATCTTGTGATAGTTTGTTGCTGAGACCAAAACCGGTCTTGAAAATTTATTACTGATTTGTCCGACTAAAAAAATGTTTTTTAGCGTGAAATGTGGATCCAGCATTGTACTCTGGTGACAATGGGGCACAAGACTGTCATAATCTGTTTTCACGTTCCCTTCTCCCATCGGAATCAATACACTCAGGACCTGCTGCTAGTCTCCTAAAGAGGCGCGGCAGTGGCGAAGCCCACATGACAGATACAAGGAATGACTCTGAGTTGCACCAACTCCCCTCTCTATGGTAATCTAGGCTAACCATGTCCTGACTCCAGCGTTGTACTTAACACAGACATGGGTCCGAGCCTCAATCTGCTCATCCCACTTTTAAAAAAGAGATCAAATAAGCTTATTTCCCAAAATGCGCTGCCTTTTGCTGACTGCTGAGGCTATGCAATTAAATTGCCAGTTATATCTAAACACCAAGGCATTGTTGCCATATGTAAACAATCATGCCCTCTAGAAAACGTTTTATAAATTACACCGATTCTCCTTTTCAGGGCTCCAGATATTTTGCGACCATTTTTTGAGACAGTGCCAGTATTTTTTTACAACTACTCGCACATGTGCCACCTGCAAATTTGGCAAAAAAACCTCTCTTTTTAGTAAACTCTGGGTACACAAACAATGTTCTCAATGCTGAGTTCATGTGTAGAGTCACTGGTGAGACTTGGAGCAAAGTCTCATGCTGTGGCGAGCCTTCTTAGTGTTTTAAAAATAGCGATTTTGAGGCTAGCATAAAAGTGCCCCTAGCACTCCCATTCAAAAGGCCATTTGACTGAAAAATGTAAATACGGTAAAACTTAAAAGTGGCGATTCTGTCCTAAATATGCTTTTAAACTAAAGTTTGACTCGGGTACATTCACAAAAAGACCCTAGGTTGCATTTGGCGAGAGTTACGCTTTAAGGTGTGCACCCCTAAATGTTCTGCCTGTGCCACTACAATCTTCAGGAGGGGCTACAATCAATCAACTTTATTCAAGATACGGAGAGAGATAGAGAGAGAGAGATATAGAGATAGATATAGAGAGAGAGAGATATAGAGATAGATAGATATAGAGATAGAGAGATATAGATAGATATAGAGATAGATAGATATAGATAGATATAGAGATAGATAGATATAGAGATAGATAGATATAGAGATAGATAGATAGATAGATAGATAGATAGGTAGGTATAAAAAAAACAATACAAAACATTTAAGAATGGTGACAAAGAGGAATCATTATAAAACATATACAGGCTTCGAGTTTAATGTTTCCAAAAGCAAGATGTGTACCTTGTGTCACTCTTAGAAACATCAACTATGGACACAATAATCATATTCTTAGACCCTGTCAGTCTGCACATGAATCTATACATAACATTTCTTAAAACAGCATTAAAAGTGGGCACATTGTTAGACAAACATTTCACTAGCACTACTCCACCTAGGGATTTTAAGCACAATTCTCACTGCATCATTGTAAGCCACTTGAAGTTTTTTCATTTTTGACTTACTAAAATTACACCACAGGTGGGCAGTAAACAGTGAAGTGTAATAGGTTTTGAAGAGTGAGAGTTTAACCTCAGGGGTGCACATGTGGAATTCACGTGCCAGCATATTTGCCTGCCCATACAGTTTTCCACACTGACGCTGCACATCATCATCATCACAAAGGTCATCTCTTATCACATGTCCCAGATATTTAACTTTCTTTACAACCTCTAGTGGTTCACCTGCCAATGAGAAAGAAGGATAGACACTCTACATATCCTCCTAGGTTCTGGCAATCAGTACCACACTCTTCATAGAGTTACATTTTATATCAAACATTAGTCCATATTGAGAACATATTCTAAGAAGTTGCTGCAGGCCAGCACTAGAGGGAGACAGTACCACCAAATCATCAGCATAAAGCATATGATTAATGAGAATATCCCCCACCAAGCTGCCAGTTCTACAGCCCTTTAACTCCCTAGATAAATCATCCTACAGTGCTCCTTGTAACAAAAGTTACCCTGGAGCCCTGCTTTGACATGTTTTGATGCTAATGGTTCATAAAGATAATGTATATTGTACCTTGTATCACTGCTGATGACCTGCTGTCTCTTCCTCCATTCTCTCCTCATCCTGCTCAACATCCTGCTCCATCCTCTCCTCCACTCCGGCCTCCTCCCTCTCCTCCTCCTCCTCAGCTCTCCTCTCTACCTCCCCGGCTGCTGGAGTGCAGCTTTGTCGTGCTCGCTGCCTCTGGATACACCGCACCTTGCTGACAAGGCCTTTTCTCTTCTGCCCAATAAAGGAGTGCTGAGTCATGGTCATGGATGGACTGGGGGATGGGGATATGGTGGGACATGAAGAAGAAGGGGAGGAAGGTTTGAACCTTGACAGACTGCTCTGGGTTGGTGTTGAGGCTGGGGAGGGAGGAGCTGCTGTAGACAGAGCTTGGCTGGCAGATCTAGATGTTATGGCTGCAGAGGGCTGTGTGTGTGAGACTGAGTAGGCGCAGGGTGTCTGGGAAGGGTGACTGTTTGTTGCCCCCTCCGGGTCTGGATATGGGGAATAGGTGGAGAATGCACAGACTGTGGATGAATCAGGAGCTGTAGAGCAGTCAGCTGCTTCACTGTCAGCGGGACCTTTGGGAGGAGAGTCTAGGAAAACATGAGATAAGAATAGAACACGTTTTGTACAGTTGTTGTACACCTGTGACACATGTACCCAAGTAATATTCATGAGAACATCTTCTATATCTTCCATCTTGTTTTTGTGTTTTCTCCTACCAGGGCCACTGCTGGTCCGGGACTCATCGGTCATTGGTGGCTCTGCCTCCTCTTGGATCGTTGGTACCGATGCTAGTAAACCTGGCGCACACACACACACTGAAATAATTCTCCTACCTGAAATAGCCTGAAAAGTAAAGCCAATGCGGAAGTGCCTTAAACCTGCATTATTTCCAAATTCCCAACAGGGGGCTCCAAAAAGAAGTTTCTATAAAAGACTATGGGGAAATGACCCTCAGTAAACATTTTCCTAAGGGACTGTTCGTTATTTATTTATTTATTTATTTATTTATTTATTTATTTATTTATTTAAGGGGCCACCGGGGGAGTTCTGGGACCTTTAGGCTAAAAAGACTTGACCCTCCCCTCGCCAGTATTAATTTTTCTATGACCCTCCAAAATGATTTGAAAAAGTGGCAAGACCCTCCCCTTACCGGTTAGTTTGCTCTTAGCAAAGATATATAGATGCCATTTAATTTTTACAGCCATGACATATACAAGTTAACCTCTGCATTCTCATCTTACACATCACACTCCTCTGTTATGGTGTGGTGGCCATTTCAGTAGATTTACTCACTAACATTGTTGTGGAAACACAATAAGCTTGGAAACTAAGCACACACTTCCTGTATTACTGCATTACTTCAAATACTAAGTTACTCCTCTAGTAAACCAGTATTCATATGAAATACAACAATAAAACATTGAGACCATTCAGCAAAGGACACTGGGAAATAACAAATTCAACACTGGTTGCTATGGACTCGTCACTAGCCTTCCTCAGTCATTGTATATTTTAGCACATAGGTAAAGCTGCCGAAGCTGAACATTATATTCCAAAACATATGTTTATTTTTAAAGCATATTTTAAGTGACATTGTAACAATTTAACAATTCGCCCTTATGAAATCCAATCGCGGCACGGCTGTCATGGAAAGCAACAGACAGATGCTTAAATTCAACTAAAATGTAACGGTGAACAATCAGTGTTGGACCTACAGTCTGTTGAGATGCCTCTCCAAACGCAGAAACCAAGCACAGTCACACTAGGGCTGGGCAATATATCGATATTATTTCTATATCATGATATTAGACTAGATATCGTCTTAGATTTTGGATATCGTAATATCGTAAATGGCTTAAGTGTTGTTTTTTCCTGGTTTTAAAGGCTGCATTACAGTAAAGTGTTGTCATTTTCTGTTACCAGACTGTTCTAGCTCTTCTATTATTTTTACCTTTACCCACTTAGACATTATGTCCACATTACTGAAGATTATTTATCTAAAATCTCATTGTGAAGATATTTTGTTAAAGCACCAATTGTCAACCCTAGAATATCACCGCAATATCGATATTGAGGTATTAGGACAAGAATATCGCGATATCTGATTTTCTCCATATCGCCCAGCCTTAAGTCACACCATAAAACGTTAAGACGCATTGAGAAAAAAAGATCCGTATTTTGCTGTAATCCAGTGACACGAAAAAAAAGTAATCCACAGCGATCAGTAGATCCACAAAAAAGGGTCACGGTGTATCCAGCAAGGCTTATACGAGCGTCACATTCACCAGCCAGCTCCGAACAGGTGAACGAGGCCTCTCCACTTCGCCGTTTAAACAAAGTGGAATAAGACATAGGCAATAAAAGTCCAAATCTACGCAAAATGCGCAATCAATTAGTAAGCTGACATCACATTTATATACATGGCATTTAGGAAACCTCTATTGCAATGTTGGCACGGCAAGATATCCAGACTAGTGCAACAGTAACTTTCGTTTTTTTGCGTCCTGCTGCTCCCATCATCAGCCAGGTAATATTTGTTTTACTAAAGCAGTATATGACATCTGATGTATTACCTACCACCATTTAGTTGTTTTGTGTTATTTAAGATATTTATAAAATATCTGGTCATGCTACCAGGGGGGGCAGTGCTCCCCCTGCCCCCCATCAAACTCATGGGTCAGACCCATCTGGTAGCGAAGGAGGGCCGAGACTGAGAGCTACATGAAAAAAATGCACCAAACAAGCCACTTTGAAATCTTGCTGTTTTCATGAATACAAAAGTTTGGGGGTGTGGCTACAGGCCAACCTGTCAGTCATGATAGAGGCTTAGCAATGTGTATTCATGGCCCTGTGGACATTAAAATAGCCGTGAACTTGTTTTTAGGAGCCGTCTGATATTTCGTCTTATACTATGACACTCACTGTGGTTTTCACTTCATTAGTTAATTGGAACATTTTGGTTGCGGAAAACTTTTTTTTTTGGGGTGGGTGGGGGACATTAAGACATGTAAGGGGAGAGAGAGGGAGAATGACATGCAGCAAAGGGCCGCAGGTCAGAGTCGAACCCACGGCCGCGGTGTCGAGGAGTAAACCTCTACATATGTGCGCCCGCTCTACCAACTGAGCTAATCCGGCCACGTGGAGAATGTCTTAGCTGGTGTTAGCTGGTATCTTAAAAGAAAGTCTATTGATTTTCAACCAGCTCTGTGTACTGCTGCACATGCAAATGAACAGCACCAGTAGCCGGAGATCAGCATTTACCCGCCGGCAAAACACCGCTCCATGACAGGGGTTGAAAATTGGCGACTTTTCCCTCTTTAGCTTTTAGCTTAGCGCAGCACACAACACTGGCTTCACATTATCCTTCCCAGCTCTGCCCTTTTGTCCAAATATGGTCACTTCTGGCTAAAAAAAAAAAACAAAAACAAGAACCCCTTCCTCAATTGCACTTGGTTAATTTTGAGAAATTCAAACGTTTGAAGTACCTTCTACTATCTCACGGCTCTTATTGTGGCATTGCCAACACTGCTGAAAATAATAATAATGAAATCAAATCGTGACACCCTTAACCCTTGTGTTGTCTTCGTTTCAACCTTGAAAGAAATACTTTTTTTTTTCTGACATTTGTGACGCCTTTTTTCACAATTTGTTTTTGCTTTTTCCAACGTTTAAAATGTTTCTTCTACACATTTTCAGCGCTTATTTCTACGTCCAATATTTTCTGATATAAAACAAAAATTTAAAATGGGCAAATGTGACCCAAAGTCAACACAAGGGTTACAATTAATTTTAAAATTTTATTTATTTATACATTTTTTTTATATATATAAAAAAATGTATAAATAAATAAAATATATATAACACACACACACACACACACACACACACACACACACACACACACACACACACACACACACACACACACACACACACACACACACACACACACACACACACACACACACACACACACACACACACACACACACACACACACACACACACACACACACACACACACACACACACACACACACACACACACACACACACACACACACACACACACACACACACTACAGGTTAGTCTTGTTAGTTGACTTACTGAGTCCTCTGTAATGGGAGAGTTGCTGGTAAACTTGTTTCATTCTCTCAATGTTGAGCCTACTGCCCTCTGCGTGGTTGATCATAGGTTTGGGGTAATCCACTCCCACCACACATTTGGCTGCCTTCTGGACCGACTCTGGGGCGTTCCATGGCTCATAAATGTACCGGTTTGGATAGTCCTTCAAGATGGGGATGTAACGCCTGCAGGACATTTCAAAAGAAACGTTCAAAATCATTTGAACTTAAATCCTTTCTGCTGCTGACATTTAAATGCATAGTCAGTCAGATCGCCGTTAACATTGACGAACCATCCCCGAGTTTGCAGAGATATAATACGGAAAATGTTGTGCTACGGTAGGAGATACTGTATGAGCACCAATATAATGTCTACCTGATGTAGTCTCCTGATGGGTCAGTTCTCCTCCCAAAGCCAACAGGACAGTAGCAGTGGAAGAACTGCTGGAAGAAGGCACTGCACGACAACCACATCCAGCTTCCAGCATTTACACTCCAGTCTGCATCCAGCAGCAGCTCCTCAAACACCTGCAGGAACACACAGATACAACATTTTATATTCATACTATCAATCGGTTCTACAGTGAACATAGCATAAAAAGACAATGATGCTGCCAAACTAGACAGGCCGTGCGTTTACATGCACTTTAAAAGCCTGATTATATATTTGCGTTCAGGCACTAGCCCGGTTTCTCAAACACCATGCTTACTCTGGCTACAATTGGTTAACAGACCTAGATAACTCTTTTAGTAACCGGGGTATTCGTGCATGTATACACCTTAACCGGGGTAAGCTCGGGTTACACGTCTGCACATGCTCCGTAGGTTATAACTGCCCCTCCCCACACTGCTGCAGTGGTTTTTTGACCCAGAAATAGAAGAGAGCATTTGGAAGCAACAGTGCCATACAAACAGCAACAACACAATCTTTAAACCATTTAACCCACTGAGGACTACTATCAAGAAGAGCCATTTCTGGGACTGCAGACTCATCTCATGAAGTGGCGTATGTATGACACGCCAATTCATATGCTATGATTTGCGTGTTATAAAGAGGCATACTCGCTATTTTGCGTGTTTATCAACGCCGTTTGGCCTCCATTGACTTACATTACCTTGCGATTGCATGTTAATTGACGCCGTATGAAAGGCTGAAAATTCACATAAGGAGGTTGGTTGGAGTGGCGCATGGGTAAAACACAGGACTTTCACGCAGGAGAGCGGATATCGCGTCCCACATGTGGTGTTACCTTTCACATTTTCTCTTTTCCTAAACCCAACCCCATTTTTCTTTTCAACCCAACCCCCACACGCCACGTGGCTTTAGAAAGACGTTGCAGACTGCAGTCAGCTGTATACAACGTAGACATACACACGGACAGCTGAAAATGCGTACAGATAACACGCCTCTTGGCTTTAGGAAAGTGGCGTGTATGTTGACGCAAAGTCATGATGTCACGTTGGGGACTGGAAAGTCGTCCATGTTCTCCCCGCTTCCAAGTTGCTGTGATTTTGTCAACCGGAGGAAAAAGCCTCGTTCAGACCATGATTTCGACCAGTTGTACGTTGGCAGAGCGCCACCTACTGTACCCGAAACAGAGTTACTGCAGTCACTCTTCCCATTCTTCCCCGCTCGTGTATATGGGGAGAACTAGCATAACCCGGTTATTCACTTTTGAGTGCAAAAGCAAACTAGGTTTACATGTTCTCCACCTCTCAGATACCAGGTTTGGGTTTGACTACTAATTGACTCCTTAATTAAAAACGTTTCTGTCCTACCTTCATGCCACTCTCCCAGCTGATCCACAGATCTCCCCTGGTAAGGAAACAGGCGACGGCATGCCGGGCCAGGTGGTGGATCCAGCCCTCCTGTCTCAGCTGGGTCATGATGGCGTCAATCCAGGGAAAACCAGTCCGACCCTCAGCCCACTTGGCTAGTGCCTCTGGGTTCTGGTCCCATGGGATCTGGAAACAAACATATGACACAGGAGAGCGATATTAGCTATATACTTTTCATTCTTTTTAGAAGAGGAGACTAATCCTTTTCATCTCTGCTTTTTAACTTTGTACCAAACATGTACAGTGCCTTTCACAAGGCACTGTACATGATTCATCTTCATGATGATCTAGCTTCCTAGAATTCCAAAAAGATAAATCCACAACCGAACAAGAAGGCTGTCAGTGCCGCTACGCGTCTGTCTGTATGTCTGTGTGTCTGTGTGCGTTATGCGAATATCTCTCGAACCGTTAGTCCGATGGATTTCAAACTTGACAGGTGTCTTGCTACGGGCACGAGTAAGTGCAGTGCCAAGTTTGGCGTTGTTTGGATAAGAAACGCAAAAGATATTGTTAAAGAGATTATATATATATATATATATATATATATATATATATATATATATATATATATATATATATATATATATATATATATATATATATATATATATATATATATATATATATATATATATATATATATATATATATATATAAAAAGAAGCACACATTGGCTTTTGCTGCTCTAGCCGCTGGCCACTCCCCCTCTCACACTGCATGCAAACACTGACTGAGCACCCGTTTGTGTCATGACTCACTCGGATTCTCTCTCTCGGTCTGTCTGTGTCTCTCTCTGTCTGTCTCTCTCTCTCTCTCTCTCTCTCTCTCTGTGTCTGTCTCTCTCTCTGTGTCTGTCTCTCTCTCTGTGTCTGTCTCTCTCTCTGTGTCTGTGTCTGTCTGTCTGTCTGTCTCTCTCCGTCTGTCTCAGTCTCTCTCTCTCTCTCCCCGTCTCTCTCTGTCTGTCTCTCTCTCTCTGTGTCTCTCTCTCTGTCTGTCTCTCTCTCTGTCTCTACACGGTCCGGTTCTGGTGGTTGATGAACCAGATATGTGCTGTTTAGCTCTCATAACGGGCCGGTGGGTAGCACACTGCCCTGAGTCCATGAGGCTAATGTCTGATTACTCCACATTGTGATATTTTGTGATGACATTCTGAATCTGCAGCGTTCTCGGTCAGGTAAATCAGTAAGTTAGTAGTAGTCTATACAGGGGAGTTGCATTTGAAGTGGTTTGGGGTCCTTCTGTAAGTAATTTTGGGATACAATTTGGTTTAGATGAATTCTACAAGCATCAATACCACAGGCCAAGCAATCGCCCGTTCCAAACAGGCACATTTTCAACGGGCACTGCACTAGTGTCTTTTAAATTTTCTATCATGAAATAGCCAGTAAAATAAAAGGCTTTTTAAGTAATTTTGAAGAAGCAAAACCCTAGACAGGTTCCAGTATGTCCAAAACTCTGCCACCAGGGTCCTCATCCACACCAAGACCTGGCAGCACATCACCCCAACCATCATCCACCTTCACTGGCTCCCAATTAAGTCCCGCATCCCATATAAAATCCTCCTTCTCACCTACAAATCCCTCCATGCCCTGGCCCCACCGTACCTCTCCGACCTCCTCCATCCATACACCCCCACCCTGAAACCTGCGGTCCTCGGACGCTGGCCTGCTCTCCATTCCCCACACCAGACTCTGTACCGTCAGAGACAGAGCCTTTAGTGTTGAAGCCCCATCCCTCTGGAGCACCCTCCCTGCAGATATCTGAAATGCTACATCCTGGACATGTTTAGAAAAACTACTCACACGCCACCTGTTCACCACAGCATTCAACCTCCCTTAGCTAAACTTAGTCACAGTCATTTCTGTAAAGTGTCCCTGGATTTTATGAAAGGCGCTATATAAATAAAAGTTATTATTATTATTATTATTATTATTATTATTATTATTATTAGGGATGTCCAGATCCGATCACGTGGTTTCAGACTCGATCAGAATCGGACATTACTTCCCGTTCAGGACTCGGCTATATATTCTCATTATTTTTTAACACATCTATAGTTATGCGGTGGCACAGAGTTAGACCCTTTTGACTCCACACAGAAACAGCAACGCGTGTGGCATGACATCACTTTGTTGCAGAGACGCTATTGGTTAAATGCCGGCAAAGTAGAACACGGAAGGAGCTTGAAGCGGAAAGCGCGAGTATGTCTGCGGACAGTAAGAGTTAGGACTGCGGTTCCTAAAAGCACATTACTGGCTTTGCAAACACTGTGGCACTTTTATTTTTGTATTTGTTTACATGCCTGCTGGGTATTTTAACCTCTTAAGAGTCACTGTACCGTAAACGGTACAGTTTGTGGCTGTGGCGTCGCTGTAACCTCCATTCATAAACGTTTTTATAACTTTAAAGCATTTAATCTTCAAAATATACAGCCATGCGACACACCAATTGAAAGCTTAGTCTCTCATGATTAAATTAAGCCCACACACAAAGCATAAGATGATTTATAGCAGTTACACAACTGCTACAAAGTTAAAGAAAATAAAACAATACAGCGTAAACAGCGCATCTGGTGTGTAGTGCATCCATACCTTTTTCCTTGTCCCTTTAGCCACTGCTGGGATTTTTTGCCCAAAACTTTTTTTTCTTAAATCCCCAAGAGTTCAAGGAAATGGAATATCCAAGCCCTTATATCCAAAACGATCTCACAATCTTGATGTTTCTGACCGAAACGTTACACTCGCTACACTGTATCTCATTTCCGCACTTCTATCGCGTCTCGCTCTTCTCTCGAGGCTCCTAGCAACTTGATGTGGGTGTCACTGTGTTCTCTGACTTCTAAGGTTTCCATAGAGACCTGGTATAAGCCAATCGGTGCATGTTTGCCTGTGATAGCTCTATTGGAAGGCAAAGAAGTCTCTGACGCGCTGTGAGACCACGTGGAAACGATCGATATTTGCTCGGACCAGTTAGATTTAAATGCTATAAGACCCGCCTACATTTTTAGCGAATGAGCAGACGAGTCGATAGACACCAAATGTGCCCATGAAATTTTAACCCTGTCATGGCTTGAGCTGTGTCAAAGCAAAAACAGGGCCTCCTGTAAGCATATGGCACCCTGTGCAATGTATAATGACTTATTTCTATATATTTATGTGTATAGTTATTTCAAGTATGTGTATGATTGATGTGGGTGTGTTGTGTATTTGAGAAGTGTTTTATTTTGTACTTTATTGGCTTTGTTCTTTGCACTTTTCAAATGAAAATCAGAAAAACGCACCAACATATGTAGAAAAAATAAATTCATATAAAATCCATTTTTGAGTCTTTTGGCTTCTGGAATTTTTCTGTAGTAAGCTCAGACATGTATCTGTATCTTACCAGATGTGTTTACAGCAGTGTATTTTAATAATTTTACAGATGGATGACTTAGACGGAAATAAAACCCCTCCATTCTGGCCTCTGTAACTCTGTGTCAGTAAGGCCTAGAATCACCCTGACACTTGTAACAACAACTTGAGAGTGTTACCTTTCCAATGATATCAGGCACACCCCAGAGGGTCAGAGTATATGGGAGCTGTACCACTCTTAATTTGGGTATGACGTTTAGACCAAAAAGCTTGAAAATGCAGCCGACTGTTAAGAGGTTAAGTTGAGGTGCTATTTGTTTTTATATTAGACTTTTCTTATATTTACTGTTGCACTAAAGTCCAAAAGTGAAGAATTTATGTTATTACTTGATTGTTCAAGCTACCTCACAGAAGTGCTCAGTTTGTTAACAGAGTTGTTGAAAGTTAAAATAAGGTGAATTAAATAAAAAATAAAGAACATCCTGGATCTGTTTTTTTCGCTCTTCTTTATTCTTTTTTTTTATATATTATAGAAGTATCGGATTGGGACTCGGTATCAGTAGATACTCAAAATCAAATGACTCGGAGGCAAAAAAAACCTGATCGGGACATCCCTAATTATTATTAATATTATTATTATTATTATTATTATTATTATTATTATTATTATTATTATTATTATTATATCCTCCGGTTGTTCTGAAAACTATGATGTCCATAACTTGATTGTGCATTACAATGTTGAGGTTCTAAAGGGATTATTACACAAGGAAACCAGTCGACCCAAAGATTGGAAAAAAAAATGGCTTAGGCCTCAGAGGTTGAACCTCTTCTTTTGAGTAAAGTGGTGCAAAGACCCACCTGAACACAGATGGGGTTTCCCTCCATGCGGTCAAAGTTTGGGTTGTTGGTGGCAGCTGTGTAAAAGAATTCCCTCCATAACAGCTGGCCGAACAGGGACAGAGGAGGACTGCAATGCTTACGGAGCTGACGGAGAGGGACAGAGAGAAAGAACAGAGGAGATAGAAGACAATTGCGGTTAAAAAGTGGTGATTCCACATTTGATGGAACAATGAACTATCATAATTGACAGAGAACAGAGCAAACAGGCACCAGTGTGTGTTTGTGTAGCCTAAACGGACGTCTCTCTGGTAGAGCGACAGGTGTCCACAATACCTTCATGTAGAGCTCTCTGAGGTTGTAGTACAAAACCCTACAGGACAGACAGCCAAAGCGCAGGTAGGGGCTGAGGCCAGTGGGACTGGCATACAGAGAGCACGTGTTGACACGAGGGTGCTCAAAGTTGGCCACCCACACCTATGCAGACAGACACAATCAATACAAGTGATCACCTAAGAAATTGTCATCTAAAAAAGAAAAAGAAAAAAGAAATTCACTTATAATGTTGCCGTCTCAGTGTTAGTGCTGTGGAAATGTACATTATTCTTAATTTACCATATATTCCACCACAACTTAGCAGTAAATAACAAAAACAAACTCATTATGGTTTACCTTTTTGTCCAGATGTTTGTTGAGTCTGTCCAAGGCCTCTGTCTCTCCTCCCCGCCACACAGCTGGAGGCAAACCTACTGTCCTGAAACCTGGACACATATTTACATGGAGACAAGATCAAAAATAAAGCACCTATTGTCTAACTTAGGGGTCGTCAATGTCTTTTAGGCCAGGGACCCCTTAGCTGAAAGAGAGACGGAGCAGGGACCCCCTACAGCAGTTTAGGGCTGTGTATTCTGGTGATACAATACGTATCAAGATACATGGGTCACGATCCAATATATAGCATTTTTTTAAGTATTATTTTAGAAAACTAATATTAAAAAAAAAAAAAAAAAAAAAAAAAAAAGACATGTTCATAAAAGTCTAAGAAGTTTAGAAGTTTGCTCCGTCTCTCTTTCAGCTACGGCAGGGGCGTGTCAAACTCATTTTCACTAAGGAGCACACTGGAAAAATAGAATCACATCAAGGGTCAGACATTCAACCCTTGTGTCGACTTTGTGTCACATTGGCCCGTTTTAAAAATTTTGTTTTATATCAGAAAATATTGGACGTAGAAATAAGCGCTGAAAATGTGTAGAAGAAAAATTTACGTTGGAAAAAGCAAAAACAAATTGTGAAAAAAGGCGTCACAAATTGTTGTGTTGTCTTTAAACGAAGACAACACAAGGGTTAAGTTTATGCTTTTGTTTCACTGAAAAAGTAAAATATCTTTGACTTTATTACTGCATGTTGCTTTGTCCCCTACATTTTAGTAGTTTTTTTTTCGTCATTTTTGTTGTTTCTACCGACTTTATGTGGCTTTCTCAGACGCTTCTTTTTTTCCACATTTTAAAAATGTCTATTTTTTCGACATTTTTTAGGCTTTTTGGTGCATTTTTGTCGACATAAAGCCCTACAAAAGTCAGCAAAAAAGTTCCTTAGCCATCATAGAATTTAGCAAATCAAGCAAAAACAATGACAAAAATCACAGCCTGAATATGAAATCTCTCTGTTTCTGGGGGAATTTCTGAGTCTCGAAGAATCTCGTGAATCTAAACTGCTATACGGGCCGGATCTAAATCTGCAAGGGGCCGGTTTGGGCCCGTGGGTCTCGAGTTTGACACATGTGAGCTAAGGGGTCCTTGGCCTAAATAAAGTTGAAGATTCCTGATCTAACTAACCAAACCTTACCCAAGTGCAAACTGTTCAGAATCCGAATACAAAAAAACCCTTTATTGCCACAGTAAGTTAGATTTGGTGATTGGTGCATACGTACCCAAACAAATGTTAATACAAAATAAACAATAAATACAAAATAGCTGTTTAGTATAAGAAAAAAAGGAGGCTGAATGGGTTGAGTGCAGGGTTGAGTGTTACTGCATAAAAGAAATATTACGATAAATTCCATTTAATAATGTGCTATTTAAATTTGACTATTAACAACTGTACGTCTGATAAGGTATGACTAACAGCAATTAACACATCTAAATCATCACACCCTGTCTTCTAGTTGTCCCTAGAAGACAGGGTCCCTTGGTATACTGACCAAGAGAACAACAAAATGTAAAAAGTCCTTTTTGCAGTGCTCATCAGTCTATGTAATAGACAATATAATGTAATAAAAATCATCCTGAATACCTAGTTCTTCCAGTGAAGGTATACTGTATAGCTGGTCATGGTTATCAGCTATTTCAGTGCGACAATTTTCCATCTGCTGCTGGGTGATGGGAGGCAGAGGTCTCCTGGGCAATTCCAGTCTGCTCACAATGGTCTGAAACCGCTTGAAGGTCAGAGGAGGACTGTTGTTGTTCGCCTCTATTATCCTGTGACCGATACAGAAAAGACACTGAAAGATACAGCAATATCCAGCGAATATACAAACATATACAACATTTTACTACAGTATATTAAAATGGTAAAAGCTGGAGTTACGCCTTAATATGATGGTGGTGGTGCAATTTTATTCAACACTGTACTTTATATACTATTTAAACGATTATCATTAGCTTTAAGCCAACAAGACTACGTCAAAATGGCACCTTGAATCTAAAATGCTCATTACACAGACTGCACATTACTCAAGTGATTGATGGACAAAACAACAAAGTGCGGTAAAGTCCTGAGCTTTGTGTAATGTGTTAACTAAAACGAAAAAAGGCTTCCCTTTTTATGAACATGAAAGTGCTCAGTAGCCATGTTTCCATCCAATTGTCAAGCAAATTTTAAGCGAACTTTTAAAATGTCGCAGAAAAGAAAAAAGAAAATCCAAATTAGAAGCAGTTCAATCAACTGGTTTAGAGCGAATAAATTAGACTACTCAAAGCGTAGTTTCTTCACACGTTGACGTTACGCATAGTTGTAGATTGTAAACCGGCTTGCTAAATCAAAGAGTTTAGAAGCTAAGAGAGGTAGCATTGTACAAGTTGGCCACCTGTGCAGAATACAGGGTTGTGGCAGAGACATTTGGTGTCAGCAAGACAACCATAAGCACACCGCTGTGTCTACGTGGTGTGCGGGGCCCATACAGTTCAAGCTGTTGAACCAATTCGTCTACATAGCTGACGTGGCTGAGGCACAGGCTAAAGCGCACCGCAACTCCATTACGCACCTTGTGCCACAATGGGACCCATTTCCCGATCCTTCCCCCATCCAATGGATACCTGGACTATAGTCATGTGAGTTACAGGTTCGCTACGTCACAACTTATTCGGCAAAGCTGTTTCCATCTCCAATTTTGCGCATTAACTCTTTTTTCGAAAAAAGGCAAAAACCACCTCAAGCGAGCGTAAAAACTTCTTTTGCGAATTTGAGGACTTTTTTTTTTTTTTTTTAATTTTGCTGTTTCCATCAACATTTTCTAAATGTGCACAAAAAATAGGTTGATGGAAACACGACTACTGTTGTCTTGTTATGTACTGACATGCATTGGATTGTACTGTCTACTATTACCAACTGAGTGATTGATATTTAATGTACAGTATATGTTTGTATGCAGCTGTTGGCAGCACTTTTTGCCCAAGGCAAATTTCCTTCGGGCCAATAAGTTATCTTACTCCTGCTCTTAACTCAATCTGCCAGCTGCAGCCAGCACATGGACAGGGGTGTGACATGCAGTGACATGAGATGACCACTGGAGGGCTCTCTAATGCATGTGATGCTTTCAGAAGGGATTAAGAAGGCTGAGATTTTGTTCAGCCTCTTCTTGGATGTTGTAGACTACAGGTGATCTTCTAAACGACTAAAAACTCTAAAACACACAGCTGACATTGTTCTCGGTGTACACAAAGTACTTCCAACTGATGTACTGAAACATGGCACTCCATCCTCTTGCTTACTAAGGGGCTGTTGTACAAGAGTGGACGGCTGATGAAGACAAGATCTAATAATGTCTGTGATTGGCTGTCTAATGTTACACGTCGTAGAGACACGCAGGAAAAACAGGAGAGACGGCTCACATAGTAGGAGCTGAAAAAAAAATAAAAATAAAAAAAGATTTGTGCCATAACATATACCATTCAGGAACAGGAATCAAAGTCACAGTATTGGTATCGGTATAAAAAAATTTTTTAACGATACCCAGCCCTAGTTAAAAGTAATGGATAAACGGATGTCATATGTTAGGTAGGATAAATGTTTGAAATATCAATACATAAGTAATGGATACATGGCTGAAATGTAGAGTCTCTGCCACTTTAAAGTGGTAGCAGCAGAAATGCAAACATACTAAAACTTAAGTTAACCTGACAATGATGCAGGGATATGACAAAAAAAAAGGTTAGGAACCACAGATTTACATCACAGCAATTACTTAGGAAACTGTGCTGCAGCATTTCAGAAGTTTCCATTCATTCTGTATGGTGTGAACATATATTAGCGCACTCTTTCATTTTGCTCAAATTGTGTAATTCATCATTATAAACTTCTAATCTCAGGGTTTTAAATTGAGGTAAATGATCTCCTACGGTCACAACTTTGTGTATCTTCAGGTGTGGTTGACACATTGAACACATGAATAATGAGTGTGTGTGCTACGAACCTATCCAGGTTGTAGAGGGTGTGTGCGTTTCTGACAATGGTCTCCACTCCAAACTCTTGGGCCATCTTGATGATGGCCCCATCCCTCTCCTTCCCATAAGGCTCTGGGTCATATTCAAATGTCAACCTGGTCACTTTCCATTCCTGCAGCGAGACAGGGACAGGCAAAAATAATTCATCAGCAAGGCAGCGAGACAAGAGCAAAAAGGGTGCATAAAACACAGATGCTTCACACTAGGGCTGGGTTTAAATAATACATTTTTGTTTGAGTGAATTGATTTTATTGATATAAAAATCCCAAAATGGATCTTTTAAATATATGCCTTTTCACCGTGGATGTATAAGGGCATCACGTGACACATAGGGCTTTCAAGCCGGGGAGCACAGTTGGTGTACAGAGTTGTTGGTGCCTAAACTTAACTGTTGCCGCATGACGGTCACCTTTAGTCGGCTAAACTCAATTATAACGGCTGCTGAAACAACCATAGCCTCACGGTGCCTTGTACCCGGCTCACAGTCACCTTTTGATGGTTAAACTCAACTGCAGCAGCCATTAAAATGACCACGTCGGTGACTGTGACCCGTACCCGGCTCACAGTCACCTATTCTTAGCTAAATTAACTGTAAAGACCAGAAGACCTGTCAATTTGTCAAAAAAAATGTAATTGTTTACCATGGTACAGTTGTATAGTTGTTTTACAATAATGTTCTTCAACATGGTCATTCCACTCACTGGCTGTATAGTCTACAGTTGCACTATACTGTATTGACGACTGCTGTAGTTTGTCAGTGACTGCGATGTTAGTCCTGTCCTTTTTCTTGATGTAAACAAACTGGTGCATTATAAAAAGTATTTGAGGGTTGCTTCTTGCTTGTACAATTGCTTGTACAATTTACAGCATAGGTTCTCTGAGAATCTCTTTTATATCGCCGCAATGTTGGTATTGTAACTGAAATATCCCAAACCTAATTGATATTGAATCTAGTATGTGATCGAAACTAAAAACGACACCTTGTGGGGCGCCCAGATAGCTCAGTTGGTAGAGCGGGCGCCCATATATATATATATATATATATATATAGAGGTTTACTCCTCGACGCAGCGGGCCCAGGTTCGACTCCGACCTGCAGCCCTTTGTTGCATGTCATACTTTCTCCTCTCTTTTCCTCACAGCAGCACTCATATGCTACTCTCCGTTACCGCTCGCTCTCCTTGCGCGACCAAACGGACATTGACGTCACTCACTTAAGGCACCCTGCCATTCTCGCTCTAACTTACGCTACTCTCGTAAGGGGGTTGCGGTATACCGTGGAAATTTCTTGCTTTTCAAAAAAATAAATCAAATCAGAAAAAATCCATACCATCCCAGCCCTAGTAGTCAGCAGACACAGTTTGACAACAGATTATGGTTTTGTTTCAAAAAGTTCTGCCTGTATTGCGTGGTTCTTTTGGTCATGACCCTTCTTTGTGTGAGTGGTGTAAGTTTTGGTCCCTGACACACAGGTGGTGGGCAGGAATACAGACCTTAAAAAGCCTTGGTAAAACATCAGTAGGCTGCCCTCTGACTACAAACAATCTGGAATTGAGCTTCTTCAGACTGCTGTCCAGGTCCTCCAGAGCCTCCAGCAGAAACCTGCACACAGACGCACATAAGGGAAATTAGTGAGAAATATTACCAAACTACAAGGCAGCAGGTTGTATGAGGTTGTATTGTTGAGTGCTACTCCTGTAAGGTGCTAGCTCTCTAATAAATCGGGATATATCTCTGTGTGTGTGTGTGTGTGTGTGTCTCTTTGAAATCTCATGAACCGTTTATTCAATCTACTACCTGGGATTCCTGGGTACCCAATGAACTTAGGGTTTGGAATTTGGAGCAGTTTGGACAGAACAGGCTATTGGATATTAATAAACTGTGAATTAAACTAAACAGCCGCACAATAAAAAGGTTAAAGAAAAACGCTGTAAATTCCCCACTTCTAAAGCACACAGCAGAAGAAAACGTTGCATATTACACAACAGAAGTTCTCCAGGCCTCTAGGGGGAGCGCTAATTGGAACAGCTTGATTTTCGACCCCACGGGGAGAGAGCGATCTGCCTTTTTATTACCACGAGTTTACAGACACGTCTCTGCTGAGTATCACCTGTGACCTGAGCCAATAAACTAGAGACACATCCACCAAACGAGATAAAACATATCTCAGTAGATCACAAACTTCCTGACAGACTGGAGGCAGCAGGTTAGGCTGGGGAAAATCTCATCCAGCACCTATACCATCAGTACTGGTGCCCCCCAGGGATGTGTTCTCTCCCCACTGCTCTTCTCCCTCTATACCAGAGACTGTACCTCAGGGCCCCTGCCTCAGGAGACCCTGTCTGTTAAGGCCCGGACACACAGAGCCGATAATCGGCCGTTGGACAGTCTGGCGAGGTCAGTGACTCAAGTTTGTTCGGTGTGTTCCATGCCGCTGTCTGTCCGAGGTGCCGTTGTCCTTCATTTTGGCCGATTTGACATATTCGGTGGGACGGGCACTGCCGACAGTCAAACTCAAATGACCCATCTGATTGGTAGAGTGCTAACCTGGAAACGGGGAGCGGAATGACTAAAGTCTCTCAAAATCTGATGAAAATCTTTTAAACTGACCTTTGTTGATCTGAAATGAAGACAGATTCAGCAACAATGAAGACAGATTCAGAGTGCTTATTAGCATCAAAATGGCGCCATAGGATGTTCGGGTTGTGAGGAGACGCTTACCCCCTTGGCTTACCCCCTTGGCTTACCCCCTTAATTCTGAACAAGCCGCCATGACAGTCTGTCTTTGAATTTCCCAAGGGGGTAAGCTTCTCCTCGGACCGCGAAGACCCTATGGCGCCATTTTTATGCTACAAAGCCATCACCTCCCGTTAGCATTCCATTGACTGCCATTCATCAGTAAATAACTTTACATCTGAAGCGTTTAAAGACTCCATTTGTCCATTGTTTATTTCTAAAGAAACACGACAATGTATAAAAGGCTCCATTACCTTGCACCTCACGTTATGGCTCTGTAGCAGACGTTTTTGTAAAAATAGGCTAACGATTGTGTCATAACCACAGGACTTACTGTCGCATAGTAGAGAAATTACCGTATAGTACAGGAGAAGCATGCAGACAGTTTCGTCTCACATTAGCGGTTTAAGTGTAATTACTAATGTTTAACTAGCATTTTAGTTAGCAATAATTAGCCTGTGCCTATGTTATCTTCTTACATATACCTACGCTCTCCGTCTCTGCAATATTCGGAATGATTGAGATTTCTCTTGGCACAGCTACCAGAAGACTTCCAACTTTCAGACAGGTTGCTCACGTCACATTTACGTTGTCTCTCTCAGTTGGAGGCTGCGCAGTAACGCTAGCCATCACTGGAAAAGTGCTTCTAATTTTCCTTCACTGGTTTCTGTCCAGAGCAACGGGATCTGTTGGTCCATATGTCAATGGAATTTCCAGAGAAACCAGACCCATGTGATGCGTTCATCCAATCAGCTGCCGGTTTTCATTTTTGGGCGACAATACAGATTAGCGCCTCCTGCTGTTATGGAGACGTATTACGTCTCCCTAAAAAAAATAAAAAAATAAAAAATAAAAAAATAAATAAATAGAGCTTGACAGTGACCGCCCACTTTTTTAACAGCTGTGTTAAACAAGTGTTTTTTTAAGTTTGATTTATGCTTCTGCGTTAAATCTGCCGTGGCTACGTACGTACGTGGAGACTCGGTTTCAGTTATTTTGTTTGACGCTACCCGATTATTAAATCGAGTTTATTTATTTCTTATGCACTGTAAATAAGTTTGATTCTTGTAGCTATCTTTTAGCTTATGTAACGCACATACACACTCACGAGTGTGGGCTGGAGAACGGGTTGGAGTGTAGGCTACTATGAATTGTCTTGTTGCTAAAATGTGATATATAAATAAAGTGTTACACCATTACACTTACATGTATGATTGTGATAAAGGAATTTGTGATAGTATGTTACCAAAAAGTGTCTGAATGTGGACATAATCATAATTCAAAATCAAGGACTTGCTTGAAAATGTTCTTCAACCGTGAATAACCACGACCTTCTTTCAGTTCAGTTCAGTTCAGTTCAGTGGGATCAGTTGGGCGATAGTCAAAACAGTGGTGCTGTTAGCTAAACGTTTCATGGCAGTTCTCGTTTATACCGAACATAGCAGCGGACAGTACTGATTCGATAAAGAACTATTCTTCTATGGTGCTTGGCATGGAATTATCTCCATTTTGAGATAGCGTTAACATTAGCTAACTGACGTGTAGTGGAGGCCAGAGCCTAAACTCCAAGCGTTGCACATGTTATAAAGCAATGAATCACACAAATGGCGACCTGATAAATTGTGTTCACATAATGCGTTATTGACAACCAGCTTGTAATGGAAAGTAAACGTGTCACAGATAAAGTTAAATGGCAAACCTCCATCGGTTGATTCCCACGTTGGCTGCGCCAGCGAACCACGGGTCTAGGATATAAACACAGCGCACGGTGTCCGCTCCATTGAGGGCCTCCTGCAGCACCGGATTATCGTGCAACCGCAGACCTTTGCGAAACCAGTGCACTGAATTTACCACCATGATTACTTCTTATTCCATCGTTAAAGAAGCCAAAATCTACTAGGGAAGGCTAAAACAGTGACCGTATTGTAGACTCCCAGTAAACTTCACTTGCTGTGAGCCGTCAATCGAAAATCAACACTGGGGAGGGCGTGGGTAGTACAGTAAACTGTGATGTTGTTATCCCCGTATCTGCTCGCTGATTGGGCACATGGTAAAACGTCAGCATGAATGACAAAACTTTGATTGGTTGTTTGGCAAATGGAGCGGGGTGAGGAGCTGTGTCACGTTTGGGAGCAGTGACATGCCCGTCATGCCCATAGACTGTAAATAGTAATGCCGCATCTGTCAAGCTAGAAAGTGATCATTTCAGTTTTCACATGGTGCATATGTTAAACAAATCAATCTGCAGATTTTAGATTCAGATTCAGATGATTTGCAGGGGGGTAGCATCAGGCGCAGACATAGGCTACTGTTTGTTCCTAAAATAAAATGGAGTAGGCCTAGCTATAACAATCCAAAGGGAATATAACCCATTTTAAAAGACTAAATAGTTCAAATTTTGTCTCCTTATCTACTTTCAAAAAAGTAAAACAATGGCTCTATTAGGCTACATATGCCCACTGTAAATAACACTGCAACATTGTTAGGAACAATAGTTTTTAATTTTGTGACAGGTCTCATCTACCTAGTTTACAGAGAGTTATAATCCCAGTTTCTCTGTGTACATATAATAAATGACTAAACTCTAGTTCAGTGATCCTCAACAGGGGGTCTGGGACCAGAGGTAAAGCAGGGAGGGGGGGGGGGGGGGGGGGGGTAAAGCAGGGGGGGGCTTCCAAATTATTGTTCATTTTTGAAAGTTGTTTTCTGGCCTATAGGTAATGTGGTCACTAAAGCCATCCGCAGAAACAATTCATCCTAAGGATTCACTGTGGACAAAATAGTCACAATTTAGCAAAATGCATGCATTGAACTATGAAACTAACTTTGAAATCTTAACTCAACCGTGTGCCATAAAAACAACATAGTACTAGCAACCCGATCTCTCATTAATTTGACAGCGTTTGATTAATGTCCTGGTATCTGAAAGACGGTAGTCTGGATGAACTCCCAAACTTTAGCACAAGGTTTCGGATAACCGACATTGAACACAAAAAATGCCTTGAAACAGGCATCCACAGCAGCCAAAAGAGATGGTTGCTCCAAGGCTGCCCCATTTAAGGCCCTGACACACCAAGCCGACGGTCGTTAGTCGGCAGTCAGTCCTAGTTGGGCCGACGGCTAGTCTAGATGAATAGGCTGAATAGCCTATTCATATTAGCCTATTAGATGAATAGGCTGAACAGCCAATTCATCTGATAGACTGTTATACTTGGAAACAAGAGTGAGAAAAACAAACTGTGACAAGCACACCGAAGGCTCCTTTCATTTTTCATCTCATCTAATCAATCCAATACACATAGAGCTGTCAAAACTGGTCAAAGATTACGTTCGAATGTTCCTTCTAAAAACACACAGGTTCGAACGATTGGAATAACTATTTTTGCACATTATGTCCATAAGATGGCAAATGTAGCCTACAATGAGATATCCATAACTACTTGCTTAGGCATATTTATTCCAACAATAATATGTATTTTAAAAGACCTCTACTAGACATTACAAAATAAACTGTCGTTAATAAACTAATATCCTATACCTTGATATTTAATATAAAGACCGTAATATACCGTTCTCTCTGCACCGTTAAACAATTACCTCCCTAGCAAGCAAGCTAGCTTACCAGCCAGCCGGCCAGGAATTTTATTAGTATAAATATAACAACTAAATGTTTAATTCACACGCTCTTGTCAAATCATAGGAAAGCACATTGCTATCTTCAGATGAGTGACAATTTACTTTGGCTAATTTTAGGTAACCAGTGTATGATGAAGGCATGTTGGGTGGGTGAAATTAGCAAGCTAACGTTAGTTTACGAGCCAGCCGCCGCCGTTCGTTCGCTCCGCTCCCTTACTTCTTTGCCGAGACAATGGATAACAGCTAGGGAGAGGCACAGTCCAGTCAGCCATCTCCCGGTACTGCTGTCTTCCCAGCGGGGAGTGAAGCAGAGTTTGTTTGGTTCTGCCGCTGCTAGAGCAAACGCTGTTTGTTGTGGGTATCATAGCAAAAGTATCTGGTTTCCCTTGTATGAATAGATTACCGCCACCTGCTGGTATGGGGAGTTATTTCCTTGCACGCAGGCGCAGAACGTACGTGGTACTAGGCCGTCGGCAGTGGTCTGTGCGGTGTGTTACAGTGCTAAGTTGAGGCTGAATTTTTATCTGAATTCTCAGAGTTTTTATCATGTGTAGTCCTTAAATCAGACAAAGTACTTATTGTAGGTGATTTTAATATCCATGTTGACAACGATAGCCTTAGTATTGCTTTCAACTCACTACTAGATTCGGTTTTGCATTTGGTGTGCATAACTCACTTTTAACCACACCCTCGACCTAGTGCTGGCATATGGCATCGAAATTGAAGATTTGATAGTATTTCCGCAGAATCCTTTATTATCAGACCACTTTTTAATAACTTTCGAATTCTTACTACCCAACTATACGAAATTAGATAAAAGCTTCTACAGTAGATGCCTATCTGACAGTACTATAGCTAAATTTAAGGAATATATTCCAACAGCATTTAACTCAATGTCGTGCTTTAATATAACAGAGGACCTTTATGTTAACTTTAGTCCCTCCCAAATTGATAATTTTGTAGACAGTGCTACGACCTGCCTACGAACGACTTTAGACTCTGTTGCTCCCCTCAAAAAGAAGATGATGAAGCAAAGGAAACTAGCAAATTAAAACAAATCTCGCGAAAACTTGAAAGTAAATGAGGTTCCACCAAACTGGAAGAATCTCATTTAGATTAGCAAGACAGTCTGAAAACCTATAGGAAGGCCCTCAGAAATTCCAGATCAGACTATTACTCATCACTAATAGAAGAAAATAAGAACAAACCAAGGTTTCATTTCAGCACTGTAGCCAGGCTGACAGATAGCCACAGCTCTACTGAGCCATCTATTCCTATAGCTCTGAGTAGTGACGACTTCATGAGCTTCTTTAATGATAAAATTATAACAATATAGAGATAAAATTCATCACCTTTTGCCCTCAACCCCTAACCGTTCACCTTTAAACGCAGGACTGCTAGAAAGAACGACAAGACCTTCAAGACTCTCTTCAGCTAAGCCATCTACCTGTCTCTTAGACCCCATCCCAACGAGGCTACTTAAAGAAGCGTTACCCGTTGTTAACACTTCATTACTAGATATGATCAATATGTCTTTATTAACAGGTTATGTACCGCAGTCATTTAAAGTAGCTGTGATAAAACCTCTTCTGAAAAAAACCCACCCTCGATCCTGATGTCTTAGCCAACTATAGACCTATATCTAATCTCCCCGTTCTCTACAAGATCCTTGAAAAGATAGTTGCTAATCAGTTATGTGATTTTCTACATAGCAATAGTTTATTTGAGAGAGAATACATCATAGCACAGAGACGGCACTGATGAAAATTACTAACGATCTTCTAACTGCTTCAGACAAAGGACTTTTCTCCGTACTTGTCTTATTAGATCTTAGTGCTACATTCGACACTATTGACCATATCATCCTGTTACAGAGACTGGAACATTTAGTTGGCATTAAGGGAATTGCAATAACCTGGTTTAAGTCCTATTTCTCTGATCAATCTCAATTTCTTAATGTTAATGATAAATCTAAGTGCTTCTAATTGACTTTATTATTTTTTTATTTATACAAATCATTACAGTCAAATACAACACAAACTACACAGAACAAATGACATACAACATTACCTCAGATACAGACAGGGGTACAGCCACAGTCAAAATAGTCCTAGGTGGACAGGCTGATAGGCAGAGAGAAGAAAAAAAAAACCTTATTAATAAGCCTTTGAGGTCACACACGACTCATATAGAACTAGAGTTCTTACAGCCTTAGTATTTTTCATAAAACCAGAAAAGAATGGTTTTGTTATACTGGCTGCTGCTGCTGCTAGGTAGCTCTCTGTCTCTGTTCTCCCCCTCCCCTCTGTCTGTCCTTAATTGCAGGAGTGAAGTCTGGTGTGCAGGAGTCAGGGTTACAGCTGCAGCTCATCTACACTAATCACCTCTGTTACAAATACCCGGTCAACCATTACTACTAGTTAGAGCATAGTCAAGATGACATGTTAGGCTTGTTGGTGACTTTACCTTGTTGTAGCTAGCGCTTGTATTTTTGCTCGCCCTGATTTGTTCTCTTTTTGCTTTGTTCTTGGAACCTGACTCCTGCTGCCACTTCACTCCTGCCATCCACCATTCCTACTCTCTACACTGGATCTCAGGACTATTGGACATGGACACTTGGACGTTACGGTACCATTCCCGCTCTGTACCCTGGATCTGGAATCCATTGGATTTGGACTTTGCTTTTTCCCGGTTGCATTCCTGAACTTGGACATTTGCAATAAACCTGTTAAACTTTCGTTTGACTCTGCATTGTTGTCTGCAACTTTAGTTTCACACGTAACCTGTTTAGAACCACTGAATTTGCTCCTATGGATGTGGTATTTCTGATATAGAAATCAGATTTATAATTAAGTGTTTACCTTCATAGTCAGCGTCAAACCTACCAAAGAAAACCTCCTTAAAGCAAAAATGAAAAATCTGGGATTAATACTGTGTGAATGAATTTTAGGAACTCTGACCAGAATTTTTACTGGGTCAACTCCAAAAAAGATGTGACACGTTTTCATCAGTGCTCTTACAAAACGAGCAGTTAGACTCAATATCCTGCTTGGATTTTTGCTGGGTAAAAACCTGTGTATTAGTTTAAATGAAACTTCGTACTTTATTAGTAACAGGGTATTTGAAAGATAAGGACCACACTTTCTTCCAAGGAATATGCTCTACTATATCATTCCAGTATGGAATAACATAGGGAATAGTAACAATGTCAGTCTGGAATGAAGCTAAAAATGTTCTATTAATACTGTGATATTTATTTATTTATTTTTCTTTTTCTGAGAAGCACAAACCACCCAGTATCAGTTAATTTGATTAGATAAGTAAGTGGTTGTGGGGGGAGTATTACCCTTTAACATTATATATAATCCCAGTGGGAATTGCATCAAAAACAATAGCATATTCCTTGACAGTTACGCTTCTAGCTAATTGACTTCGCTGGTCTCCGTCGATGTCTATGGCGTCGCTGTGTCCATTTCCTTTACTGTCTGTCTATGCACAGACCTGGCTCATCTCGAACGAGCCTACTTCAACATCAGCCGCCAATGCGCTGTCTACGTGACGAGACGTGTTGACGTACAATTTCAGCGCCATTTTGAGATGTTTTTAGCATATAGCTAGCGTTAGCACAGCCACAGCGTGACCGTGACCAGCATGAACAGAAACAAGTGCTGAAAACGTATCCAGGTTTCTACATGACTGTAAAGTTAGTTGTCTGTGTGATGGCGAGATGACTCTAGCTATCATCTCAGCGATAAATATTCTTACAAAACCTCTTGGTGGTAA
Source organism: Zingel zingel (assembly GCA_023566125.1). NCBI lineage: Eukaryota > Metazoa > Chordata > Actinopteri > Perciformes > Percidae > Zingel > Zingel zingel. Next base: position 33,890,732 of record CM042320.1, on the reverse strand, counting down.
GTAGATAACTTAGTTTGACAGCCCGAGGATATCGAAGCTAACTTAACTGGTGATAACATTGTTACATTTAACGTTACTGACATAAGTTAGCATGATTTGGTATGGATAACATTTTCTGTTCTGTATGGACGGTAATTTAACAAATGACAAGGAGCGTGAGCAGTTCAACGTTATTTTAATAACTTAAGTGCTTCGTAGTAACTTTGCCCGTTTTAGGTTGTAATGGCAGGAGCATACATGTATTTAGTAGAAGTTAACGTAGCTTTATCGGTCACTGTGTTCAGACAGCGGTGCCAAGTCCCCAAGTTATGGAATTTCAGTATTGTCAACTACCATTTTTCTATCCCCGATGGTGCGTGTTGCTAGTGGACAGTTTTACTGTACAAACAGTGTGATACAACTTGTCAGTAGCACTGGAAATCAGGCTACATACAATCAACAATCCCAGGGGTTTTCCCTGCCATTATACAGTTTAGGTATTTGCTTTTTTTTTTGTTGCTTTTCCAACGTTGTAGACACAGATATGGAAATAATAACGGTCCAAAATTATGTGAAAAAGAGACGCAAAACTACTACAAAGGGACACAAACTGACTACTAAGAGATGCCAAATGACCACAGAGACCAAAAACAAAAATGACAAAAAAAAAGACAAAACACAACTACAAAGAGACAAAATCCCACAAAGATGCACAAAATATATGGGGAATTTTTATTTTTTATTTTTATTGAAAAATGTAACATTTTCTTGAGGAAGGACTCCTAAACCCCCTGCCACATCCGCGCGCCTTAGTCTTCCACAAACCGAGGGAAAACGCCCCATAATCCTGTACAGAATTAGTCATACAAAACCCACAATGCGATGTTCTGTGTGTTATTGTCTGTAGAGGCGTCTGTGCAAGATGCTCAGTCCTCACCCCAAGAGGCTCTCCTGGCAGTGCTTCGGGCCAACACAGCCCTCCTCCGGGAGCAGCTTCAGAGTGAGAGCAGCTTCGAGGAGGTGAGGAGGCTGAGGGAGGAGGAGGAGATGGTGGCGGCAGACTGGTTCTCCAGCGATACAGGAGACGCCACATGGCGCTTTGTCCAGGAGTGTCTCCTACTGCTCCTCACCTTGGCACGACACCTGTCCGTTGAACTCGAACGTTTCAAGCAGACCCCCGCTCCATCTGCAGCTAAACAACGCACCCCTGAGATGGCTCCACCTTTACCTCCTGATGTCCTCAGTGTCACCCAGCAGAAGACGCTGGTAGCAGCTCTTCAGTTTGTGGTTTCTTTGGGGCTCTGCCCATACTTGGCCCACGGAGTGGGAGTGTCGCTGGGTCGCAGGTCAGCATTTGGATCCATAGTGGAAAAACTTGTCCACAGTGTGCCAGTGCCAGCAGTGGGACGCCGCCTTCTTACCACCACGAATGTCCTATTGCAGTTGGCGGAGCTGTCATCCCTTGCCACATTGGTTTACACACGGCATCTGGGGGATGTGATGGCAGCACTGTGCCAGCTTGGCTACCAGCCAAACCGGGCAGGGAGAAGCGGCACAGAAGAGGAGAAGGTAACACATTCTGGAAATGATTTAGATGAAAATGCTTTTGATGCATGTCATCTATTTTTTCTTCTTTTTCCAAACCTTTTAGATACAGGAGCTCAGTGCTGAGGAACGTCACACTTGCAAGGAGGCCCTCGGAGGCCTTTTAGGAAAAGTCTACCAGCCAATTGTTATCAAGGAGCTGCTGATCCTCCAAGGTGGCCCCAAACAGGTGTGTATGTCTATGTTTGGTGTAGGATTATGGCAGGGATGGCTGGAATAATAAAAATAATAATAATAATACTGGACCAGTGCCAAAGATTGTTGTTCCCATCTGTCACTTAGACACAAAAACATAGGAAAATAGGGTCCAGGTTGAAAAAAACGGTAGTTACCCTTTTAAAAGAATGGTCAGCAAAGACATTTGAAAAAAGTGCAACAGTTTTGAGTTTCCATATAGATTTTTGTCCATAGTGCTACTAGTCTTCAAAGACTCAGGGCACCTTTTATTATTCAGCTGGCATGACCACATTATCCATAACCAGCTGCTCACATTCAGTTCCCACTAAGTGCACCTTATTATTATAAGCGGAAGTGACAACAATTGTAACTTTACTGGGAAGTGAGTGAGCAGCAATATTTGATCCAAAGCCAGTTTTTAGATGTTGTGTGACTGGCGTTTTTTTTCTAGTTTGATCTTGGTAAGCCTACGTGTTTGTTTATCGCATAACGCTAAAAGAGTTCCCCACTTTACATGAACCAAAATAATAAAGAAAATCATGTCAATATTTTTTTTTTTTAGATTTAGGTGTTGGTGAGGCTTGCAGGTCTGTGAGGCCTTGTTTTATATGTGCTGTCCCTCCTTCCAGTCTGGTGCAGTGGGAAGCTCCAGCAGTTCCAGCAGCAGGGCAGCTCTGGGATCAGCTCCCACCTGGCTGAGGCGCCTGTGCGGTCAGCTGCTGTCTGAGCGCCTGATGCAGCCTAATGGTGTCCAGGCTGTAGTCAGAGCCATCTTGGAGGGAGGAACAGGTGAGAAGGAGGGGAGCCAGGTAATGAGGGAAGAAGGAAAAAGTAGTCAGGAGCACAGTTTGACTGAAACTAGTAGAGATATTAATATCTACTCAATGTCAACCATTAAACCTGAACAGTAACAACACTAAAGCAAAACATCAGTGCTTAATTAGTTTCAGTGATTAATCTGTCTCCATCATACTATGACTATGTTTACATGCACATATTATTCAGTTTTTTGTACTTACGCCAAAACGGACAATATTCCTACTAAGCTGTTTACACGGCTAATAAAAATGAATATTCCACTAAGGGTGTACTCACCACTTGGCTCAGTTGCCTTGAACCGTGCCAGAGCATGATTGTCCCCTCTTCCCAGCTGACCTGCACTCACACTGCAATAAAACATTCAGGGCCAGAGCACGCTTGCGTCATTACATTGCAGGACTCGCCAACTACAATTCCTGTTCATCTTAAACGTAAGAACCAGATCCAGGGCACATTTAGTGATCACACTGATGTGTACAGTGCCCGAGTCCAACCGAACCGTGCCCTGGCCAAACTCTTTAGTTAGTTTATTTCAATTGCTAAACAACTATCACTAATCACTAAACAATCAATCTTATTAAATGTATTGTTATGTTTAAGCGGGCCAGGGCACGGTTTAGCGTACCGGGCACGGCGCGAAGCGATCACACTAGTCAAACGAAACACATTTTACTGCTTTAACTGAACCAAATGCGAGTGCCCTGATATTCCCGTTTACATGCAGCCATGAAAAACAGGACTTTTTCAAAGGTTTTCCAGCGGTGGTGGACTTGTTGGACCGTGCGAACACAGCCTTTCATTCCTTCAAACACCTTCTTGAAAAGGTTGAGGTTGCAATACTTGCGCATATCCAAAAACCTGTTGATGTCCAAGTCTGTCGTAATGTGTGACCTGAAATGCGGTCTCTTCTTATGGGCATGCATTTCTACCGCAGCCTTGCATCGTTGGTTAGTGTACAACAACCATAGAAACGCATAGAGCTGACCGTAAGTTGTAAACAATAACTTATTTCACCTGTCATTTGCTGTTAAACGACTAAAACAATAACCAGTAGAGAGTTTAATTGAAAGCACCATTAAGTCCTGTCTGTGTTGTTTCTCCGACAGCGAAAGCCAAAAGAATGCTTCAAACAACCCGCTTCTAAAACCCCAAAAATATCGGCAGATCGACTTAGCGTCTTAATCGGAAAATGCTATATTTGGAAAAAGGCCTTATTCGGAATATCCAAATGAAATATGCGTTTTACATGACCCATATCAAATTCGGAATATTGTCAAATTCGGAATGATGGTGGACTATTAGTGTGCATGTAAACATACTCCTTGTAGTGATTAGTGGAGGCCTTTGGTTGTCCTCACCTTGTGTACATCACTCACACAACGTGCACCATAGTGATCAGCCCTGTTGGTATCTGACTGATCATCCATCTGCTGTTTTTGAGACAAGGTGATGACAGCTAGCAGGACAAACAGACAAACAGGACAACAACTACTGACTATGAATATGCTGTTTACATGACCCGTATCAAATTTGGAAAATTGTCATATTCGGAATATTAGTGTGCATGTAATCGTACTCAGCGCTTGCCTCAATTATATAATTTTGCGTAATATTTTGTATGTACGTTTTTAAAAAAAAAAAAATTTTTTCCATCTTTTCATAGAGTGTACATTGAATGTACAGTATCCAAAACCTAACTGAAACACTGTTTCTGTCCTCTAGGGGGCGAGTCAGACTGGAGGAAATGTGATGGTGTGGCCAGGATCCTGGTGACCTGCCCGCAACAGTCTGCCTCGGCAGACACCTATTACAGACAAGTCTGTCATCAGGTCAGCTCAACACACACACACACACACACACACACACACACACACACACACACACACGTGTGTGTGAGGTATAATGAAGCCATGAAGGTGGCTTTCTTTTAAACTGGCTAGGTCGCCATTGCAACTTATGCTACAGACCTAACCTGGGCCCTGTTTCAGAAAGCAGATTTAACAAACATTGAGCCTAACCCAGAACTCTGTGAGATGGAGAACTCTGAGGCCCAATCCCAATCTAAAACATGTCATGGAGCATTATAACTTGAGACACCATCAAAACTGCTCTTATATTCTTATGCAGTGATGAGAACATGCATATGAGTTGCCGGCAACAAGTGTGTTTTTCTTTTAATAAACATGGACCATTGAACAGTCAGGCAGAACATTTATCACAAAAGCTAAAGTTATAATAAAAAAAACAATTCCAATCTTAAAAAAAAAAAAAAAAAATGTCAGTACTTTCCCGTGAACTCTGAGACTCACAGACTGAGAGGGGCGTTCCCGCTAAGTCTGTGAGGGCTGAGGACTGTCCCACTGTCAACTTATCAAGTGCTTTTGAGGTCTTTCTTAACACTTTCCATAAGTCAGCATTTCTGCAGACTTTGCCTGAGGTGAATTACCCACAAGTCATAGCGTTGTGACATTTAAACATGGTGGAAGTCCTTAAAGAAAAAAACACGAGCAGTCAGGCGATCAGATCGGTCAACTAAACCCATTTGACAGTGTAAACAAAGCTAAGCAGTACATTTGTCACCTAAACTTACCATTGTAGACATCTATCACAGTTTATTATTATTATTATTATTATTATTAATAATAATAATAATAATAATAATAATAATGATGACTTTATTCAGGACACAATGGAATAGGTCCATAGTACAGTAAAAAATAGACCATATTTACAAAAATATAGCAATACATATATAGTACAATTCATCTCGATTAATAAAAGTTCAGCTAATTCAGCTGATCTACAAACCGGAGCGCCAAGGTCTCCACAGTCTAGATGTAAACCTGACTGAGCTAGTATCAGCGTGTGGGCTAAAGTGTGCATGATTCTGTTTTCTGAGACTGACATCCTACACATACGTCAATAAATAAGGTTTCTTATGATGGCGGAACAGCTAGGCACACCAACATGAACACACCTTTGGCTAGCACTACACCATCTCGGTTGTTTAAGAAGCAGTCTCATGCCATCATTATACGCCGCGTTCAGTCTCTACATGTTCCTTTTTCTGTAAGAACGCCACAAGTGGGCAGTATTATAGCGGTGTACAGAATGCTTTAAATAAAGCTACCTTCACATTAAAGCTATAGTGTGTAGTTTCCGCTGCCCCCATGAAGAATTCAAAGTAATGGCAACTAAACTGTCGGCGCGTCCACATGATGCAAGCCTTCTGTGACCGCGCACCGCAATAGTCTTAATTAGCTTTGTAGCAACTCATTTAGCAATGGCTTGAATGTAATGGACGTTAATTAATATCAAAAAGTTACGCACTAAAGCTTTAACAGAGCCCATGCTCAATTTACATGCGAATTTGCATAATAATTTGTTCATTTGAAGTGTATTTGTTGTTGTCTAGATCCTTGACCTCCTGCACTTCAGGGACAAGCTGACAGCCCAGCAGTTTCAGCGTGTGGCCACCAGGGCGGTGCTCTTCACGGTGCAGGAGAAGCCCAGCTTTGCCCAGCAGTACTTGCTCACTCCTCTGCTCACACCACTCCACCGCTGCACCACTGCTTCCAGTTAGTCACATGGCCATCATATCCATACGTTTAAAATGTTCAGTTCAAAGTAGAGTTAGTAGTAGTAGTAGTACAAATCAAAGAGGAGTTCTGAGGTCTTTGGTTCCAGAGACTAAAGTTGCACAACATCTTCCAGCTTTGGAAACCACTGTAGTTAGATCTTTAATTTCTTTTAATATACATTGGGAAAAGCTCCTTCTTTGCAGTCGTCCTGTGGACATTTTCCTTTTTTCCTTTAAAGAATTTCTTTACAGAAACATGGTATATAGACAATTATTTAGTTATTACATGCAATACATTTTCAAGAGAAATGGAGTCTGTCTACAAAAAAGACATTACATATTTTTACATGCTGTTCAGTAGGGCTGAACAATTTTGGGTAAACATCAAATTGCGATTTTTCTGCCAGATATTGTGATTCGATTTAAAGAAAAGTATATCTTATGTTTAATTAAAATATTTATCTATCTATCGGTTGTTATAACCGATAAAACATGTCATGGAGCATTATAACATGAGACACTATTAAAACTGCTCTTTCTTATGCAGGGATGAGAACCAAGATATGAGTTGCCAGCAACAAGTGTGTTTTTCTTTTAATAAGCATGGACCATTGAACAGTCAGACAGAACATTTATTACAAAAGCTAAAGTTATAAAAAAAAACTTGCAGGGCGCCTGGTTAGCTCACCTGGTAGAGCAGGCGCCCACATATAGAGTTCGACTTCGCCCTGCGGCCCTTTGCTGCATGTCATTCCCCCTCTCTCTCTCTCTCCCCTGTCATGTCTTCAGCTGTCGTGTACAAATTAAGGCCTAAAATGCCCCAAAAAATAATCTTTAAAAACCCCCCACTTCCAATAAAAAAATATCAGTATTTTCCTGTAAACTAACATGTCTGATACGCCTCAGGTTCATTCCAGCATTTATCTTGTAAGAAAAACAGTAAATATAATAATAAAAAGAGGAATAAAAAAAAAGTTAAATCAAATGTTACACCAAACATTCAACTAAGTATCGCACATTTGATTAATCGCGGTCTGCACGATTAGCTAATTGTATTCTTTCAAATTCGCGATTTCGATTTGAAAGCGATTCATCGTTCAGCCCTACTATACAGGTCATGTATGTGCAAGACGCAAGATGTGCAGGTTGTGTTTATATGAATTTTCTACCAGGAGAACAGACAGTAGTTGTTGTCCTGCTAGCTATCATCATCTTGTCTCAATAGACATTTTTCACAGCAGACATGTTGACATGTCATAGTAGGAAAAGCACAGGTGTATTCAAAACCATTAATGATGGCTGCATTCCACTTAGGAGAGGCCCTGGTATTGTGCATGCTGACTAGGGTTGGGTTTCCACACAAACGGTAGTATTCGGACTGGATTAGAACGCAAATTTCGGTTCCTACTGAAATATTTCCCCTCTGTCGCTGCGGCAGACTCTTTTTTTTTTTTTTTTTTTTTTTTTTTTTTTTTCCTTTCTCCTTTTTCTTCCGAGTGGCACACGTGCCTGCTCGCGGTGTGACACGCATGTCCGCGCTATTCTCGGACACGCACTCTACAATCACTGGTGATAGACGGCTTTTTGTACACGCTGCGAAACTGACATAAAAATATCACACTTTCTCTGCAGTCTACTGTTAGCTAGCTACCGTAAATGTAGGCTACTTTTGGGCTCACCAAAACTGAGTAAAAGCATATTAACCATTCATTGACTACACGTGATCGCTAGTAATCAGATTACACTATCTCTGCTAGTCTATCGTTCAGGACAAGACCCAGTCTGTTCTTATATACTGTCTATGGACCCTGTAGGCTGGTGGTGGGGGAGCGGGACAGCCTCCCCAAATTGTCTGCCCTTTCAAACTCCTCCCTGTGTGTCCAGGCCTCTTGGACACCATCTGAGAGAGTGTCCTCCTGTGCAGGACATGCCATTAGTCAGGAGAGGTGTCTATTTTGCCAGAGAAGCAAATATGGTAATTTTTCTGCAAAAGAACTGCTAAAGTTTAAAGCTGGTTGGCATACCAACTCAACATTTATTTAGTTGTTACTTGTTAATATTGTAACTGTTATTTGTTAAATTATTGTAGTTGTGTTGACTTAAGTTTACTTATTATATATTTAAGTACTTTAAAACGCTTATATATTGTTCAATTAAAATAATTTTCAATAAAAAAAAAAAAAACTCCATAAAAAAGCCTTTCTTTGATGTCATTTTTCAAGAATCGGTTTAGGAATCGGAATCGTTTTTAAAAGTACCGGTTTGGCATCGGAATCGTAAAAATCCAAACGGTACCCAACCCTAATGCTGACTCACTGAAATATCTTACTGGGACACTTGATGGAATTGAGCCATCGTTAAGGTTATCAATTTCAGCTGTGCTTTTCCTACTATGACAAGTCAAAATGTCTGCTGTGAAAAAGGTCCATACCAGCAGATGGATGATCCGTCAGATACCAACAGGGCTGAATGCTGTGGTTCATATGTGTGTTTTCCAGATGAGGGGCTTTTCCAAGCTGCTGTGGAGGAGTGGGAGCTGACACGTTGTGTGAATGATGTATACAAGGTGAGGACACCCAAAGGCATCCACTAATCACTACACGGAGTATGTTTACATGCACCCTCGTATCCGAATATGACAATATTCCGAATTTGATACGGGTCATGTAAACCGCATTTTCCGTTTGGATATTCCCAATAAGGCTTTTTTCCGAATGTAGCATTTTCCGATTTAAGACGTGCAATATGCTGGTATTATTTGGGTTTTAGAAGCGGGTTTCTGGAAGCATTCTTTTGGCTTTCGCTGTCGGAGTTGTCAGAGAAACAACACAGACAGGACTTAATGGTGCTTTCAATTGAGCTCTAGTGGTTCTTCTTTATGTCGTTTAACAGCAATTGACTAGTGAAATAAGTTATTGTTATTACATTTGAAATAAATAATTTAAATTTGACAATATGGCCTTAGCAATAAACAAGCTTTTTCGTTTTGTTCTCTTTTGTTTTTTAAAGTATCGGTTCAGGCACGGTTTAGGCACCAGCACCGTTTTAATAGTATCGTTTTAGCAGCGGTATCGGAAAATACCCGGAAAATACTCAACCCTAGTTTATGGCCTCTTGCCTGTTTACAGCTCACGGTCTGCTCTGTGCGTTGCTATGGCTGTTGCACACAAACCAACCAGCCAACAATGCAAGGCTGCAGTAGAGATGCATGCCAAAAACAAAAGCCCCAAAGAAACACAACTATTTTTAAACATTTCAAAGACTTGGGTATGGACAGGTTTTGGGATATGCGCACACTTTGCAACACCGACCTTTTCAAGAAGGTGGTTGAAGGAATGAAAGAGGGACGCTGTGTTTGCACGGTCCAACAAGTCCACCACCGCTGGAAAACTTCTATATAGAAAAAATTCTATTTTACACTGCTGCATGTAAACGGGAATATTAGTGGAATATTCATTTTCATTAGCCATGTACACAGCTTAGTCGGAATATTGTCTTATTGGAATAAGGGCAAAAAGAGGAGTAATATGTGCAAGTAAACCTAGTTACTGATGCAGATCAAATTCATTGTAATGACCATAGCTCATACAGTACTTTTAATTAAGGCATTAAGGACTTTGTGTAGTCGAAGAGACCATATACCAAGAGAATGTACCCACAATGTCTGTTTCCTTGACAGTACCTTATGTATATTGGAGGAAAATATTCATGAGTATCTAATGACATTTTTGTATAGTGACATTTAGTGATATTTCCTAAAATATGCAAGAATCCAATCCATGCTCACTGCTCTGCATGGTGTCATTTTGAATAATAAAACTGTAGCTGAATGATATTCATTGAATTCTTTAAAAATACAGTAAGCTGATCATAATTCCCTGATGACATGAGTCTCTTAAAAGCGATTGAATGTAACTGGACTGCGTTTATAGTATTTAAAAATTCATAGTATTTAATTGTATGGCCTTGAGGACTTTTTGTAAACAAGACGGGTGTTTGCATTAACAAACTAAATGAACTTGTCTGAATAATAATGGTTATGTTGAGTCAGATGTTAGTGTTTATTAGGTTTTGGCGTAGTATACGTATGTCGTAACACTGACTACGTTTACATGCACGTAATATTCTGGTTTTTGCCCATATTCCAAAAAAGACAATATTGTGACTAAGTTGTTTACATGGCTAATGGAAGTGAATATTCCTCTACTGAAATAATTCTCTTTGGCAATAAAAAAGGTAGGCTGGCACTCAGTACTTAACTTGATTCTAGAGGAATAAAAACGATTAACCAAGTCAACAATCTTGGTGTAATCATTGATGAAGATCTAACATTTAGTGATCACATTAAAGCTGTAACAAAGTTATCATTCTGGCATCTCAAAAACATAGCGAGAATCAGAAACTTTATGTCCAAACAAGATCTAGAAAAGATCATTCATTTTTTTTATTTCGTGTAGGATAGATTACTGCAATGCACTTCTTACTGGCTTTCCCAAGAAGACCATAAAACAGTTGCAAATCATTCAAAATGCTGCTGCTAGAATTCTGACTAATACCAAGAGGACAGAGCACATTACTCCAATTCTGAAATCCTTGCACTGGCTTCTGGTTGTATTTAGAATTGATTTCAAGGCCCTTCTAATTGCCTGTAAGTCTTTCAATGGTCGGGGCCCTAAATATATTGCAGATATGTTTATTGAGTATGAGCCGGGTAGGTCTCTCAGATCAGCAGGTACTGGTCAGTTGGTGGTGCCCAGAGTTCTTTCCAAGAGTGGTGAAACAGACTTTAGCCATTATGTTGCCCACTGCGGGAATCAGCTTTTGCTGGATCTGAGGCAAGCACCAACTGTTACCACTTTTAAATCCAAGTTAAAGACTGTTTTCTTCTCCAGAGCTTTTAATTAGTCTTGTCTGACGGTACTTTTAATTATTTTAATATTTTTGTTTAAAACTTTGTTGTACATTTAAATAATGTGTTGTCTTTTCATCTATCTCAGTGTATATTTGTTGTTGTTGCTTTTTGCCTGTAAAGCACTTTGAATCACCTCTGTGTATGAGAAGGTGCTCTATAAATACATTTGCCTTTGCCTTAATATTCCCGTTTACATGCAGCAGTGCAAAATACAATTTTTTTCAAAGTTTACCAGTGGTGGTGGACTTATTGGACCGTGCGAACACAACAGCGTCCCTCTTTCATTCCTTTAACCAGCTTCTTGAAAAGGTCGGTGTAGCGATTTGACATCTGACATCTCTGCATTAGTGCATGAATAGGTCCTGAGCATGTGTGTGTATTTCAGGCCTGTGTGTTGTGATTTCTAACAAAACAGAGTGTAAATTGTAATTTCCCCACTGGGGATCAATAAACAGTATAAATTATTATTATTATTATTATTATTATTATTATTAAATTATTATTAATTATTAAACCGTAAACAGGCAAGAGGCTGTAAACTGGCTGTAAAAACCCTGATTGAGACGCATATTCCGAATGCGCTGCATACATGTCCAAAGAATGCCTCTTAAACCTGTATAATACTGGAATATCCCACGTCTTGATCGGAAAATGCTATATTCGGAAAAAGACCTTATTCGGAATATCCCACTGGAATATGCTGTTTATATGACCTGTATCGAATTCGGAATATTGTCATATTCTGAATAATAGTGGAATATTGGTGTGCATGTAAACACACTCACTGATGTTCCCTGCTAACACTGTATTTATTTTTTTTTTAATGCCTTATGCCTCTCACAGTGTTTGTTGGTTCTTTGCTCTTGTGTCTGTTGTTGCGCTCAGATCTGGGTGGTTGGAAACAGTCCGTCAGCTTCTCTTCTCAAAGCCCTAGAACAAGTTCTTCCTGTTATCTTCACACTCTTCTGTTTCACTAAGCAGAATGTGTCCCATCTACGGTAAGGTTTTCTGTGTTATTAGCTGAAATTTTCATGTACAAGTATCTAAAAAATAACTAAAACATCCTTAACTTTACAAAGTAAGTGTTGGAGCCATCCAAGAATGACTGTACCATGTTTTAGCCCATTAACTACAAATATACTATACTATATATAAATATACTATAATACTATGTATATTTTGACCGTTTTCGGCACTTTCTAGATTGGTTTTCCAACTTTCAGACACTCATTAGTGTTTTTTTTTTGGAATTCAAGGCATTTTACATACACAAATGTCATGGAAGCAGATTTCATCTTTTTAGTTCAGTGAACATAAACAGATAAATAGTATAAACATGTTACAGAAGTATTACAGGGTCCCACTGAAGAGAGAGAAAAATATGTATTATACATATAAACACATATATACGTACACTTTAGTTAGACATTAGTCATTAGTATTAATTTATTTCAATACAGTGTGACCTTACTGCAGCGCTGTGGCGATAGGTCTGGTAATGCAAGAATAATTCAGACTCAATCCCACACACTGCCCCAAATACTCACTAGAGCATCGACGTGGACTAATCTGGTGCTGGAAATATCCATCCATCCATCCATCCATCCATCTTCGTCCGCTTATCTGGGGTCGGGTTGCGGGGGCAGCAGCTCCAGCAGGTGACCCCAAACTTCCCTTTCCCGAGCCACATTAACCAGCTCCGACTGGGGGATCTTGAGGCGTTCCCAGGCCAGGTTAGAGATATAATCCCTCCACCTAGTCCTGGGTCTTCCCCGAGGCCTCCTCCCAGCTAGGGAGGCACCCAGGGGTCATCCTTACCAGATGCTCGAACCACCTCAACTGACTCCTTTCGACGCGAAGGAGCAGCGGCTCTACTCTGAGGACTCATTCCCTACCTGGAGAAGGCACTCCATCGGTTTCCAGCTGAGAACCATGGCCTCCGATTTAGAGGTGCTGATCCTCATCCCAGCCGCTTCACACTCTGCTGCGAACCGATCCAGTGAGTGCTGAAGGTCACAGGCCGATGATGCCATCAGGACCACATCATCTGCAAAGAGCAGCGATGAGATCCCCAGCCCACCGAACTGCAACCCCTCCTATGGGTGCACGATTTTGAAAAAAATGTGATATTGCGATATCGATAATGAATACTGCAATATCAATATTAATTTCGATATTTTTAAACGTATGTAAAATGACCAAAGTTATGGGAAAACGCATCACAATAGATTCATAACAAATAAAACAAGTTTTCTTACAACACGGTTTATTTCAACTGACGTCATATTGGACTGGTACAACATGTGTCTACAGAACAGGACATGTTTTACTGGTTGGACAGTATAAAATAAATAAATAAAGAGCATGTCTATAGAACAGGAGCCTGTTTCACAAAACCAAGATAAAGGATTAAGCCGGGATTTCCCCGTTATCCTGGATGAATTTAGCCTGGACTCGGTTTCACGAAAGTGGAGGCACATAAATCACCATGGAGATTTATTCTGTGCAGCTAGCCTGCTCCCAACAAGGCTAACAGCTAGCCTGCTCCCGACCAGGCTAACAGCTAGCCTGCTCCCGACTAGGCTAACAGCCAGGCTAACAGCTAGCCTGCTCCCGACTAGGCTAACAGCCAGGCTAACAGCTAGGCTGCTCCCGACCAGGCTAACAGCCAGGCTGACAGCTACCCTGCTCCCGACCAGGCTAACAGCCAGGCTAACAGCTACCCTGCTCCCGACCAGGCTAACAGCCAGGCTAACAGCTACCCTGCTCCCGACCAGGCTAACAGCCAGGCTAACAGCCAGGCTTTATTTAATCCTGGAGCCTTTTCTGATCACCCAGCAGTAGTTTTACCCTATTGTTAAAATACAGCAGGTGCATATTGCTGTTCATTTAAGTACTGTTATTATTTAAAGTTGTGAACATTATTTTTTAATTATTCATGTGACAGTCATTGTTACTGTTGTATTGCTGTAAGAAGACTGCTGTTCATATTGTTGTTAGAAGTTTGATGAATATATTATGGAAGTTGTTGAGATGACTAGAGAAGGCAGATAACATTTCAAATGTGTTTTTAAATGAAGTCTGTTACTAAGGGCAATACATACAGTGCTGTACATTTCTATAGTCGACCAATGCACCTTGAATTATTTTAGTTGATTCATTTGTTTTAAATTCTTTAACAATAAGGATCATGTTTGTTCCGCTTCCATGTGCATTGTATTTGGCATTCTTAGCACACAGTTTGTGTTGTCCAGTAAACTGGGACTATAATTTGGGAGGATTGTGCAATTTTTAAAGAACATAACCTAATTGTACAATCCTCCCAAATTATAGTCTTAGTTCACTGGACCAGTAACTGTCTAGTGATGTAGGCTACTGTACATTCATGTAACAACAGGGAGAGGACACCTCAATGGTTTTTGACCTTATATTTTGCTGGGGGGGAAATAACTGATGAATATACTCTGTTCCATTCATGTTTACAGTGTGCATGGAATTTATCACTTAATTATCTTTATATTTTCTAGATTTTAGAGTCCAATTTCTTCAGTGTATTTATTTTCTTTGTCCATATATACAAGAGAGCAAGGCATATATGTAGAAAAGGAAACTCGTCCTCTATAAAAAATAAAATAAATGAACTACTGCTCTTAACTGAAACCATTTAATGAGCCACTGTCATTTGCAAAAACGAACTGTTGTACACTTTGCATTAAAAGCGAGCAGTGGAAGTTAATATGACTTAGGACATTTATATTTTAGCCCATGAGAGAGAGGGAGGAACAGAGTGAAAGATATTTACGCATCATTTTCTAGTGTTGTAGAAAATTGATGTTCATGGTAAATTTCCTGAGTAACATTATCTTCTGCTTACTTTTAATGCAAAGAGTACAACTGTTAATTTGTGCAAATGATTAGTAGCCTAATCCTTGAATGGAATGATTATGACGGCTTCAATTCAGAGCAGTGGTAATTGAGCAGTGGTCAGTTAATGTATATATTTAGGCTACTCATGCATTCAGTTGGCCTGTGATCGTCTGCTACGCTTTCTCTCGCTTTTTCATTACAGCGGCCGTGTTTCTTTTCTTTTTATACAAATAATGTGTTTCACGTCATCATACTTCCACAAGAAGCTGCTGCTCACTCTGTATAAAGTATGTACAATGCGTATTCTCCATTTTGGCATCAGTAAATCTGTGATCGACCTCACGGTCTTTTGAGGAGAGCCGTGGACGCGCATCTACCTGAATTACTTCAGCCTGGCTCAACCTAGTCGCTCCTCCTCAGCCTGGCTTGGCCTTCGTGAAACGCACCAAGCCAGGATGCACAGATTAGACTAGGTCAAGCCTCGCTTTATCAGTTATCCTGGATTTATATATTCTGCCTTTGTGAAACAGGCCCCTGGACCTGTACTGGTTGTATGTACACTACAGTATAAAAAAACCAATGCAACACCTGTTGGCTTAAAGCCAAAGTATTTCCAAGCTACCGAGGAGGCATTACTTTTGGCCACTAAAGTTTCCTCTTCAATCTGTTATTTTGTCGTCTCCCTGAGCAACACTCATTTTCTTACTTTTGTGTTCTTTCTTTTGCTCCACTGGCTTCCTTCGCTCTCTATTTAGGTCCTTTTCTTTCGCTTTGTTTTGTTGTCTCTTATCTATTTCTTCACTGATTTATGGTTCTGTGGAGGCTCGTGTGTGTGTGTGTGTGTGTGTGTGTGTGTGTGTGTGTGTGTGTGTGTGTGTGTGTGTGTGTGTGTGTGTGTGTGTGTGTGTGTGTGTGTGTGTGTGTGTGTGTGTGTGTGTGTGTGTGTGTGTGTGTGTGTGTGTGTGTGTGTGTGGTGAGAGAGTGACGGCAATTATCTTCGGAGTGAGTAGCGGCTCTAGAGTCATAGTGAGAGAAACAAAGTGTCTTCCCTGTTCTTTCCGACCACGGTGGGAAATAGAGCAGGAGAAGTTAACCCTCTCCTTGATTTCATGTTGTTTATGGAGAAGGAGAACCAGGAACTAAGTCGGGGGAAATGCAACACTACCGAGTGATGTGTATTTTTCGAGAGGTGCATCCAAGAGTATAGACGTAACAAGAGGCGAAACTCAATAGAACGTTGTGCTGCAGCTTGCAATGGAACATTCTATTGAGTGCAGCTCCGCCGTCTTGGACTGAATGCAACACAACTTTCGAGTTTCTCCTCTTGTTACTTCTATACTCTTTGGGTGTCGGGCGGGATGCAACGCTTCACAAATAAAACAAAATATCGCATAATTATCGCGAGACTTTCGGTATAATATCGCACGTGATATCGCGATAACGATATTGAGTAGATATATCTTGCACCCCTAACCCCTCCTCTCCGACTACGCCTCAATATCCTGTACATAAATATTACAAACAGGATTGGTGACAAAGCGCAGCCCTGGCGGAGGCCAACTCTCACCTGAAACGAGTCCGACTCACTGCCGAGAACCTGGACGCAGCTCTCGCTTTGGTCGTACATTGATTGGATGGCCCTGAGAAGGGACCCCCTCACTCCATACTCCCGCAGCACCTCCCACAGTATCTCCCGGGGGACCCGGTCATACGCCTTCTCCAGAGCAACAAAACACATGTAGACCGGTTGGGCATACTCCCAGGCTCCCTCCAGGATCCTTAAGAGAGTAAAGATCTGATCCGTTGTTCCACGACCAGGACGGAATCCGCATTGTTCCTCTTCAACCCTCCTTTCCAGCACCTTGGAGTAGACTTTACCAGGGAGGCTGAGAAGTGTGATACCCCTGTAATTGGCACACACCCTCTGGTCCCCCTTTTTGAACAGTGGAACCGCCACCCCGGTCTGCCACTCCTTTGTCCCTGTCCCAGACTTCCACGCAATGTTGAAGAGGTGTGTCAACGAAGACAACCCCTCCACAACCAGAGCTTTCAGCATTTCTGGACGGATCTCATCAATCCCCTTGCCACTGTGGAGTTGTTTGACTACCTCAGTGACTTCCACCAGGGAAATTGACGACAATCCCCCATCATCCTAAGGCCCTCTATGTTAGAGGAAAAAAGACGAAAATAGTCAGCAAAAATGTAAAGTATACATGAATCGTAGTTAATCTGCTCCAAAGTAAGAAAAAAATGACCTGTATGAATGTGCTCAACAGCGCCCCCTGTCAGGAGATTTTGCTGTGGTACCTGAGCCACACTGAGACGCTTGCAGCCCTGTCAGCACTGAGGCAGCTTGCAGGTCTGCAGGGAGACAAGAACGAGGTGGCAGCAGACTTCCACTTCTCCCCGGGCAGTGATGGAGGAGCCAGACTCAGCTCCAGAGAGAGCTGCAGGTAACTGACACTCAGAAAAGCGCGTGATTTATGTGAATCTATGTATGTGTAATGGACATGCTCTGATCTTTGTGAAAGAGCACTGTCTTAACTGTATATTGTGTTGTTAAGAAAGGACACTCGGGACAAAAACATGATGCATAATGCAGAATAGGATAGTTCCTTTTTAATGTGTCTTGGGCCAATTGGCAACAGTTAAAGAGCCACACTTTATCTCATTCCACTGCAATGATGACTGTTAGTATAACTTGCCTCTCTTCATTCCTTCAGTGTCTTCCATCACTTCTCTCTTTTTGTCTCCCAGTGAAGAGGACGATGCTCTGTATGAGAAGCTGTCAGGAGAGCAGTGGAGGCTGGAGTGTCTGATGCAGCTGCTGGCTGAACTCAAAGACTCTGACCTGCCCGGAGACTTCTTCCTGGACCTGCTGCAGGTAAGGTGTACACTAGTCTCACATTGCCATACCTATCTCCACAGCGCTGTGGAGTAAGGTCTGGCTACACCACAGATGCATTCCAGGATAAGAGTGAAAAAAAAACACTCTGGGTTGTTGGCATTTCTTTAAACCAATCCCAATCGTCTTGGACGGCGCTAAACTCCGGACGCAGCAACGATGGCTCTGCAAAATAGTCTTGTTCTGCTAGAACATTTGCACCCAGCAAAAGACGACTCTACATACAATATAAAATGAAGTTAGCTGTTCACACAATACAGTAACGTGAGCTTTTAAAAGTAGCTGGGTGGTTAAACGTTATTTACTTAAAGCAGTGTATCGCCGTGTGTACTTCCACAGCAATTCAGCCAATCGGCCCCAAAACATCCAAGTTAAAGAGTAAAGGCTGTAAACTTATTCATTGTAAATCTTTACAATCATTCCCCGAAAGAACCAAGCAGGACTGCCTTGTTGCACGATCCAAATTTTCTTCAGAACTTGCCATTTTCAGCATGTAGCCTAGCTTGCCAGCTTAAAGTTAGCGAAGGGATTTTGAGAACGACAACACACAGAGAGCGGAAGGTGAGAGACGCGTGGGTGAGCCACGCGCAGGATGTCAGGCAATTATCCTGTAAAATGTGATTCAATCTAGTGTAACAAATACTCCCCATTGTGTTTAGTTCTGCTAAGACTGTGGCATAGATGTTTATATAGAACTCTGTGGTAATTTTGAGGTTGTACTGTGTGTAAATAGTGTTTTATTGTACAGTGTTTCAGTGCTTTATTCTTTCCACATGATAGGAGAAGGTAACCTCAGTTGACAGTCCATCATTTACTTGCTTCTCTTGCAGGAGCTGGCCAGCTGGGCAGCTGCAGCAGACGACGAGAAGAAAGATGAACAGGAGTTGGACGTGTCAGCCA
>CM042320.1:32871988-33114488 GCA_023566125.1 Zingel zingel | reverse complement strand
ACCATCAGTATGCTTTTGAAAGCGTTTCACTCTGCATTAGTGCTGGTTACAGGGCGATGGAGAGTGCAGCTGCAGGGATCCAGATCCTCATTGTACCAGAGTCCATCTCGAATGCGGGCTGTTGTGTCTGTAGAGATTCACAGGGCTTTTGCTAGCGAAGATGATAAGTGTGGAAGCATTGCAGCACAGTATAAGCACAGAGCTGCCTGCAGTTTTCGGCCAAGACTTTTTGTATGTCTGCATAATGCATCCACTTGACTTCCAGTGCACTACGAAGGCAGCCAAGGTCAGGGAAGTGTGCATGTTTATTAATACCCATGGCTTCATGTACATTTAAATGCTGCTTCATTTGCTGTTTGCACTTGCCAACATGAACAGAACTTCCCGTTGATGGCTTTGCTTCAATTACTGACAGATCTTAAGATCTTACCTGGCTGGCTGTGCTTCTAACCGTTTATTATAGTCATTCTGATAATACATCTCAGCTGGCTTGCTGATCTCACATTGTTCTTTTTAGTGCATGGTTGTCAATGCAACAAAGCTTCTTTGAGAGAGGATGCGCGACAGAAGTAAGATGTCTTTCAAAAGGCACCTTTTCACAGTACAATGCTTTGTCTCAACCTCCCCGGTAATGTGTCCTGTTCTTTATAGGCACCGGAAACATAAAGCGATCACAGCTCAAAAAAATGGGTTGAGGCGTGTCTGACTTTGCCGTGTTTTTAATGTGCTCTGTAAAATGTGGTTTAGGTTTTGCATTTTTTACAATGTGGCAACAATTCTGCATTTCTCAAGGAAATGCATCCGCTATTGAGTTGCTTTTTTCTCCTTTGGTAGTTACTAAATAACTTCCTGTCGTCTTCCAGTTAGCATAAGTGACATCTGGCTGACTACTCAGAGTAATATGTGATTAAAGCTGGTATGAACTAGGTAATGTGATTTAGGGTAAAGTAGGGTAAGGAAAGTCAGGGTAAAGGGAGATGATGTCATTGTTGAAAGAGATTTGAAAAATGTTAATCCAAATGAGACTACGGATTTTTACATATGGCATTTAATTAGCCTATTGGAGATCAATCTTTAACCTTGTAACCTCTATTATTCCAACTGCCCTAATAGTGTTGATAACCCAGGAGGTCTTCCTGTTTCAGTTTACACAATAGAGAGGCTGGGTTGTGGCATCTACAACCACACTCCTCCCGAGCCAGCTTTTTCCATGTCACCAACACAAACTCATTATACTGCAGATACCCATCACACACGGGTCGTGCAGTGCACACAGGGGGTAACTCAAGCAGCTCAAGAGGAACAAATGGCCCCCATTAGCAGCTGTACTAATAATACCCTCTCCTCATGTTCTCTGATATAAACCTATAGAAAAAAAACAGAGACTAAGGCTATGTTTAGACGGAAACGATCTGAAGAGAAAACGCCAAAATCGTGTTGCGATCTCACTTTTCATTCCGCGTTTAGACAAGAGTTTTGGGGGGGAAATCTGCGTGCATATGATGATGCAAAAGTGTGTGAAATTCAATGTAGTATGCACGCCAGACGGCTAGGTGGCACTGCCACACAACACCACGCGCCTACATACGTAGAACCTTCTACTTCTCTCCATAGTAGCGCGAAAGCAAAACATGTCGAAGAGAACAACAAAAAGATGACAATTTTGTCTGGAAAGACGAAGAGGTGGAGTTGCATGTTTGTCTGATGATGACCGGGACAGTCGCCCGTGATAAGCCACAGCACAGCACCCACGGGAGCACTACCAATATCCTGAGCCTCGCAGCCCTTCAGCTCTCTCTCTCTCTCTCTTTCTCTTCATCCGCAACGTTGTAGCCTACTCACGCTCAAATGAATAGCCTACATATGGTCATCGAAATATAACAACCTTATCCACATTGTCGAAATCATTTAAATATTGAGCCATTACATTGAAAATCTTTTAGATAACAGGAGCCTATAATTTCTGTAGCCTACTGCGTAACAACAGACTACCTGGACACCTTTTTCTCGTCTCTCTCCATACCGCTGACTTCAGACTTTTGTGTTTTTACCCTTTAGATGGGAACGCGACGGTGGAGCGTTTTTAAGATTTCCAGTCTGGAGGGGGGTTTCACTTTTTTGCGTTTTTAAGCCCCAAAAACGCTGTTGCCGTATAAACAAAAGGCACATCTGATTAAATATTTTGTCGTTTTCACACGCAAGCGTCATCGTGTAAACAGGGTCTAAACTGATACATTCATTACATGATACATTCAGGAAATGTTTTATTTTCATATAAGGGAAAGAAAAGTTAACATTTTAACATGGACACTTGAGGCACAAATATTGCCACAGAAGCAGCTAGAGTAATCAGCAGACGTCAGTTTGAAATGGCCTCTGGACGCAGCGATAAGTCAGGATGGCATGGATCAGCTTTAGCTTTGTCTTCCGCCTCATTTGTTCCTGTCTAAACGAGATAGGCCAGCTATCTGCTGGCAGCCATCCTGCAGTGGCAATGCGACAGGCTCTTTAGGAGCATCACCTGTGTGGCACGCGTGGAGGACAGAAGACTTGTCACTCCACCAATATCCAGTACAAACTCTTAGGATGGAGGGCAATTACAGGACAAAGCAGGTGGACATGCACATAGTATTCCTCTTGAACATGTCCCTGGCACTTTGGTAATGGCAGGGGACGTGCTTAAGATGGAGCAGACTGTTCATAACCGCTGCCTTTCAGCAAGGAGTGCTTTCTAAGCGCTCATTGTATGTGGATCCATCTGAGGTGGCCTACTTGAGAGACACAGCACTTGTTTAACTGTGCGTGTGTAATCTGGAGACATTCCTTGGTAAACAAGCCCACTCCGAGGGGGGGGTTATTTGCATTCTAAAGCCGAAGAAAGGGAGGAGCAAGGAGGGCAGAGCAAGACACCTGTTGCAGCAGTGGCTGGTGGATGCCTATGATTATGCTTTGGTTTATGAAGTAAAGCAGTCTGGCTTAATCTCTCCACACTACTCCAGTGTTTTTTTCTATTGACTTTCAAAGGACTTTCTGCTATTTTCTTTCTTTCACATTCACTGGGCATAGGGAATGTAACAAAGCACAAATAAAGCCGAGATGGAGCAGCTAACGAGTCCAGTTATAATTAAGACAAAGTGTGCACCTTTAATGTGTCTGTCCTTTCTAATGATTTCACTCCGTTTGAATATATTTGCACTGTGCCAGTCCCATCCGCATTTTTCCAACCATTAGGCAAAGCTTTGCATTTTGCCAAAAACCCCTTCGTTCTGATTATCTAGCAAAAAGGTACTCTACAGATAAAAACTTAAAATGTCATACACTTAACACCATGTTTACACTAGAATGTCTTGTAAAGGTTAACCTTTGCTGTAGACTTTAAAGCCTGTTAAAGCCACTTTGTAGCGGTGGCAGAAGTTTTCTTTATCTGTCAAATTCTACTGGAGTACGGTTAGTGGTTGAGTATTAATAGCATGAAGAGCAAAGTGATATTTTCTGTGCAGCAGCCTAGGTTATCAGTGGCTGCCCACTGTAGCAGGACCAGACTCAGCAGTAGTGGCAAATCTTTTGATATTATCCTCATCTCTGTACAATCTTCTCACCGCGGGCTGTTCCATTACACTGAAAATGAAGAGTGAGAGGTCAGGGCAGTCAAATAAACACTTTTAGATGGAGAATTTCATTATGTGAAGACGGAGGAATGGTTTGCTGAGAGATTTGTTTCCTCAATTAACTGGCGCCTGCAGCTGCAGATGGGATCTTTGTGTTTCTCGAACGCTGTGATTAGCAAGTAGGAGAACATTTTTTGTTATCAGGGAAGCACTGCTTTGTTCATGGACTTTAAGCTCTACTTTCTGTGCTCTGTTTCTGCTGCTCCAAGACCAAGGACTAAGCTAAACAAAGTGTTTATCCTACTGTGGCTTGTGCTTTGTTTGTCCTCCTCCCTCCTGTTAGCTCTGCAGACTCTGGATCAACACTTCCTCGACCACAGTTCTTACTCAGTACATGTCTGTTTGCAGTGTGATTGCTTTGTTGTATGTGTTTTATGTTTTCTCTAAGGGTGAGACTTCAGACATTTTGAGATCTACTTCTGGCTAACTCTATATAGGTGTGGAAATGTCAGTGCCAAGCTACACATGCTCTAACAAGGAGATAGATGTGGACACTCGAACATATATTGTTTACGCACAAACAAGTGCTGTGCTGTATAACCTGAAGGCTTATCGAAGGCAAAAATTGCATTTTTTCTCTCTTTTTTTTTGGAGCTCATCTTCTACTGTAGAAATGCAATATTCAAATAGCCATGGTGTCTTTAAGAGGGATGTTCGGACTAAGAACAGCTATCTAAATGCTAATTTTACCCTTGCATTTTGTGTCAACTATATATTTTCTAAACATAATCAATCATCTCAGAAATTAGTAAATAAGGGTTGCATAATGTAACAAGCAAATAGAAATCTGATTTGCTTGAATGGATTATTGCATTAAACCACGAGAGGCTACTTATTAAAATAATAATAACAGGACAATTTACAAATAATTTCGGGGATCCCCTGATTTTTCATATCGCGCCACCATCAGGTTGAATTTGTCATTTAGGACCAAAAACTAATGACATTACCATTAGCCTCAGCGTGTACAAATGTTAGCATGCTTCCAGCTTTTTTTGCTTTTGCTTTTTTTAGTCTTAAATTGTGCTCATTTTAATATTTTTTTTTCATTTAGGTGCACTAAGACATCATTTATGTGCAGCCAAAGATTTTCACCACGGCTTTTGGCGCTGCAATAATACATTTTAAAATTAGATTATGTCTCACGTTATCACAATATTTGTGCTTTTTATACTGTATATGAAGCCAATGTTACCAGGTTAGATAATTATTTTATATTTATACCTTTCAGAACCAGATCTCAACTGCAATTGAATGTGTTCTAACTGTGTGGCAGTGATGAATAAAGCGTTCAGAACCACGGTGGCGTCCTCTTCTCGCTTTTGCAGTGGGACTGCATGTCTGACCACTTTTAAGTGATAGTGGTGATATCCTCAAGCCACCACAGTTTTAATGTAAACATCCACAGGAAAATACGGCTTTAAAACTGAGAAAGTGATCATAAAAAATGAAACGGAACAAAAGAGAGTAATAACAGATTCCACAAGACGAGACATTTGATAACATTGCATTGTGGGTGGGCATGTTTCACTGTTTTCTGATGTTTTATAGACCAAACAATTAATCATTTGATCAAGAAAACATCTGTCAGATGAATCCGTAATGAAAATAATCGCTAGTTGCAGCCCAAACTGTATATTCAGCCAATGCAGAACCACAATCAGTTACAACATGCATTTTTTCCCACATCATTTTTAATCAGAACTCTGCGGTGAGAATCCCTGTACCTTGTCATCCTCCTGCATTTGATTGGAGATTGAGCCAAAATGTCAGATGTTGTTTACCCAGATTTACTCTGTCTCTGAATGGAATATGGGATGGAGCCAGACCTGATAGCTACTGTAGCAGAGCAGCCTGGCCTGGATGATGAGCTGTCCCCGTGTGGAGAGACTGGAGGGAGGAGTAGACCAGAGACGAGACAGGTGTTTACAATATAAATGTGGAGGGGAAGCAAAAGAGCTACATGAGCAGCCATTGGGACTGAGTGTTTACAGCAGCCTCTTTCTCGGTCAAATCTATTACCAGCCATCCTTCTGTTTTGTATATCTCTGTATTCCTCACTGATGTGCACCACATTATCGGTTAAACACTGTTAACCTTGCCGTGATGGAGTACAGAGAACCTGGAGTGGATTAGCATCTGCTTGAAAATTGACAAACATCAGAATCATATTTGTTACAATTATTATTCTCATTACCTCCGTGTGACTTTTTCCACCCCCATTTGTTAGTCAGATTCGAGCTGAGTGATTGTATATACAGTAATGGAAAAAAAGTATTAATATGGCCACCATCCACGCTTTCAACAAAAGTCAAATGTGGAGTGGGTGTTATGGTGCAACTTATGCAAAACCATGTGTTCCTCTTTGATGATGATTTAAACCTTTTTTTCAACAGACACACCCTCATGTGTTATTCCCATGAGAACATTTCTCAACTAGATATTAGAGAAAGATTCATCCTGAATCATTTCAAAACCCAAATATGTAAATAGATACTCTGTTATGGTCATTTTTGTTAATGGTCCAGTGTGTAACATGTTTAGTTGTTCATTATCAAAATCTGTGTTGCCCGTTCACGAACTTGTCCTTTTTCATGAATATTTACCACCACCATCCTCAATTCCAAGTATTCCTATTTGCTTGAAATTTTACATTTGCATGAACTGGGGTAGACGCTCCATATTCATGCACCTTCTTGAAATACGTTAGCCGGTAAGGGACATACAGGATGTACTGCTCCACCTTTTGCGTTTTCGCTGTCACATATCGTCACTTCCCGCGCCGGCAAGTTTGAAGAAGGAAACGTGGAGGACCACACGTATTCAAAATCCAAATTTCAGGAAAAGGAGTCTTCTTCACCCAGAAAAAGGATACTGAAAAGAGCAAGAGACCGGCTTTTTGAAGCGTGAAGGCTACCGTAGCTGTAATCCGTACTTTGAACTGCGTGGTGCAAGAGAGAGAGTTGATTGCGATATATGATGTCAACGCTAGATGGGAGAAATTCCTACACATTGGACCTTTTAAACATGTTCTTTTTCCTGCGTAAAAAGTAAAAAAGAACCTCTTAGAGGCTTGAAGCACATCTACTCTTTCTCCCTCTTTGTAAAATTCTGGCTCTGCTCTCCCCCTTACCGTTATAAGAGACATTAGACATTGGAGTTTACTATGTTTGAGTCTCACATAGGGTTCAGATAGGAGGCTGCTGGGGAGCCCCCAGTGCTCTCTCGGGGGAGCCCAGAGCCCAGGCAGCCCATACATGATGCTCCACAGGCGGGCAGCCTGCTTGCAGAGCTCTGCGAGCTGGCGATCTGCAACTATCGTTTCGTCGTCCTGAACCCGCCGTCTGTCCGACGCAGTCTCAAATGAGGAGTCTGTTGTGTACTAAAATTGAATCACAATGGTAAGTGTAGTTAGCGTATTCTATTTGTTTATGTTGTTTGTTAGCGTGTAACTATCAGTGGCTGACACAGCTATGATGACAGTATGTTTTCACTCTCTGTAGTGACGGTCCGCTCTGCAGGTTTCAGGTTTCTTTGCTGGCTTTTGCGTATTAGACAGCGAATCTCAAATTTCAGGAAAGTGCACAGACATCTTGCCCTTCAGGAGAGGAATGTAAAAAAACTGCTTATCTGGTTTTTCATTTGGTGTCATATTTTTCATATTCAGTAAATATTTTGCTGCTCAATTCACATCCTGTAGTTTCAATATCTTATATAATATTAATTTCTAATTTCAGAGGCTTGTTTCCTGTTAGCTGTTGTATAAGAAAGCTGATTTTAAATTGTTAATCCTCCTGCAGTCAGATAACTTTAATCCTGTCATGTAGACAACGCTCCAGCTAACAGAATTGACGCCCATGCCCATTACTCAAACATTTGTACAAGGGCACTCTGGAAAATTACAAAATCATTAAAGTAAAAGCACAAAGACAAGAAAAGCTGAGGCATAATGGTTTTACTAGGGAAAGTCAATTACAGCTATTTATCACATAATAAGTTGCATTATACTCATATATTCATAGATTAATAAATACAATGAAGATTTTTTTTTTAGCATGTTTCTCATGTTTGTTAGGGGAGCGTGTTTTCATGTCCTAACTATGTAAAACTGGGTCTATGTCATATATTCTGATGAATGTATATGTTGTATTTATAACCCAATAAAGAAAAGAAAAAAAAGATTGTTCCCCGTTTCCATGCCAGAAAGCAAGGCACCCACCAGGAGCCCCCATCAGCTGGTGTGCAACTATTTTGTAGTTTGAACCGGCCTTTGAGCCCCCTTAAAGTTTCCTGTAACTTAGACTACACCATTTCTAGTTCTGGGAACGTTGCACATTTTTTGATTTAGAATGTAAATGTCTATGTCTTGAATTTTATGTGTCCGTGACATTTTCTAACAGAGACACAGAGTCCAGGCATGTCACTAACCCAAACTTCTTTCTCTGGGACTCAGTCATCCTGTGGTTTTAGCCAACATACAGTGGGGCAAAAAAAGTATTTAGTCAGCCACCAATTGTGCAAGTTCTCCCACTTAAAAAGATGTGCGAGGCCTGTAATTTTCATCATATGTACACTTCAACTATGAGAGACAAAATGAGAAAAACAAATCCAGAAAATCACATTGTAGGATTTGTAATGAATTTATTGGTAAATTATGATGGAAAATAAGTATTTGGTCAATAACAAAAGTTTATCTCAATACTTTGTTATATACCCTTTGTTGGCAATGACAGAGGTCAAATGTTTTCTGTAAGTCTTCACAAGGTTTTCACACACTGTTGCTGGTATTTTGGCCCATTCCTCCATGCAGATCTCCTCTAGAGCAGTGATGTTTTGGGGCTGTCGCTGGGCAACACAGACTTTCAACTCCCTCCAAAGATTTTCTATGGGGTTGAGATCTGGAGACTGGCTAGGCCACTCTAGGACCTTGAAATGCTTCTTACGAAGCCACTCCTTCGTTGCCCGGGCGGTGTGTTTGGGATCATTGTCATGCTGAAAGACCCAGCCACGTTTCATCTTCAATGCCCTTGCTGATGGAAGGAGGTTTTCACTCAAAATCTCACAATACATGGCCCCATTCATTCTTTCCTTTACACAGATCAGTCGTCCTGGTCCCTTTGCAGAAAAACAGCCCCAAAGCATGATGTTTCCACCACCATGCTTCACAGTAGGCATGGTGTTCTTTAGATGCAACTCAGCATTCTTTCTCCTCCAAACATGACGAGTAGAGTTTTAACCAAAAAGTTCTATTTTGGTTTCATCTGACCATATGACATTCTCCCAATCCTCTTCTGGATCATCCAAATGCTCTCTAGCAAACCTCAGACGGGCCTGGACATGTACTGGCTTAAGCAGGGGGACACGTCTGGCACTGCAGGATTTGAGTCCCTGGCGGCGTAGTGTGTTACTGATGGTAGCCTTTGTTACTTTGGTCCCAGCTCTCTGCCGGTCATTCACTAGGTCCCCCGGTGTGGTTCTGGGATTTTTGCTCACCGTTCTTGTGATCATTTTGACCACACGGGGTGAGATCTTGCGTGGAGCCCCGGATTGAGGGAGATTATCAGTGGTCTTGTATGTCTTCTATTTTCGTATAATTGCTCCCACAGTTGATTTCTTCACACAGGTGCAGGTCTACAATTTTGTTTCTGGTGTCCTTTGACAGCTCTTTGCCATAGTGGAGTTTGGAGTGTGACTGTTTGAGGTTGCGGACAGGTGTCTTTTATACTGATAAGTTCAAACAGGTGCCATTAATACAAGTAATGAGTGGAGGACAGAGGAGCCTCTTAAAGAAGAAGTTACAGGTCTGTGAGAGCCAGAAATCTTGCTTGTTTGTAGGTGACCAAATACTTATTTTACCGAGGAATTTACCAATAAATTCATTAAAAATCCTACAATGTAATTTCTCATTTTGTCTCTCATAGTTGAAGTGTACCTATGATGAAAATTACAGGCCTCTCTCATCTTTTTAAGTGAGAGAACTTGCACAATTGGTGGCTAACTAAATACTTTTTTGCCCCACTGTACCTTCCCCTGCCTGCTTCATAGCAGTCACTGTTATCACACAGCACAGCCCTTCATGTCATTCAGTGACTCAGACACACACACACTCACACAAAGAGACATAAGTGGATGCATATATTCAAAAGTGATGTCTCCATCCAAGTATCCTATTAACCGTCCAGACAAATTACATTTTACAATCCTTGAAATTTAGATTTTGACACCCTTTAATTCAAACAGTATAAAAAATAGTTTAGTCCTAGTTTAAATTCACACGGAAAATGGCTATTGATAAAGGGGATGATATGTAATTGAGACTCCAAAATATTTAAAGCAATCCAGAGTATTTGGCATTTCTTTTTCCAAAGGAATTTTGCAGGCTGTCTAGCATAGAAAATGTGCTCTGACAGAAGGATAATTGAATTGACCACCTTCGCCGCCCACTGCTCTCCGCCTTTCGCTTCACACCTCCTCTGTGTCGGTGCAGCGGCTAGTGATTTCTTTGAGCTTCAGAGAGAAAATAGTAAGATGGGAGTGTATTGATCATTCTTCTTGAGCACTTCACAGATCACTGAATTTCCTTGGCAGCCAAAATTTTCGCTCTTCACATCCAGCCTCTGGTTATCTCTCAGTGAGAGCAGGGGCTGCTGAGAGGCTTTAACTTATAATTTGTCCGGAATATAAATCACCTTTTTATATGTCCATCCTTTTGAATAAATAAAACAGGGAGATATCAGTTCCCAGGCGTCTGCTTCTCTTTTTCTTGCAGCCTCATCACTCCAGTGAGAAAAAGTATAATGAAATATTATGACAGACGTAAAGTTTAAAAACCAAAATAGAGCACTCTAGGCAGTCATCAGTTTCCTGCAGTCCTCATAGTTGAAGTTATCCTGCAGTGGACTATAACAAGGCAGGGGCAGAGGCACGATCATTAATTATTGATACCCATGCAGGCAGATAGCAGAGAAGTGAGTAGTACACCATCGGTGCAGGTGAGATCTGCAAGAAAAGGTCTGTTAAATGGATATTTTTCCCACCCTTCCAGATATATTTTTATGGCCTTGCCTCTTTTTTGCAGGAGCAGTCTGAGTTTATTAATAATGACCTATTCATTTTAAAGTGAGACTGATCTGGCAGAACAACAAATACATGTTTGTATTTCAGACATTTTAGATTATATAGCAACCAGGCAGCTGGTGTAACTTCAGGGCTTTAACCTATCACATAATTTAAATGAAAGAGCCTGAGATCTGCAGGCCTCACTCACAAGGCCCACAGTTTGTTTACAAGCTGACACTTACAGTATGACTTCATGCATGAGAAATATGTAAATGTATGTGCACGTTTACAGAGGCACACTCATCTCTTGTTTTCCTATTGAGGCAGGATAATCAGAGTTTGGATGTGATCAGGCAGGAATAGATTCCCTCATGTTGACACAGATTCTTTTACATCTTTTATAAATGCCTACTTGACAGTAATGGTTTAGTATGAGAAGAGTGCCATGCAAGGTTGCTGGGTCAGATGTACTGATTATTATAACTAGACTTGGGGATGTTTGTGTGTTTTTATTTTAATCAGGTCAAACAAATGCACAACAGGGGTGCTGGCCGCCTGTTGATTCTTCTCCTGTAATTTCCATTTTCATCCTCCATGGCCAGTCCATTTCATTCTCATTGTTGTGTCCAAGAGGAGCTGCTTTGGTAGTGATTACTGGGGATCTCATTATAACGAAAGACAAGGCATCACACTCATAATGAGCCCACGCCCACATCCCCTCAACAACAAAAAAAATTTTGTTATACTGTGTGTTGAGACAATTCCTTCCCTTCTTTAGTCCTTTCTTGCATTCTATCTGCTACAGCAGCCTGCTTCCATCTTCAGCCTCAGTTCAGCTTATAGCCTCACAGATCAGCTCTCCTACGCTGAATCTTCTTCCAGGGATCTAAAGCACAACACCTCTCAGGCCGGCATGATAAAAAGACACGAGAAACACGAGAACATTGCAAGGCTGGGCATCAGAAAACATCCCAAAGATGCCAATTTAGATGTAATTTTGTCTGAAAGTCCAGCTTGTATAATAGCAGCAGAGAGAGGAGATGTAGCAGAAAGCAGTTATTGCCTTTCGTATCATTCACTAGTGTCTGAATGTGTTGGATCAGGGGATTGGACGGACTGTTAGGTAACAGCAGGTGATTCTTCATCGGGCCACACTGTCTGTTCGGCGTTTGGCACGCAAGGAGACAAGTGTCTGGATCCCGGCCTGCAGTTATCCAGCGGAATCCTAATGTGCATGCATCTGCAGCACAGAGGCAGAAATGAAACAAGAGCTGCTGCCTCCCGCAGCTCTACCTGGCCCCAGTCCTCATATAAAACATGATAAGATACACTGCATGTTTTATTCATAACTATAAAGTTTTCTTCCCACAAAGAGACTGACAATACTAACCAAATTCATTGCAAACATTCTTTTAATTAACTGCAATCTGAAGTGTGTGCCCGGCCCCAGAGGCTCGGTTGGCTCGGTTGTGCAGTCTTATGTTTTTGTGCATTTTCCTCAGCAATCTTCTATCTCCGGTGTGCCATACTGACGTTGGAAGGCACTAATAGGCAGGCTCAATCAAGAGGAAAATTAAGTGTGCACAACAATGCCAAATGGAGTGTTTCACTCCTGTAAAGACTATATAAGCCAAAATGAAATGACAGGGCATGCGACTAATGGACAGTGTGATAGCCACAATTAATTTAAATATTCGTGTTACCAGGAATTGGATTTTGCTTTATTGCATGTTAAAAAAAATGTTAGGGTGAGATTGCTTTTTCAGGTATGTTCACGTGTGTGTAATGAATCCATTATTTGATCTCTTTATGCATTTATCAGCACCGTTACTGTCGTAACCAAAAACACTTCTGTTTGAGCACATGCCTAATAAAGAGAGGTTAAAGTCCTGTGAAGTAGAATTGAAAAAGAAAATGCATTATTCGTTTGAGAGTGCGTTGGCCACCTTGTTATCCAAATTCCACAGCTCACAAAGTGTGTACACAGAGATGGAGGAGCAGTAATTTAGTTGTATTCAAACAGATTTTTCCCTGCCTACCTCACCTGAAGTATCAGTCGTTTTTCTTCACTCAAATTTCCGCCTCAACTGTCTGTTGGGACAAATGGAAAGACGTCACAAGGTTTGATTCATCCCATGTGGTGTCTCTAAACTAAGAGTCTTTATTTTTATGTGGCCCTTCATCTTCCCTCGCAAAATTATAATTGCTCCTCCTTTTCTCTAAACAGTCATAGGGTGAGCTACCACCCAAACACCGTCCCCAGGCAGGAGATGCCATCTCACATTGTGTTTTGAAAAAACCCCTAAGAGAATATATTCTTCAGGTGGTGACGAATGCAGAAGGAGCTTTCCGTGCAGGGGCTTTTTAGCAGAGTTCGTTCGAGGATAGAGATAAGTTAAAAGCTCTCTCTTTCTCTCGCTCTCTATTTCTTTGTCTCTCTCTGTTTTTCTCTCGCCCTCTCTCTCTCTCTCTCTCTCTCTCTCTCTCTCTCTCTCTCTCTCTCTCTCTCTCTCTCTCTCTTTTCATACCCCTCCTCACTCACTCTTTCCCTTTTCTTCCATTGGGAGACTGACTCTGCAGATTTTCAATTAACCAGGGCAAAGTTGTCCTCATTAATTACACGAAGATGATGCAGGAAGATTTTAACAGGGAAATTATGCAAGAGAGTTTTGCAAGGGTCCCCGGTGTGGACCCTTTTCCTGTTGCTTGGCTGGATGTCCCTAATGTTGCACTTAGCTGGAGCTTTCACTAAAAGAGAAGTGTGAGCATGCCTAAACTGAGTTTCGCAAGCTGTCTGATCCTTCATGTCAATCCATAAAACATCACTTAAAGCCTACAGGACATGCAGGAGCTCCTCGCTCAGTCCAGTTCATAACATTACTCACTCCATGACCATGTTTGAATTCAAGTTGTATGAAGTTCTATATTGTTTTGTGAGCCTAGCTGTAGCTACTGTGCATCTATATATATTCAAGTGTGGGTTAGTATTATATAGTAATCTGTGAATTTGTCGTGAATGATGATCTTAGATTCTCATATCAACTGTTTGAACACCGACACCTGCCTTAGACCTTGTGATATTTTTTAATTGCAGGCTCAAGGTGAGCTGCGCACACTGCAGTTTTTTTTCAGTCCTGACCTGAATGTAGAGTAGCATTACTTTGTTTTCTTCCTGATATGCATGACTCCCCACTGTGAAGAGGCTCGTTTGCCTCTCTAGACTCCCCAGTTGTAAAAAAATGAAAGTGGGGAAAGAACTCTTTCAACAGCTGAGCTGCTCTCTGCCTTGCTTCCTTATGGGTTTTAATTAAAACTACAGCATGGATCAACAGCCAAGTGCACTTTAATGAAGACACAGACGGGACGGGGAAGTAAACAGGCTAGACAGCTCTCATCAGATGAATAAGGACTCCCATAATTTTGGGCATCTATCCCTTCTGTACAGTATGTGTCTCCCTCCCTCTCTTTTTCTCCGGAGTACTTTTATTTTGAGTTTTTCATTAATAAAGTAAACAAATCCCAGTGGCTGTTTTTCTTGTGTGTTGCAGAGCTATTTATCTTTGGATAAACATGACAATATCTCTTGTTAAAGGGATACTTCACCGATCTAGCATTAAGCTTTGTATCAGTAGAAACCCGGTAGTATTTTTGAATGACCGTGCTTCCCTCCCTCATGTCCCCCTGAGAGGAGAGATCTCTGTATTGTGGGTCTGCAAAAAAATCTTCCGATGACGTAAAATGACGATTTTTGCGTCATCGGAAGATTTTTGCCCAGAGGCAAAGGACTACAGCCAGTACTAAGAGCTACTTCCGCATAGCCCATAGGGGGTTGGACTCCGGCTTTCTCCGAAATTTCACGAACCAAAACGACTGTCAGCCATCTTGAATCCTGGCGTAGCTTAGTGGCTTCTCAGCATCAAAACTTTAGATAGATAGATAGATGTATTCATCCCGAAGGAAATTTTAGAACAACAATTATATGCATTCAAACTACTACTGGGATACATCAGTACAGATCGGAGAATATGCAGGACACTTTATTACAGATGGAATACTCGACAACTTCAATGAAACTCCCAACGCGAGTTCAGAGACTGTTGTGTTTTTGTTGTTGTGGAAACAATTGCTGTATCGGACTATCCAGCTACGGACTATCCAGCTACGGACTATCCAGCTACCGGTCTAGCTACTCTACTAGCTCTGTCACCGGGTAAGGCTAGCTAGTGGAGGTGAGCTGTGTTAACACGGACTGCCTGGTGCAGAAATGGGGGTGCTTGTATCCAACTAACTGCTAACTGCTGGTGGAGTTTGGTCGGTATTTAACAGTTACATTCTA
The DNA here is from genome assembly GCA_023566125.1 of Zingel zingel. Taxonomy (NCBI): domain Eukaryota; kingdom Metazoa; phylum Chordata; class Actinopteri; order Perciformes; family Percidae; genus Zingel; species Zingel zingel. The sequence goes on along the minus strand of CM042320.1, from coordinate 33,099,425 downwards.
CATTACACGCAAATTTGTATACTCGGTGATACAGTCTACCAAGCGCTAATGCTAGTAGCTAGCTACGTGTTAGCTGAACTTTACGGAGCATATCATGTGTGTGTCCATTGGAGGAACAGTCGCAGCTAACGAAACCCCAACTGCTCACAAAAAGTCATTAAATTGAAATCGAACACTATTGTTAGCTTTATAAGACCTTGGGGTATATGTCATGTAAGTGGCGTGACGAAATTCAAACTGTAAATATACTAAAGTTATGCCGAAAATGAAGCTAGCTAACTGGCTGCTATCTGTACACATAGGATTGGAGGGACAGTTGTAGCTAACGAAACCCCTAATGTTCACAAAAAGTCATTACATTGAAATCGAACACCATTGTTAGCTTTATAAGACATTGGGGTATATGTTATGCAAGTGGCGTGACTAAATTCAAACTGTAAATATACGATTTACGAGTTATGCCGAAAGTGTAGCCTAGCTTGCAGCTCGGGAGCTCCGCAGAGCCCCGACCCCCGGTCACCGAGAAATGGTGACTTTCATTGGGTATGTAGGTTGTCGCTTTTTCGTCAGACTGTGTGGAGCTCCTAAAGTCCGACACGTCTTACCAAATTTGCAAATAGCCATACATTTTCGTAAAACGGCCCATATTTGAGCTTTATATAGTTGATTTCTTGCTTAAAAAAGTCTCAGAAGTGAATTTAATAACGAAATAGCCCGACAAACAATGTTTAACTTTGCAGTGTCTGAAATATGAGACCTGCTGTCTCGTCTCCAATGTGTTTTACAGCCTACCAAGCGCTAATGCTAGTATGTGTTAGCTGAACTTTACGGAGCATATAATGTGTTTCGTATGTCGTTTTTATATATTTGAATTGTGTAACCACTAGAGCCACGGTGAAACGTTGTTTCGTGTAGCTATATGGTTGAAATGACAATAAAACACAGTTGAATTGAGTTGACCGTCTCACTATCTGTCTGTCTGTCTGTAAACAGTAGGCGTGGCTTGGGAGTGGACTCAGAGCAGCGAAGCAAGTGCATTCTGGGATTTGGTGTCTTTCATCCACATGAGCCAAAAACACATTTTATGGCTTTTCTCGGCCTAGAATGCACCAATTTCAATTTTTTTCACATTTATACTACACAAGTGACCCAATTTAAAGATATATTCAGCTTTCCAGCGGTGAAATATCCCTTTAAAAGGCACCATAACTAATAGAAGATTTGAAAAGTGATATAAGAAATGAAATACAATGTTTGACTGTTTATATCTCACTCTAAAATTATTTTATGACAGGAAATCAAATTATGGTGGAGACTTAATTAAATCATTATATATTATTATATATCAGATATGTTCTTGTGCATATGTATGACTTTGCAAATGTGCTCTATGTGCATTAAGTGTCTGGAGGCTATGGAAGTGTGAGGAACCATAGCTGTTTGTGCATTAAATTGCTCATGCTTTGTAGAATTTGGGAAGTCATCAGATGCTGTAATTTAGAAGCCGCTGTAATGAAGTAGCACAGGATAGGGTAGCCATAGATTTGCAGCGTCATGGAAGAAGAGCGAGAGAGGGAGGCTTAGATAGTCGGGGAAGAGCAAGGCATTAATGTCAGATAGCAAATATAGCTCAGGGTTGTAGCAGTCCGGGCCACATGGAAGGGATATGGCAGTGTCAGGCCTCTGTGTGCCAGGCCTGATGGATGAAGTGGAGCAACTCGTCAATCATAAGGGCTCCGGTTTCCCCTAATAGATCGGGCCTCACGTTGGAGAACCTGCCCTCCATCACCAGCGCTCGCTGATGTCATGCCATTTAACCTGCAGCACAAAGGGGCTGACTCTCTGACTTCAGAGCAGGGTTCACACCTCCACAATGAACTAGACCTGAGACAGGATCAGTATTTGACTGTTGACTACATTTCCTTAAAGTCATGTGCATATTATTATTATTATATTATTCTCCGAAGGCCTATTTCTGACCAGCTCTGGTTGCATAGTTATCAGCCACAGAATACAGCTCCACTTGCAGTAGCATGTGACATTTTAGCAAAGGCCAGAGCACTTAACCTATTTCCAAAAGGTAATGAGAGTATGTTTCTTAATTCAGATCAGCTGTCGTATTGTTAGCGTCCATCCAATGAATGATACAAGACTCCACATCAGACAATGGTGTTAATTCTGCTTTCTGCTTCATTCTTAACACTGCAGAATTATTTCTCCACATCTTACACACTACACACAGGAAATACACACACGTTCAGGTCTTTTTTTACATGCACAAATGGAGAGATGTCAGAGTGATGGGGGCTGCAACTGCTGGACAGGCTACCAGTCCACACTCCGTACTTCAGTACGTATGGGAACTTGAACCAGCGACCCTGAGGTTCCCAACCCAACGGACTGAGCTACTGCCACCCCATACTACTGCCACCTCTGGGCTGAGTCCTCACCCTGGAGTGCACTCCAAATACCTTGACGACATGCTGTAATACACACAAAAGTATCTTCGCTGAGCAAGAATCTGTGTTAAGTCCATAAGCAATGACTTCCTGTCTGGTTGGCCCAAGCTGCTGCATTAAACACACACACACACACACCCCAAAATGCCACAACAGTACTCAGGTTCCACAGTAATTGCACATGGTAAGTACTTCTCCCTGTATAATCTCTGTCCTCTGCCCCCTCAGCACCACACACATCCAATTTTGAAGCCTCTCTCTTGTAATAGAGATTTTGGGTTGTTATAGTTTGTTTTCACAGAAGGAACTGGTTTCATTGGGAATGTGCACATTTGCAAATAAGTTTTCCTTACTGTTATCTATAGTATCCAGAAATGGAGATGATCTGGAGTTAAAGAGATGACATAAAAAAACCATTCTTAGCACTCTCCATTCTCCCTCCTCTGCATCACTATATTTGCCCCAAAATGCTTTAGGGTTAACACTCCTTTACCAGTTCAACTCCCAAGGCTCATTCCAGATGAACTGCGCCTCGCCTGTAAAGTGGACGAGAGCAGCCGGGGGTGGTGACAAAAATCCGCTGTCAAGTTGGACAGTTTCCAGCCAATACCAGCAGCCTTCAGGCTGAACAGGAATTGACAGAAACACTATGGTCCGATTCCAATTTAATAAAATTTTATCAGACCCATATATCAGCTCCTACACAGTCTCCAGTTGTTTTAATTTTGACAGAGTAACTGTTAAAATGCTCTACATGTGATCTGTTGCTGATTTTGATTAACAACACATTGTAGATGATCCGTAATCTTAACAGATTGAGTTTCTCTGACTTCTAAACATACTATCAGCCACACAACATGTGGTTTGTACAGAATAAGCCTTTAAATCAGACAAATAGCAGTTAAAATCCCTCCAAATCAAAATCAATAAAGTTTATATAAAACGTTATCATGTTGAGTCGATTGTGAACCAATCAGCTGTTAGATCAGCTGAGAGGCCGGCGTTTCCCAGCATGCCCTGGGTCCGCCTGGGTCTTGCAGTTGGTGAAGAGCAACTGTGGCGCCTGGCTCTAAAAACTGCGTCCGCCTTGATCTCGTGAGATTATTGTTGCCCACTTGTGCATGTCGTCAGAGCAAGTCGGTATCAAGTCGGACGCAAATCTAACCGGCATGCATTGGGCGGTGATCGCCGGTGATCGATTCTGCGCATATCTGGCTCATCTCGAACGAGCCTAGTGATAGTGCCTCAGGAAATCTGTGCTTTAATGGAGTTGAAGAGAGCACATGGGTTAAAGTTTGCTCCAACCTGAGAAACATCACAGCATCCACTCATTCAGCAGCACACAGTCCCTCCAGAAAAACGCGATTATGCGATCGCATAATTCAATGCATAATCGGCCAAAGTCCGCATATTTATGCGGGGGCTGCATTTTTTCAAATACGCCACACTTTCGCCACATAAATTGCCGATTTCCGCGCAAAATATGCGGGGCTTGCATGATTTCATAATCCCATAACATTTTCGTTGCAAAAAAGTCACATATATCTTAGCAGAAAGTTGAAAAATGTTGCGTTTACTTCACCCAGCAGCAGCCATTTTCCCCTGTTGCCATGGGAACGTTATGAAGTGACGTAATTACACGACGTGAACATCATCGAAAAGCTGCAGACCCGTGATGAAGCCATGATGAAACCACAGTTTTTGCAAGTTCCCGCAATTTCATCGCATAAAATTGCATAAATATCCCGCATATTCCATCGCATTTTTTAAGAAAACGTGCCGCATAATCAAGGATTTTTGCCCGCAACAATCACAAATAAACTCCGCATTTTTCTGGAAGGACTGAGCACAACAGGGAAAAAAGCAAATGTATGTGTTCTGCACACAGATCTGCTCTGTGTTTCCTCGAAACGTGTTGCTCAGTACTGCCTGAGATTTCTGTTGGGTAAAGGTATTTTCTTTTGATTTTCAACCACAAACATGGCTATAATTCGTATTAAGACATTACTTTGAAGGATATAATAAAACTGCTTTAAAGGCAGCGCCAGCATGTTAAAGTTTGACGTGAGTGCTTTGAATAATTGAGCAACATCTGGCATGCTACAGATGTTAATAATTTGATGTTTCTTGTAAATATGTTATTACAGTAATTGTACTAGTAAAAGAAACACAACGCTCAGTGAAGACAATTGAATTTGCTGGCAGCAGAAAACCTTAGATAGCAGCACTTGCTTCGCATTTTCCGTTGTTGTGTTCTTAGTAAACAATCACCCAGTCACATATTGATCTGATATAATGAGAATCCTCTCTGACATCCTTCTAGACCTCAGGGATTTATAGAGCTAGGAATGCTTCATTAATCACCATCTGATTTTCTTACGGTTTGATTTCAACACCACGTATACACTCTCTCAGATCTTCTGTGAACTGATCAAACCACTATTTATTTAAAAAGCCTTTCTGCCAGTGTTGGGTTCATGCTAGATTACATGGGATTGGCCTCATGACGAGCACGGAGACAATCAGATGATGTGAAAGGCCTGCTTTGTCACAATAGCAGCTCTATCGTGAGGTGACAGAGGGGATGCAGCTTAACCTTTTCAAGGAGGATCATAATGGAGAGCGCTGCGAAATGAAATGATTAGTGCTTTTGGAGGAGTGATTGTGCGACCATGGAGAAAGGAAAGCAGGGCAGACTGCTGGGAATAGTAATGTGGAACCTCTCAACTTAATTGAGCATTATTTCTTCCTAATTTAGCAAAGGGGTCAAATCAGTCGTTTCATCGTGTGGTGCGGTCGCAAAGCTCCAGTCTTCATGTTTCTTACTAATAGTAAGTAAGTGCAGCAGAAAATCAGCTTTGTAATTGTGTAAAATAAGAATTCTCATTGTGGCATTTCTGAGATTCTGCAAAAGAACGTTAGCTTTTTTGGTTTATAGCTCTGGCTTGAAGTAAATGTTTTTGCTCTTTAACTCTAACTGAAGGTCTGTTTCCATGGAGAGAGCCGAGCAGGTTTGGTGTTTGGGAGGAAAAGATAAGCCAGAAGGCCTTTCATTCCATCAGGCTGCCTACCAATATCTTTATCTGTGACATTTTGAATTTAGGAAAAGTCCCATAGGCCTTCTTTTGATCATGGGAAAATTATCTGTTGGTCGAAGTTCAACGTAAAAACTTAAAACAGTCGCTCCTTGGAAATTCAGACATTTTGTGGCATAAAAGTCTTCTCTGGTCTTCAAACAAATGGAAGATATAGGCAAAACCAATCCATTGAGCTTTCCTCCTCCTCACCGAAACGTCACACTCTTTCTCATTTTTATTCATTCTGAAAAAAGACCGTCAACCACGTGTAAAACCTTCAAAACATAAAAGGCTTCCTTTTGCTCTCCCAGTTGACTGATATAGAAAAGTAGAAATTCCGGAAAGGTTTAAACTGCTCGCTCATGTACAGAAATGCTCTTATTTGCCTTCCAGTCCAGCAGTCACAGCTAGGGATTTATCTGGGGAGTGTGTGAACTCTGATGTAAAGCCTTCATACTGCTAAAAAAAAGGCCTGAACAATACCTTTTCTACATATAAAGTGCCCAGTTATACTCGTTATACTAACCTAGATCATAAACATAATCTAATAATAAATCTAAGAATTGAAGGTATCCTTTTTGATTTTACTAAGAGACAATCAATGCCATTAACTGAAGAATTCCAGAGAAGATTCAGAATCAGTCTTTCTTACTCTTAAGTGAGATTTAATCTTTTGGCTGACTGCTGTGAAGGTCTTTATTTCCTCAGTCCCTCCGATATGTGCTCAGCTAACAGGGATTATCACGTTTAACCTCCGCTAACTATGAGCAGCATGGATAAACAGATGTACCTCAAGTTAATTAATCAGCTCTGACATTTAGAGAGATACACCTCTGCTTCACCTCCTCTGTTGCTCTGCCAGTCCTTGGATACACACACACACACACACAAACATTCATTTTATGATTCATTATTTGATTGATTTGATTTTCATTTATTTATTTTGCACACATTGGTCCATATAGTATCTGAAATGTGGTGTGTAATGAACTTAATAATTAATATTAGAGACAGATGGTGTCTTTTCGGTATTGCTTCGTTTGGAAGGCAAAAAGAAAATGCAGCCTGTCTAAAGTCTTCCTGGGTTATTCGAGGCTGATTCCCTCTGTTTCTACTTTCATTTTCATTTATGAGATGTGCATGAATGGGCTTTCTTTTCCACACTCACTCAAGAGTGATGAGTGGTGTGTCCAGAGTGTGAACATCAAGCTTAATGAATGTCTTTCCATTTTTATTATAAGAAAGCCCATCAATCAAAGAGTACCCTTGCTATACAAAGTGACAAGAAAGAATGAGATCAAATTTAAGTGCAGCAAAAAAAAATAAAAAATACGGTATACCTAGCACTTACTTCCGTCTATCCTGAAAAATGCATTTTCTATCAAAATATATATTTACAGTGGCTTCAGAAAGTCTTCTGACCCCTTCACTTTTTGAACACTTTATTGTGTTGTAGATGCAACAACAATAAACTGTGCAAAAATGAAGGTGTCTGAATACTATCCGAGGCCACTGTATAGTATTGTATGTCTCCATTCATCTTGGTCCCATTTTATGTTGCTAAAAAGTAAAGGTTTTTTCACATCAGGACTAAAAAAGTCATGAGTACTTTTGTCAAAAAAATACAGTTTTCTCTTTTTGAAATAGCTGACCTGAGGTTCACTTGTCTTAATAAAAGGAATCTTCTTCTACATACACTACTCAATTTTGCATCTTGAACTACATCATGGTGGCAGCTGTCGCCGTGGTCCTGCCCTACGACCTGCTGTGCCCCATTACACCCTGCAATGCCCGGCGTTGACTTGCTATGTCCGGCCAAGGCCCTGTTACGCCCTGATGTGCTCTACGAAACCATGAACTATTACAATTACTCTAGTCATTATCTTAATTGTGACTTTGCTATTGCCATTGTTCATCAAACCCCCAACTAGCATCGTCAGACACTGCCTACCAAGAGCCTGGGTCTGTCCAAGGTTTCTTCCTAAAAGGGAGTTTTTCCTCGCCACTGTCGCACTTACACATTCATGCATGCTCTTGGGGGAATCACTGGAATTGTTGGGTCCTTGGAAATTACAGAGTGTGGTCTAGACCTACACTCTATCTGTAAAATGTCCTGAGATAATTCTTGTTATGATTTGACACTATAAATAAAATTGAATTGAATCTTGCTTATGGTGCCTATCTGGGTGGTTCTGTGCAGAGGAAGACTGTTCTTTTAAAAGTTACCCTTAAATGAAAGTGAATGAGACTGACAGAAACTCCGGTTCGTTCTGTTGTTTCCCTCCAGTCTCTCTCATATCTGTATGGTTATGAAGCACATTCGTAAAGCTCCAGGATTTTTTGCTCAAGTGAAACATTTTTAATTTGTGCTGAAGCATTTTTGCATCAATCCCTTCTGCCCTCGAGGGCATTTTGTATGCAATCCTGCCACTTCTTCGCCTTGGGTTCCGTCTAAACACACAGTTACAGTTGACAACTTTAATACATACGCTTCAATTCACTCAGGGGTTTTGTGGCTACAGCTTTCCTCGTTCTGGATGACCGTTAGCTTATTAGCGTTAGCAAACTTTAGAGATGTATTGCTGTTTAACTGACATTGAGTTAGTTTGCTGACTGAATTCATTTTTTTCCTACTTTTTCCTACTAACCCTAATCCTTTTGTTACACTGCGTTTTAGCATTTGCCATCATCTTGTGACACTCCTCTTTACTAACAGAACTGTGTCTATGCTCCGGCACTTTTTGGCTAACGTTCTATCAGAATTTCTGTTTAAATACAAATATAAATGATCTTGTACATTTTTCATATAACTTAATAAAAAACTCACTGGGAGCTGCTGTTTTTTCTGGCGTATTAACCGTATTTTCCAGTTGCCCAAATTAACATCAATGCAGTCAACACATCCGGTAACATACTTATTGTTCTTCACAATGAAATGGCATGCTTCAACAACTCCAAATCATGCAGTGAAAGCTCCTTTATTTAAACCTTTAATATAAAGTTATACCGCCACCATGAGCGTCGTCCAAGCGTTCTTACTGCTTTCTCTCATCAAAGTCACTTTCATATACTAATTAGACATGTAAATGCCCATGTACATATATGAAAATTCACACGTAGATTCTTATCTGTGTATAAATAACTTCTATTATTTACACTTCTGGAGCCATCGACCAGGAAAAGCACCGCAAAAAAGACCGGAAACTGCATCAGACTGGATGTGTCCGGATATGGCCAAAAACCGCGAACGGTGTCCGAACATGGACACAGTTATCTTTGCCATAACTTTAAAATGTGTCGTCTTGGCAAGAATAGGAACCTTTACAAACCGAGAATGTCCGTTTGCTGCCTTGGTGAGTGAGTGAGTTTGCCTTGCCTGTTGTGACATTGAAAAGATGGTCACACAGCAAACCCTCTGCTCCCACAAGCATTGCATAGCCCTGCTCACATTAACATCTTCCAAAATACTGGGCTATTCACATCATGCCCCCTGAATCCAACAGGCATGTTCTCTATGAGTCACAGAGTTAAATGGTGGTGTGCCCCCTGCTGCCCTGCTTTGGAGATCTGCCTCTTAAACTCTACACTGCCCTCCCCTGGTGCACCGGCAATTAATGTCTCATCATCCTCCATTTATTTTGAATTGTTTTACTTCGTCTGCCACGGGGGAAATATTGTTCTGGTTTGTCATGGAAAACAGTCTGGTTCCATTACGCATTGGCTGAGTTTAGATTAAAGATCTTGCACTAAATCACAGCACGCCGTGTGACAGAGCCCCAGCCCGGTCCTCTGTACGAGTTAGCTTGCCAGTGCTATCTATATATAACCACCTCTATCAGCTCAGCGGCTGGTTTGACTTCAGCTGACTTTACTGCATTATATGGACCAGAGAGGTTTACTGACCCTCTAGAATCATCTAGAAGCAATCTAGAAACGGAGATAAGGAGGGTCACGTGACAAACGGAGCAGTCGAAGGCGTCAGTAGGCTATTCAGTAGCGTTTCTAGCAAGTCTACTTATCTTTAGGAGATGATCAGTGAAGAAGCACATAACACAGCTGTCCTTCAAAAAATGTAAAACTCTCATTAAAGGGAGAAAAGTCATTTATTCTTCAAAATATGGCATTATACTGTAACTAGTGCCAAACATTTGTAGCATGCTATTTTTTCAGATCCTAGCAGTTTCACAGTATATCACAGAGTTATTTATATATTTGCATGACTGGGCCTTATTATAGGTTTATAGTGGCTTATTCTACTTTCAGAGGAGTACAAAGAATATATTAAAAAAATGACGTTTGGCAGTGCAATTTTGTAAGTACAATTATAAGGTGAGCAGACATGTGTAGGAGGGGGAGATACAAAAAAATGTATTAAATGAATTGCTGTGTTAAAAGTTCTGTTATTAAGAAGAGTATGCAGTTAAAAGGGGTTCCCTTTCAAAACACCCCAACTGTAGTGCACTTATAGAAGCAGAAATTCTTTCAGATATGCACCGGTATGGCAGTGTATGAATAACTCATGTCATACAGGAAATTAAAACCAGTATACCTTCCAGCACTTATTATACCCGTCATGAATATTCATACAAACAAAAACTCTAGTTAATTGGATCTTGAAAAGCACATTTAAGGATACCTTCACCGCTCCACCCCCTCTCCTTTTGCACATGGACTATGGACTGTCTGACTCCCTCTGATCACTACGCACTTTATTAATGCACCTCAACAATGCACTATATATGATCATACTGCATTCTGTCTCTACTATTATATGGACTATGGGCTGTCTTCAGAACTTTATGCACTTTATTTGCCAAGGCACTTTAATAATGGACTAACATGATCATACTGCATTCTGTGTTTTATGTCTTTTTTTAAGCACTGCTATAAAGAAAATGCACTTTTAATGATTGCACTACTGGTTAGATGTTAAACTGCATTTCGTTTAACTGGTTGTCCTTACTTGTGCAATGACAATAAAGTTGAATCTAATCTAATATAAGTGACTTTATATATTACAGTTTTATTATACAGTTTTGTTTAAGAATTTTCCCTCAAATTCCAACAAAAGACTCTCCCCAGTTCTGTAAGAGCAAGGATGTCTAGCTTGAGAAAAATCAGATAATGAAGAGCACACACCTCAAAGCTATTGTACTAAACCAATCAAACAAACCTCATCTTCATTGATCAGTCTCTACTAGAGATGGTCCGATACCATGTTTTGCTCCCCGATACCGATTCCAATACCTGAACTAGCTTATCGGCCGATACCGAGTACCGATCCGATACCAGTGTGTCATATATTTTACTATGTTTTAACAACTGTATACTACTATCCCTGTATGGATGTGATATGATTTCTATCTTTGTTGTCGGTCTGGCTCAGGTTAAACTCTTTGTGAAACATGAACAAACTCAAACAATGAACGCCCCAGAACTTTCTTTTATTCTGCAGTTTGACAGTCAGTTATAACGGGAAAAGAACATAAATAAACTACTTTAACGTAGATTTTCTTTAGGGCTTTATTATGTGGTATCAGATCGGTGCATTAACTCCAGTACTTCTTGATACCGATACCAGCGTTTTAGGCAGTATCAGAGCCGATACCGATACTGGTACCCGTATCGGAACATCTCTAGTCTCTACTGAAATGTATCCGTTGTAACATTTTTAATAAACGTTGAGGTTGTCATTATTAAAATCCAATATGGCTGTCAAGTTGACATCCGGGAAAATGACTACATCTACATGTGTTGTTCTGTGTAGTTTCCACAAATGTATAGGTTTGCAAATCTCCGCAAAACCACCAGCAACCTGGCCAACGGGCAAATAAAGACTCCTCCTTATGCCTTTTCCAGAGGGTTGTGTCCTTGCTACATAACCTTGGCTGAGAAAGATTGCATTTTATGGAAGCTTTTAAAATAACTCACTTTGAAATTCAAGGTGGACAAAGGTCAACCTGTCCCTGAGACACCCGATGTGAACACTGTAATCCTTTAGCAAATCTGTCTAACCTCTTTGCCTCATGGGGTATAGAATAACTGAGGTCAGCATCTCTTACAAGTTGGTGTACCCTTTTTTGGTTCTAAGGAGAAAACAACATAGTTTCCTCACTCCTCCCAACACGCAGGCTGTACTCCAGGTATTTATTTATAACTGCTATTCTGAGGGGACTCAAAACAAATGATGAACCGTTCAGCTGTCATCTCCCGCATAAAACCTACAGCCTGCAGCTTATCCTCCTCCCCGTTCACTTTGCATTTAAATTACTCTGTGTCACTGCAAAAGAAGAACTCTGGGTACCAGGAAATAATATGTAAGGGTTTTTGCTTACTTGTATCATTTTCCTTCCGGGGACCTGACCTAGCTTGGCCCCCTGACATTGACCTGGACCACAGGCGTGCTTGACAGGTCTCTAAATCAGACAGGGGCCACCATATTCCCACGAGGACACTATTAAGAAAAGCAACCAGAGAGGCGTGAAATGCGCTCTAATAATCACATACACCTCTCTATTCTAGGAAGCAGGAAGGGCCCAAAGGGAGTTTTACATATTCAGACATACACATAAACAAAGATTAGAGAATAAACAGTAAATGAATGTGAAGGATTAGCATACTAACACTACTGGCTTGGCACCAGAGTGAGAGTAATAGAGTTTGTGAGAGGATAAGAAGTACAGTAGTTATTGGCAGCATACGTGAAGCTTTTTCTGGTTTCGTTCGTGCAAAGATTATATCGATAATCCAAAGAAAAGACTCACCAATAGAACTTCCAAATCTATTCTCACTTACATTTTTCTGTTGCGGTTGAACTGTTTCTCCCTCACGCACAGGCAGGGAACGGGAAGCCGATTGCTGAAGGTACAGCAGCATGGGTTGTTTGTAAAGGATTTGTATGCCATCGTGTTATTTTGTAATCACGTTTTTTTTGGGATGCAGTAGAGGTTTGACCACCGGTGTGAAATCCCCTGTTTGTCTCAGCCTAGTACATCATCGCAACAAGTTGAGGCTGGGAAAACAAAATGATATAATTTCGGGGAAAAATCAACTATTAGCTAGTAAATGGAAGGGAATTTCTCCTGCTTTGTTGTAAATACAGAATATTGAATTCGGCCTACAAAAATTAGATTCCGGATTTTTGGACTTAATTGAAACTTTTACATATTTCATGACTTTGATGTTGAAAAGGCTTTGTCCCACATCTGGCTTTTTTTTATGTCTGCGCTAAAAACCTTTTGGCTGCCTTGATTTTAAATATTTAGATCTGTGATCATGTGCTATTTTAAGCAGTGTGTGTTTAAGAACTTTGTGCAAGTGGCAGTTTGTGCAAAGTTTCACCGACTGATAAAGCGAAAGGTTAAACTCTTACGATCACCATATTTGAGGGGTGTTGACTAAATGTTACACTTTCCCGGTGTCACTCATGATTTGGCGCGAGACCAAGTTCACAGCCAGTGTGGCGGTGTGGCGATCACGTACAGAAATTACACACAATATACTGCTGAAACTAATCCCCCTGTTAGTTTTGTCTTTGAACTCGTGTCTGATGACAGACTGGCCTTCACTGCAGGCGCTAGAATTCTTCAAGTTATGACTGGAGGTCACTCGTGGCAACTGGAAAGTGAAATACACATACATGCAATTAGCACATAGGCACACAGGTGGTCGTGTGCACATTAAGATGTGTATTTTATTTGATAATTCAGTGCACAATATATATTAGGCATCTTGTTTTTAACAATGTGCTCTGCATACACTTTGCAGTGATTGAAGGGTCTGGTAACCCAGCTATTTAGGTACGGGGGTGGGATAAAATTAAAGTAACTCATTGATCTCTCTTAATCTCCCACATTTTGTCATTTTCCAATCTGCTTTACTTAAATATAATCAACTATTTTTGACTGACAAAATGGCGGCAGTCAGAAACAACAACAGCTACAGTGAGTTGTCCAAATCATTTCTTTTTAGTAAACTCTGTGTACACAAACAATGTTCTCAATGCTCGGTTTCATATGTAGAGACCCTGGTGATACTTCGAGCAAAGTTTAAATAAAAATAGCAATTTTGATGCGATCATAGTAGTGCCCCTAGCACTCCCGTTCAAAAGTAACCTAGAAATCTAGACGCACCCTAGCGGCAGCAAATTTAATTTGCCGCCAGGGTCAGTCTAGCAACTCTCCGTTGGCTTGCGAGCTGGAAAAACCAAACTCTAGTCAGGCCAATCGCATCGTGTATAGAGTCGGTGGGCGGGCTTATGGCTGCTGCTGCTGGGAACAGCGGTCTTCTGGAAGACTTGGAGTTCAGCTTTTCTTTGAGAAAAGAACAAAGAACGGCACTGAAGTCATTCTTAAAAAAGGAAGATGTGTTCGGAGTTTTGCCGACCGGAAACGGCAAAAGTTTAATCTATCAACTAGCTACTAGCCGCTACCTTCTTCGTTGCTTTGCCTGGTTGTAGTGCTATCTTATTGCGTGCAGAGGGAAGAAAGACAGCCATTTATCCCACCTCTCGGATTGAGCCCTGTCAATGGTGAGTTCCCAGACCCAACATCTTGATGTGGGGCTGGCTTGTCAGGCTAATTCAAAAGGTCATTTGACCGAAAAACAAAAATACGGTAAAGTGGCGTTTTCGTCCTAAATATGCTACGAAAGGTTGACTCGGGCACATTTACAAAAACACCCTAGGTTGCATTTTGGCGAGAGTTACGCTTTAACAAATACTGCGCATACTTTAGTAACTCATTCAGACAATTCACTCAAAGTGTTGCCATGCATTAACAACGTGAACTGTGCCTTTGCAGAATAGGAATGTATAATGTAATATAGTGCTTCAAAGACAGAGCACTTTTTCTATCTACCATAGGTAGCAGATAGATTGGAATTTCTTAAACAAAAGATAAGGAAAGATTCAATAAAATGTGAGGAATGTATAGAACAATTGTTAAAATAAGAAATCAGTACTTAAACAAAAACAAAAGATGATAGATGATGTCATTAAAATGAATGACTGTGGTACTTTTCATACACATATGGCCTGTCCCAATAGGGAGTGGAGTGGAGCCATCCACTGAGGTGTGATAAAGTATGCACACTTGTGGGGTGTGGGGAGGCGGCTGAGAGTGTGACTTTACTGCAGTTGCACATAGTGGAGGGGGGTATACGTTAAACCGCCAACTGAAACAACTGAAACCCCACCCTACTCTACACCAGCTGACCGAGGGCTCTCCGATTTCTCCAGTGTGAAACGGGCTCCTTATCTTTGGCGAGTAACATATGGTGCTGAAAGGGTTATAGTATGACAAGCTTGTGGCAAGTTCATAGAGTGCAGATGATTTGTTTTCTGACAGACTTTTAATGCAGATCTTATGAGTATTGATTTATTCCAATACTGTTTATGAGCAGACTTTGATCCATATGTTCCTTTTCAGTCTGTCCCCTAAAAACAAGACTACTCTGTTGTTTCTAAAGAGGAGTAACTAACGCTGCTTAACCTTTATTGCATTGATGCTTAGAACATGTCTTTTATGTACTGACCCAACATTTACTCTGGTTAGGACGTGCAGTTGTGGTAGTTGATGTGGGTTGATGACTGCCCAGTGGAGGTCACAGATAGAGTCGTGTTGAAGCGCCCTCAATGCAACATCACAGCCTGAATGACGCCTCATTCATTCTCCCTCTCCTTCCTGATTTCTTTCTCCCCTTCGTCCCCTCTTACAGCCAGAGGTGGGTTACAGTGAATAATACAGCTACTATTATATCTCAACATTAATACAGGGATTGATGCCCTACTATTATGTAATGGTATATCTCCTTGTGCAGTCCAGTGCATTAAGAGGGGCTGATGGGGATTCGTGGGTTGGCTGAACGGAAAAGAGTAGTTACACAGTTCATTTCCCCTTCTGTGCTAATTAGCATGTCAACTGTAAAGCTGCCTCCAATGAGCCGTTTAGGAGAGGAGAGGAAGCGGGGCAGAGCCAGTCAAGGAAGTTTTTTTTCTGTGCCATCAAACTGCCACTAAAATCTGACCTTTACACCGGTCAACAGGGAAGACAGCGTTTATTAGCAGCGTGTGATTGGCGGCGGGGGGTTGTCATGTTGGGCTCAGACTTTCTATGTATTTGTGTGTGCTGTTGACCGAAGGTAATTTCTTTAGGGAGCACACCATTGAAAGTTTAATATTCTCACAGAGGCTGAGATGCAAACAATACCGCCTCATTCTCACCCAGTCATCCCATTTGAGCTCTTTTTGAATGAATAAAAAGAAGTATTAGGATTCTGAGGGAGAGGAGGTATTAAGGGAGATAGCTCTTGCAACAACCACAGGGAACACTGATCAAGGCTTTACCATATGGCAATACCATGTAATTTTTGGCACATTAAAAGTTAAAAGTTTTTTTTCCCGTTTAAACCGAAGTTAATGCTGTCAAGGTTTTATCTTGCATCAATCGTTGTCTTTACCTCTCGGTCTTGTCTGAATCAAGTATAGGTTTTTGTAATTATGGATGAGCAGAGATTTTTGGCCTATTGACAAGACTCAGGTGATGTGACTGTCTTGCCAAAGTTGAAATAGAATCACTTCTCTGGATAAAGAGCAGATGCAGACATAGCGTCATCAACATTGAAACGGCGCCCACAGACACAATGCACCTCCTGTGAATACAGATAGTCTCTCTCTGGATTGGTTGATGGAAGGTCTTGTTTTCAATCCGTGTTTTCTCACACTGAGTTTATTATCAGTAATGATAATATTAGTTTATTATCCGTTCATTATTATTATCATTTTATTACCAAAATGAAGTCACTTTGGCAGACGTTCACGGAATAAGGTAATTTGTGCTGCTGCAAACTGTTGAAGAAAAGAGAGAAAGAGGGAGGGAGATGCTGTGTTCTGCAGAATTCCCTTATTCCAGCAGGTCTGCAAATATTCCCAAAGCTCTTTTCCTTTTTTTTTTTTTGCATAATACACCATGAATTAGGGCATGAATTATAGGATGCATTGCAACATGGTTGGGTAGCAATGAGTAGAAAAATAACTGATCCCTGCAGCATGAAAAGACGCAAAAGGGGGGCAAATAAGATATAAGAGGATGGGGAAAAGGGCCAATAATAAAAGTATGTTGTACACCGTAGGAAAAGGTGTAATAGCATTAGCAAACCTCTTCCCACCACGGTGTCTTTCCTTAGCTTTGCCTTTAAAAGTGTGGTGAATAATTTACTATATGAAGAGGAAAGGGCATTAAAAAGCCCTTTACAAAGTAAGTGCAGGGAAAGTCATTTACCCTGTGGCATCAAATGCAGAGCGACTATTGATTATATGTCTTTCAATCTAAATATCCCCTTTTTTCGCCAGGCTTCCGCTTGGTGCTTTGGTTTTCACTTAAGATGATTTGCATATTTTGCGTCTTCATCTTCGCTCTGTCCCTCCAGGGATGCATAATGCCTCGCATTGCATAACAGGAGCGTTCCCATTCACAGTGCCGCGGCTCCAGGAATAAACATGTACTTAGATTTTACTCTTATGCATTTGTTAAAAAATTTGTTCCACCCCCCCACAAAGTATCTAAAAGCACAAATAGTGAATAGACGCAGTGTGTGTCATATTTATATAGCCACCACACCCATCAGCAAATGAAATCCTTCCAGTTTATTAGGAGAGTGTGGGTGAATCTCCATCACATTGTAGTGAAATGTTAGGCCATGTGCTGTGTCAGTGTCTCTAATGGATGCTGTGTTCCAGCAGCAGCAGCAACAGCAGCAGCTGCAGCAGCAGGTCAGATCTTGGTAAGCTGTGCAGTACTCTGACCATCCCTGCAGCAAGGCCACACACCCACTCCATACTTTGAAATGAGATAATAAACTATCTAATACACACACATCCGCATGCACAAACACAGGCACGTTAACCAATGCACGCTTAGTATCACCTTTCTCCCCCAACGGCTCATGGTGAACCCAGCCTGTCTGTTTTTGCACAAAGTCAGACAGACTGACCCTGAAGATAAAACCGTAAAACAATGCTCCTCTGCTGCCCAAGTGCTTCGCTCATTTCCAGGGTGATATCCCAGGGCTGCTTTTCACCTCATTTTAAGCCCGGCAATTGTCAAACACTTGAAATACATTTGTAACGACATGTTTTGCTCTTCTGGCAATCTCAAACATAGCCAGCCAATGTCACCTCAGTTCATCCCTCAAACTCCCTATGCCTAACAGGAAAAAAATTATAATTATGTTGCAGTTGTTGATAGTTGCTAGTGGATGTTATAATTTTGTTTGTGGTTTTCTGAGACGGGAACTCAAGTGGAGCGATGTGGGTTCATTACGCATATGATCATTGAGCTGTTGCCTTCCACAATGACATCGGGTCTCTTCAGTTTGATACTGTGAGGGGTGAAAAGCAGCAGAGAAATGTGCTGAAGGTAACACTCTGGCTTTCTCTTTTACTCACAGCACACTATAGCTGCCACATAGTACAGCAGGGGTTTCCCATTTTGCTTGAGCCCTTTGGTCCTCTGCACCAGGTGCTATGCGGGGAACAGCTCGAGTGTCCAACCAACCTGTCTCTGGCCATGCTCTACCTCTGCTGAGCCAGCATACTCATTAAGCCCTTCAACTAGTGAAACTCAATGGGAGACGGTCCAACCGTCTGCCTGCCTCTGAGGATTTTCGGCATGGCTGCACTGGCAGACCGGAGTGAGATATTTATACAGGCCAAATGTTTGTGTGTCTCTACA
Organism: Zingel zingel; assembly: GCA_023566125.1. Lineage (NCBI taxonomy): Eukaryota > Metazoa > Chordata > Actinopteri > Perciformes > Percidae > Zingel > Zingel zingel. The sequence continues at coordinate 33,081,158 of CM042320.1, read as the reverse complement.
GGCGTGGCAGTTTATGTTAAGGAAAACAGGCACTCATAAAAAGGAACTGCCTTCGCATAAATGCAAATTTATTTTTCTTAATGCATTGTCTTTTTTTATTGTATGCAAATGCCTCGTAAGATATCTTCATAAACACATTTGATGTCAACAGCAAGCGGCAATATTCACATTTAATTAGCGCCTTGTGGAAAAAACGTCTCCTTCTGTAATCAGCTCAGTTTATGTATTTATATCTCGTTGTCCTCATTAGAACATCACTGGGATTTTTATGGTCCTTCATCGCCTTAACGTACTGAGCACACTGGGTTTCTAAGTATTGCTTCTGGGCTGACTAGGAAGAGATAGCAGTAAGACAGGGCAGCTGCCATCCCTGCAGCCTTCCCGCATCCGCAGCATGAAGTAAAGGAGCTTTGCTCTCCTGTGGTACTGTTTGTCTGTATTTGGACCAGGGCTTTGGTCTTTGGCACTGGGCTTTGTACTTCTGTACATGGCTTGCAGGCGCTATTTCCCTGGGCATGTCTCAGAGCCTCCATCCACGCTCTCACTCCCTCTGACTGATTGTGGCAAGCAGAGCTTCCTCACTCTCTGGCTGCAATCTTGGGATGACTTTCCCCTTCCTGGTGCTATCCTGCTTGTCCTCAAAACATAATTGAAGTGGCTGTGGGTTCTTAGGCTGACTGAAGACTCTTGTTGGAATGGTAGAGATCAAACAGCAGAATTAGTCAGGGATGTCTAATAGCGTTTCTTCTGCCATTGTTCTGGCTTTTCCTTTTTTCCCATCTTGTCCTCTAAGGGTAGAAGCTGTTGTCAGGTGTGAAAGAGTGCGGATGTGTCAGCGCAGACAGCAGTGATGGCTCTGGACAGGCAGACAAAGGCTTGTTTGTCTTTAATCCTTTCTGGCTCGATTGATTTAGAGGCACTTTGTGGTGAATAGGCCTTTCAACTCTTCTCTGGAGATACAGAGAGAGGGAGACATAGCAAATCTTACATCTTTGATAGGAGCATTACTGAAGACCCTAAACAGTGTAATCTAGGTTACCTTTGGCCCAGCTAAGGCATCCAGTCAGAACCACCACAGAATTGCACCATTCTGAATGCTTGACTAAACATGTAATGGATAGTGGGAACTCTTTCTGTATGGAGCATACCAGTGAGCCAAGTCTTTCTGATTGTGTTTTTTACCAGGACAGATGCTGAAAGTCAATTGAGATATGTAGAAAATATGTACTCAAGTGTACGTGTTCATAGAAAGCAGAATGCAGTCGTCCCATCAGTCAGCGCGATTTTCTAGGTAATTTCTCGCATTGTGTGAATCCACCAGGACTCTAATAAAACTTTAACCAGGCAGATAGAGCTTCTTACTTCTAGAGTTTTTATTCTGAGCCTGAAAGCACTGTTTCCCTCAACTACCATCGCATACCCTGTGAATAATTTACTTGTTATACAACTGACATCGGCTTTACACTATTCACTGGGGAATGACAGGGATGCCCATCGGAAGTCTGGAGAGACAGATATTCGGGAGTTGTACTGGAAGGCTGTATATTGTCTACAGCTTAGTTTGTTTACCATCATCAAGATAAATACTGTGTAAAGGGATGTAGTGAAAGACATGGGCCTCATAACGGAAGGGTTTAGGGATTCATTTTATTATGCATTAAGTACCCATGCTTCACTGAGAAAAGTCCATTTTAGCAAGTCTGTTTTAAATTATACATGTAATTTTTGAAGCAGCTTTACTTGGCCCATGTGTCTTATCTATCTGGATATTTATTAACATGTTTCACTTAAGAAAAACACGTTTTCAATGATAGCTAAGAGGAATATTAAGCTGAAAACCTGTGTTTTTACCACATAGGCTTGAAAAGTGGTTCTGATAAGTCTGTAGCCTTCACCTCAGGACTCAAAAAGTCCATAGAAATATAAACCACAACTGCATCATAATCCACTTCTCTGTTGTCCGTCCAGAGGCTCAGTACAAGTGTTACTAACACTTATGTAACACTTGTAACATATAATCACAGCCTAATACACAGCTTCTATGCTAACAACAAAGGTAAGCTGTGTATTTAACTATGTTTTATAGTATTGTAACATACTTTCCATGTCAGCAGCTGTAAAGTGGATTGTTAAAATGAAGACATTTTTTATTATATTATTATTATTATTATTATTATTATAGAAATGTCTGTGCTTCAATCCAACAAAGAACCGTTAATAGCAAGTGCCAAAATCAAAGTCAGGTTGCTGCTAGTGACACATATATTAACACTGAATAACTGCTTTTAGAGAGTGTGTTTGGTCAGATACAGCTCTCAGCTGCTGTGTAGTTAGGCTGTGCTTTAATAAGAAGCAAAGGGCATCTTGGGAAAATTCTCGGCTATTAAAAAGAAGGTTTCTGAAGGCTTGTCAAGAAGGAAGGTGATTCAAGGAATATGTAAAGAGCGATAATGTGAAAACTAGTTAAGTGTTCTGTGTCACCCTGGCTTTTTTCTGTTTGCTCACATGTGGCCACCATGGAGGATAAATACAGTGCAACTTAAAATGTAGTTATTTATTAGGAAGGTTTTATTTTAAAAACATTTTCTGACAGGCACACACAAACTCTCACACAAAAAGAGTCTACTCTCAAAATGGCTGCTTTTTCTTTCACAGCATACCTCAAAGAAGACATTTTACACTTGCTGAGTAGAAAATACAAATAGCATGTCTTTACTTTTTGCCACTCCTATTGTTGTTGCTACTGTTTGTTGTTCAGTGATTCTGTTTCCCTCTCACAGTTGGCAGGTCATTAAGTACTTGTATGGTAACATGAATCACAGGCTTGCGGGATCACATGGCGAGAAATGAAAAATTGTCCTTTATCTGAAGTGAATATCCTCTGTCTTCATTTGAGTGCAAAATCAATGTGGGCTAAAGCAGAAGATGTTGTGCGCTGCACACGTTTTAATTCCCAATGAAAAGAAAGATGGAGTTGCAGTAAAGGGCAAAGGGGATTGTAAAGTGATAAATTGGCTCCATCCTAAAGCAGTGCAGTAAGGTTGGCATTTTCCCCAATTTTATGGTTGGTTGTGCTGAAATGGTAGAAGTGCTTTCTAATTACTTAAACAAAAGGTTGTCAGTATGGCGCAGCAGATGTCTATAGAAGATCATGATCTCTGTGTAAAAGACGGCTTCTTTGTCAGCCAATTATTTACACTTAGCTTTAAAGCCTTTAGTAAAAAGCTCTCACGCTCTCAATGCACTCACACACACACACACACACATGTATCACTCACTCAATTAAACTTTACTAACTCATTCACAGGAGCATTGAGCCTGTGTGATGTCACAGAACCATAGTAATTTGACAAAAGCTGTCATTCTTTATGACAGGATTGTGACCTCTCTGACCGCTCAGAGTGAAAAGGTCAATATCATCCAACTAATATAAACACACACACGCACACACACACACACACACACACACACACACACACACACACACACACCACTCTCAGACCCCCTTCCTCTAGGGGAGATTAAAGTGGGGTCCTGTATGGAGTGGCTCCGTGTCACTGAGCCAGTAACTGCAGCAACTGATCATTCTCGGAGCCAGCCATTCGGATGAAGGGTCAGCCTCTATTTTCTTCTTCTGCTCCCCCTCTAAACTCAATCTCTCTTTCACATTTCACGTCTGTATCCAGTCTTTCTATAGATATCTAATATGTTCTATCCCTCTTTCACACATCTTATGGTTTGACCCCCTTCACCTCTCCTTCCTGTTTGAAAAGTTGCCGTACAGTTGACTCACACAGTATTATTGCAATTATTTTTCACCCTGTGAAGGGCCATGAACAACAGGGCTAGATTCATACAGCTAGATAGATTCACACCTTATGTCCTCCAATTTCCTCCACCGGAAAGTTAATGTTGCTCTTCTCTAGTCCTCGCTGCGGGGCTTCTTTTGTCGCTTTTCTACAAATGACATTTCGAAACCGGACTCAATTCTTAAGGAAGAGTGGCCATATTTTTTCTGAGTGCCAGCATCTTTTTTTCAGTTTTATGTTCCAGACAGCAAATCATTTTTCATTATCACGGCTGGAAGATAAGTTCCTATCCGCCTCAAAGATCTCTCCGCTGCAAGTATGCATGGTAACATCAGCGAGACGAAAAAATAACATCAGTAAGACAAAACAGCCATGTTGTTTTGACAGTGTTTTCCAGCAACTAAACCATAAATACATATTTGAAAATCTAGAGTGCTAAAGGACTCAGTACCTCACAGAAGCTTGTTAAAATTGAAATAGCAGTGGACCTGGCAAGCTGTCACGTGTCACCCTCAGTTGTTTAATGATAGGTCTGTGCTCTGCAAAGTTGTATACATGGATTGTGAAAGCAGAGTAATAGCCCAGAGCAATTGTGCAAACTGCACAATATTTTTTTTAAATTGCCGTGTAGAATCACACTGAGTCAAGTTGCAAAGATAGGGTCCCCAACAATGAATAATGTAAACAGTGATAAGCTTAGCATCACTGTGGGATATTTGTGTTGAGGGACTAGCGGATCATATATTAAGTATAAGTGCTGTTTGCATAAACTGTTATTTTTTTTATATTTCCATGTCCCTGGAAAATATGGTAATAGGCCAAATTATTCCTCCAACCCAAATGTTAATCATAACCCTGAAGCATCTACCACTCTGATTGATGTTATAACAATGACGGCCTTAACAGTAAGCCTTCTCCGTGACTGTTTACAAGCCTCTCCGGTATTTGGGGATTCCTTAATCCTTCCCCGCAGATGGGATATCAGAACATGACCGCCCCACAATTAAAAGTAGATAAGGAGCTCAGTGGAGAGGCTTCAGGTCAAGCTCAGATGCACGCCCCGAGGTCAGATAACCAAAGAGATCAGAGCTTTTACTGGAAGTATTTCCTGTGGCACCGAAACAAAGGTCTAATGACAGAGTGGTGTTGTTGTTGTTGTAGTAGTAGTAATGGTAGTAGTGAAAGAAGCAGGGCAGAGATTACTCCTGGTAGGCTCAGATCAGACAGATTGAGGGGGGGCTGGGTGGTTATACAGTCACTTAGGAGAACGACACACTTGGACGAGCTCCCTTCACTGGGCATTAAACACAATTAAGTGCAGGCACTGTGTCCCTCCCCACCTGGACTCTTAAACCTCCTCGTGCTCCCCTCGCGAGCTTTAAGTCCACTCTATCTATCTGGCATCTTAAACCTACTATTCCTCCCCTGCTTCCTCGAACCTGTCCTTGTGCTCTTCATAATCTGGCCTTCAGAAGACCGTCAACTGTGGTTCCATATATTAGCCGCTCTGCACAGGGACATGACCTTTACCAGCCTTTTTTCAATTGACGTTTTCAAGCTCCCTTTTCTTAATCAGAAAAGCATAAAGCGCCTTGCAGCGAATACAGTTCCTTTTGAATTATTTAGACGCTAGATTATTGAAAGTCCAGCTACACCAGCGGCACCGCACCTCTGTCTCTCCTAGGAGTGGTCTCACTCAGACCACTCGTTCATTCCCGGTGATAAATCCAATGCAACTTTACTGTCATCTATATGTAAATAAACAAGTGTCCTCTGCTTAGAGTGTGCTGGATGGGCTCTGTTTGCAGTCCCCCCTCGCCTTCCACATTGACAGCAGCACTGAGACTGTGTTTATTAGAGCGCCGACTCCAATCTTTCACAACATCACACCCTGGGCAGCGCAGTCAATCAGTGTTGGAATTTGAGCACTCTCAAACCAGGCTTTTATCTATCCAATGTCATTCACACACACTCCTGATTCTTTCTTTCTGTGTCTTCACTTTTAATTGCATCTAGTCATTTCTTAGCCCTTAGGAGAGCAAGTTCATCCACCTGAGTGTGCTCCTGTATACCTACTGAAGCACTCTCATCATGGGAGATCAGCCCGAACAGAGTCCAACTTTGCTGCTCAAAGGTTACAGGTTCAATGAGAGTGACACTGCACTCATCTGACACTTAAATTGACTTCAAGCAACCCCCTTTTATGTATCTACAGATCCTAAAGGACTCATTAGACCTGAGGCGTCTCTCAGCACCTCATAAGGCTTGAATTTGAAACCCCAACTTTTCTCTTACACATCATCACCTAACATCTCTGAGAGCCACTTAGGAGTTTGGTGAACTTGTAATAGGCTTTAAGTCACTTTGTTTGCCTGCGGTGCGACATTGCTGATGAACAGACTTGTGCCATTAATCAGACTGAGGCCACTCTTGTTTGTTGTGAAAGTGCTGCAGCACATTTCCCAGTTTATTAACCGTTTTTTATCACTTGAACATTGTCAGATCGAGAAAATTAGCCCTGTGTGTGGTGGATTAATTAATTTATTCTAAAAGGGATAAAAGGAAACCGATTCATCCATAACTGCTATCTGATGATGACTGTGTGCGTCACTGAATGTGTGTGTTTGTTTGCATGCACAGCAGGTTTGTTGTACTATATTGCAGACAGGCATTAAAGTGTTCTAGAGCAGCGGTGCGAAGATGAGCAAGCAAGAGGGGAGCGGTGTGAACGGTGCGATGATTTACCATGGTGCTATTCCATATCTTACCTCATTTAGGAATTTTTTTTTTTTTTTTTTTTTTATCATAGCAAGATTGCCTTGGGTATTTCATTATATTAGTTGCAGGCAAAAATGACACCACTTACCTCCTAGCCTATATTTCACCGAGTGGTGGGCATGCTGTATGGCTCTTCTCTCTGACTAATGGAGCAACACATCAGCAGGTGGGACACTTCGCCAATCAAAGCCTTCCATAAATACTTTCTTGCATTAATGGACTCACATTGCAGACCTCACAGACATCAGCAGGGCCTGGCAGGGTGACAGAGGGGAATTAGGGAATTGCTCCCTCGAGGTGAAGTTCAAGTATACTGCAGGTAGTTTTGGAACGCTTGGAAGTTTGCATTTTAGAAGGTGGCAGTAATTACATCTCTGTATGTTCTGGATTTAACGTAATCAGCTCAAATGTACAAAACCAGCACGGCCCAAGTCCAATTTTTGCTCTAATCTCTTGCAGAGCTGTTATTGGCTTATCATCATTTTAATTGGGATAAGCCCTCTTGTTTTTTGAGCAGTGTTTGGTGATGGATGACTGTGTCGGCATTTCCCCGGGCAGCCAGAGGAAAATTGAGCCTGTTGCAGTGGGCCTTTTGAGCTGGGATTTGTGTTCATTTAGAGCATTTAGGCCTCTCTTAAATGGCCTTTATTGTCATGGAATAGTCATCTTCTTCATCTTTATTTTATAAAGGACAACACACATTAATTAACATTTCTGTAAATGTGCCAGTGTTAGCCTGTCGGCTAATTTTCAACTGTAGTCCTTTGGCCAGATATTCTTAGACCAGAGCAACAGGAAACAGCAAGACATTAGTACAGGTTAAACTATACAGACAGAAGTCAACAAGACACCATACAGACAGCTAGAGCAACAAATAAGATTTCTCAATAAGCTATACAGAGCACAGTTACACATCAACAGTATCCACATTTAGATCAGGAAGCCATGCAAGCATCAAAACACAGCCAAGCAACACAGACCGGAGCCATCTTCTTGCACCGTTCAACCATGCAAAGCATGTTAGATCTAAAAACCAAATCCGACGCGTTTCGGCATCAGTTCTTCGTCAGGGAGTCAAAAAGATCTGACGTTATCTGTAGTTTGTTTTCTAACCTTGTCGCCTGTCTTCTCTCTTGCCTTGCAGTTATGTGGCTGTGGGCTGCTCGGCGTGGGCATCTGGCTCTCTGTGTCGCAGGGCAGCTTCGCCACCTTCTCGCCCTCATTCCCCTCACTGTCGGCTGCCAACATGGTCATCGCCATCGGCGCCATCGTCATGGTAACAGGCTTTCTCGGTTGCCTGGGTGCCATCAAGGAGAACAAGTGCCTGCTTCTGAGCGTGAGTTCAATCTGCATACCTACGCAATGCCCCATTATGAATAAAACACACATAGACGAGTGTCTAAGCATACATTCTCACACTGCAACTCCTCTCTCACTCTTTTTTTCCTCTTTTGAATATTCTCGCATTCCCTAATTTTTCACCAATGCAAATATTGACAGAAATGTCTTGTGAAGACAGCTTCTAACATTTGTGTCCATACACCCACACACACTGGTTACAGGCCAGCGAGAACTCCGCAGCGTATCTGTATTTGTCTTCCAGCGGAGGTAGACGACTGACAGGAAGAGTTCAGTCTGCATTGTGTCAAACCTCAGGGGCTTTCAGAGGAAAATTAAGAGCTAAGGAGTGAGATTTTCCCTTTCTGCAAATGAACACCAACACATTCATGTCATTTCCATGGCTTTGGTCACCTCTCAGAAAAAGAAAATCTGTCAGTCAAGAGTTCTTTTGTATGACTAATGTGGTAGAATTACTGTATGTACATGGCGCAGTAAAAGCACATGATATTTTTGAGAATGTTCTACAGTATAAGACTCCTCTGACTCGACGAGCACGGTTTGCCCAAAGTTGTACAAGTGTTTTATCTTAAGCACAAGTTAATTACTAAAGTTCACCCAGTGGAATGAGGTTTGCGTCAATCCGCTGCAAAAAAAAGAAAAAGAAAGAAATTTATAGAAACTTTAAATGAGAAGTGGAGTTGGGGCTCTGGGTACTTAACATCACAAACAGCTCAATCCCTTGAAGCTCTTGCATCACTCAGAAGTCCCACCAAAGCCTCAGTGTCCGACATGGCTTCCTTCACCTGCCTAACAACTGTGAAGCAGAGCAGAGAGAGGAAGAGAGCCGCGTGCAGGGAGGGGGGGTGAGAAAGACGGCTGGATTAAGAAAAAAGAACGACTTAATGGAAAATCGAGAAGTTCTGATGTCTCTCATTAAGTTTCTGGCTACATCTGTGTGTGCCAGCGTTTCATATTTGGCTCAGCACAACCAGGAATTGGGGGGGGGGGGGGGGACACAGGACGTGGAAACATCAGAGTGGGTTTAGATCTCCCGCAGCAAACAGGTCTGAGCGTCTACCTTGACATATTATCTCTGAAGTTACTCTGTGGGCAACTCTTTCTGGATTAGCAATATTCAAAGCCTAGACAGCCTTTGCAGTACATTTTCAGACTCTCTTTTTTGCTGCCAAATAAATGTTTACTGAGACAAATTTGAAGAAAAGAGAAAAACATGACAAAGTAGGAGAGAAAACACTATGATATCCGGCTGAAATGTCAACTCTTTAAAATCTTGAAGGTGTGAATTGCTAGCAAATGAGAACATACGCCCTCAAAGCTGTTTGTGCATGTGAATACATACACACACATTCTCACACGTTGCAATCAGAGCACCACCAATTTAGTGAACAGAAGTTGAACTCCCAGCACCAGGAAAATGTGACAAACCAACTATGAAGGCACAACAGTGATACGCTAAACTGGCAACCCAAATTCTCAACCAACAACAAAATGTCGTTACTATTTAATTTGGGCCTTGACACAAATAATGGCCTACCCCCTTCCTCTCAAATGAGTTTGGAATGAATGGGGTCTTCTGGAATCTAGGTTTGCGTGCCTCCTCGCATGCTGTGCAGAAGAGCTTGGTAAATATTGAGCTGAAGGGGAGTCAAGTACAGAGAGGAGAATAGTAGATGAAATGCAAGGCTGTGTTGGAAATGAACCTAGGGAGGTATTAAACCTTCTTTCCCTCTTCACACGTTCACAAGCGCTCTAGCACTTAGTTTCTCCTTTTTTCTCTCCCTGTATCTCTCCCACATCCTCCTTTATCTCTTTTTGACTCTTTCCTTATCTTATTTGAGTGTTTTTGAATGGGTGTTGCTTGGTTTAATCATTGAGAAATCCCTGTTGCTGCATGTGTATTCTGCTCACAAACTGAGATCTACTGTAACCTTCAACATGTTGCCACATATGCTTATTTGCTTTCTTATTGAGAGTTAGATGAGAAGATCGATACCACAATCATGTCTGTATGCTAAATGTGAAGCTACCGCCAACATTCACTTAGCTTAGCTTAGCACAAACACTGGAAATAGGGGGGAAACAGCCAGCTTGGCTCTTTCCAAAGGAAACAAAATCTGCCTACAAGCCCCTCTAAAGCACAATAATTAACACGTTATAGCTTGTTTGTGCTGGGCTATTTCTTGTCTGGGCGAAGTAACACCCTGCGGTTTTGTTGTCATGGTCAGTTAGGCTGCCAGGCAACCAGCAGAGACTGCAGTCCAGCACATTACCCTTTTTACACTTTGTACAGATTAAACAGACAAGATGTAACGTGTTAATTAGTGAGCTTTAGAGGTGCTGGAAGGCAGATTTTGTTACATTCAGACTAGGGCTGGGCGATAAGGAGAAAATCGGATATCACGATATTCTTGACCAAATAACTCTATCGACATTGCGGCAATATTCTAGGGTTGACAATTGGTGCTTTAACAAAATATCTTCACACTTAGATTTTAGATAAATAATCATCAGTAATGTGGACATAATGTCTAAGTGGGAAAAAGGAAAATAATAGAACAGCTACAACAGTCTGGTAACAGAAAATGACATCACTTTACTGTAATGCAGCCTTTAAAACCAGGAAAAGACAACACTTATGTCATATCACGATATTACAATATCCAAAATCTAAGACGATATCTAGTCTCATATCACGATATCGATTTAATATCAATATATCGCCCAGCTCTAATTCAGACAGAGACTTTCCACTTAACTCTCGGCAAGAGAGCAAAAAGCATATTTCACAAAAAAGTTTTAATTGTTTCTAATAAAGTTCCTTCAACCTGAATTGACTGATCATGTTTCCAAGCATAGATATAGAAGGAATGGCACACTCACCCGTTGCATTTTCATTACATAATCAAAAGTACTACAAATCACAAAATGTGAAAAATGTATAAAAACTGTCATGTACTGTATGTAATCTAGAGTCATGTAATGGTTGTTTTTCTCTCACAACATGTAGCTGTCAGAGACACAAATGACTGCAATAGGCACCTCATTCAACATGTTTTCATCGGCATGACAAGGTAGATTAACAATACTGCCAACGCAATTGTTAAAACAAGTCTCTCCCCCCTCTCTCTGACAGTTCTTCATTGTCCTGCTGATAATTCTCCTGGCAGAGCTGATATTGCTAATCCTGTTCTTTGTGTACTCAGATAAGGTAAGTTAATTTCGTTCTCCATGTTATGCCTGATTGTTAAGTCATCTGTTCCAGTAACTGTAACATTTTCACAATGCAATCTAACACTTCACCGTCTATAGCGTGTTACACAATGCCACGGCTGTCAGGCATACATCACAGTTTGAACATCCCTGGGAAGTTAATGTCTTAAAACTTTTACACACAACTGCACAAAGCAATAAAAGGTGTTAGTGCGATAAACATATCGTTCTCCAGTGGCTTCCGGGTATCTTTTTTTATTTGGCTCGTTTCTCAGGCAGGAGGTTGAATATCTTCATTCAGCCATTTACCCAGCAGTCAAAGGTTAGGCCACAAAATGCAGCCCAATCCCCACCAGTTGGCTCCCTGTAATTGGCCCCAAGCACATTTCCCATGACCCCCACATGGGCTCAAGTCGGGCGTATGTCTGCATGTCGACAACAGATGACGATATGTAAAGCTCCGGAGATTATTTACATCCAGACAGACATGTTCAATCAAACTGCCTCACAAATGTTTCATTCTGAACATGACAAATGTCTTGTGCGGGAAAAGCAATGAAGACTTCTCTCTGTTTTCAAGGACACGACTTTGATAGGTCCTTCTATTTATATATTCTGAGTCTCTATGTCGCCTGGCCCCCGGGGCGTCGGCTAATTCTCCTTCTTTGTTCTGAGGTTATTGCTCAAACTTAGTCTCTCAGGCAGATAAAGGAATTCATTTAGCAGCCAATCCATTCTCAGATTTAAATCAGGTCTCGGAGGCACACCCTGTCAGGAGTAAATATGTCTGTTGCCTTATCTCCAAAATATTACCGGCTTAACTTTGGAAAAAAAAAACCTCCAAACCCTGATCCCCCCTGCTGGAATTTAAATAGAGACACTCTTGACTTCACAGCAGCGCCTTCCCATCAACTGTGAAGTCAGGAAAAGATAGCCAAGCAGGGCTGAGGATTTCTTAAATGTGAAATCATATGAGTCTGCATTAGTAAGGGATCAGGCATTAGTCTGGGAGAACTTTCTCATTCATACCAGTTCCAGTGAAGAGCAGCCATATTTCTCCCATCTTGCCAAATTACAGTGTGTTTATCCTGGCTTAGACCTAATGGGATGTGAAACCACGATAATGCTGATCGCTACCCAATGTATTTCCTTTGATTAGTTTTCAAATGTCATTGGAAAGCAAAGTCATTACATCAAATTATATCCTTATTGGAGATGGCATTTTCAGACTACCTCCAAATAAGATGTCCTGCAAATTTACAGAAATTGTGTGCCGCTGGTCCTCAGCCTTATATGTTAAGAATGTTAGGATTGGATGGACAATTGCAGTCTATCTCACACGGCCTTCAGACATCTCTCTGGTTTTCTCTCTCCTCTTGACTTGCCTCTCTCCAGTGAGATCCTGTATGCTGTGTGAGGCTCTCCTCATCCTCTTCTACAGGCTGTGATCAGAGGAATCACTAATTTACTTCTTCTATTTCATCTCCTAATCACAAGGCATTTATTAACAAGTCTGGAAGACATACAGTAGTTGGCTGCGTTTGAGTGTGTATCCACAGAGGCCCGCAAAACAGATATTTTAGTCTTTCAAATAAATCATCTCTAAGTCATGAGTGACGCCTCTGCAAACTGTGATCCTTCCGGGTGACAAGCTGTCGACGAGATGTGGGGAAGAAATGAACATATAGTATCTGGTTTTGCTTGAGGAACACATTTTTCTTCACTGCTTTCATTTAGTCATCAAATCTCCACCCCCACCCCACCCCCCCTTATTTCTGCATTTCCACCAGTTTAGTTTTTCTCAATGGAGAATTTCTCTCTTCTTTCTTACCCCAGCAGTCTCGCCTCCAGGTATGGCTTATATGTAGGTACCCCCTCTTTTCCTTCAAAGCCTGGTGGTGTTAAGCTCTCTGATTAAATGCCATGTAGAGGCTGTGGTATAATAAAGGCTGGCCCTGCAGTTAGCAACCAGCTGACTACAGCAGATGGCTGGGCCACAAACCAGATTACAGCCATCCGTCTTTAACGCTGTGACCTCATTGTGCCTCAGTCGACCCAGCATGCCGAGCCGAACAGCAGTGAAGGTTTACTAGCTCCGAATGAGGAAGCAGAACCTGGCAAGCAGAGACGAGAAGCACCAAAGCATGTGCATGGGTGTGTAGGGAGAAGTGGGAAATCCAGAAGGGGGCGGATATAAATCTAACTAACAAGCAAGGAATCTCTGTCTCTGTGTGTGTGTGTGTGTGTGTGTGTGTGTGTGTGTGTGTGTGTGTGTGTGTGTGTGTGTGTGTGTGTGTGTGTGTGTGTGTGTGTCATTCACATATCTTGAGAACCAGACTGATCTCATGAAATAGTGTATGTATGACACCATTTCACCGAAGCGAGTAGTATGAAGAGCGAAAATCCACATAGGGAGGTAGGTCGGGGGTGGTGGATAGGTAAAAAACAGGACTTTCACCCAGGAGACTGGGGATCGCGTCCCTCGTGTCACGTTTCATAAACTCAACTGTCGCTTTCTTCTTTTCCTAAGCCCCACCGTCGCTTTGTTCTTTTACTAAATCCAACCCCGTTGTTCTTTTCCTAAACCCAACCGGTTCTTCTTTTCCTAAACCCAACCGGTTCTTCTTTTCCTAAACCCAACCCCTGTGTGACTCAACCATCACTTTCTTCTCGCAATAACAGTAACAGTATGTTACAGTCAGACTGAATGCTTTTGTCCTTGGAAATAGCCTTGTCCCAAATAGCTTGCTGACAGCAAGTGACATGTATACATTTGCCATGACCTGCCATGATGCAACTAAGTCATGGCATATCTATTGCTCAGGACCCGAGGTAACGAGTGTGATGTTGTTTGCACAGTGGTTCTCCAGAAAGCGAAGCATGGAGGAGGATGTCTTGTTTTTTGTATTGCATACACAAGAATGTAGAATCACGTGATATAAACTGGGTTTTATTCGCTCAAACCTGGAGCAACATGTGAATTGTGTCTCGGCTCATCGCTTACTGAGCATGCGCAGCTTACAAATCATGACGTGCATCAATTGGCCAACAGAAAAATCTCATAAGTAATGCTTTTAACTTAAATCATGTATTATACTCAATGTGAATATTACATCCCCCTTCTTATAGAAATGTAAGGTTCTAATCCAGATACCTACACACAGTCAGTGTGGTTAAATCTGAAACAGGATATATTCACTAGTTCAATATGACATATCTGTAGTGTGGTACTTACAAAGTAACTGCTCTAACATTCAATGAGCTTTCCTACACTGAAATGAATGAACACATCTGTTAAGATATCAGAAAACACAAAATTGCAAACAGAACTAGGTATCGCATATGACAGTTGCAATCAGAACCAAACATCAAACATTTTTTTTAGAAGGGCAGTGATCTGCCTACACCCTTTACATGGTATTATAAGTCCAAAACAGCTCTAGGCTTGATTTCTCATCCAGAGCTTGTCTTGTAAGTGGTGGTAAGAGGGGAAAATGAATTTGCGGTCTGTGGAGTAGGAGATGTGCTGATGTGTGGAGTCTGTGGTGCGTTGTCCTCAGGATGTTTGTCAGTGTGAGTGTGATGTTCTTTAGTGGAAAGGAGGTGGCGTCTGTTTCTCCTGTATTCCTGTCGTCCTTCAGCTGAACGTGTGTGATAGGAACGGTCGGTTTCAGCCGGTCTGATGACTACTGCAGGTTTCCACTGACCTTGCTCTTGAAAGCGGATGTGTTGACCTTCCTGCAGCGGTGACAGAAGTCTGGCTGACCTGTCATATATATTCAAGGAGACTTAGGTAAGGATCTCTCCTGTCACATCTGGCCTTTTCCAACAGTGCTTTGCGATCTGTACAGATTTTTCTGCGAGTCTGTTGCTTTGGGGATAATGTGGACTGGAAGTTATGTGGGTAAACTCCCATTTGTTAGCAAATGCTTCAAACTCTTTGCATTTGCATTGAGGGCCGTTATCTGATATAACAGTCTCAGGTACGCCATGTCTGGCGAATGCTGCTTTGAGTTTGTGTATTACAGTAGAGGCTGTTGTACTGTGCAATTTGTCAAGCTCAAAATACCTGCTGTAATAGTCCACTGTAATGATGTATTGTTCATTGTTCCAGGTGAACAAATCCGTAGCAACAGTCTGCCATGCCCAATCAGGGATTTTGTGGCTGATCATGGGCTCCTTGGTGTTGGAAGGCCTGTGTTCGAGGCATGTGGAGCACTTTCCAACCATTTCCTCGATGTGTTTGTTCATGCCTGGCCAAAATAGGATGTCCCATGCTCTCTGTTTGCACTTTTCACTACCCATGTGACCAATGTGTATCCGTGATAGCATCTTGGCACGCAGTGAAGTAGGAACAACGATTCTCTCACCCTTGAATATGATGTCATTCAACTGAGAGAGCTCGTCGCAATAGTTCCAGTACTCCAGTACTAGTTTCCTTTCCTCAGGCCACCCTTCACTGATTGTTCTTTTAAGTTGCTTTAACTGTGTGTCTTTGTCGGTCTCTGCTTTGATTTCTTTTAGCTTTGTGTCACTGACAGATAAGTTACTGTACAGCATGTATACCTGCATTTCAATGCCCTCCCTGAGGCTCTCATCCTGGTCAGACAGAGACTTCCTGGATAGAGTGTCTGCAACAGGGATGTCTTTGCCTGGTCTGTGGACAATAGTAAAATCATACCTTTGCAGCTGAAGAAACATTCGCTGTAGCCTGGGGGGTGCTGCTGCAAGAGGTTTGTGAATGATGGATTCCAGTGGTTTTTGGTCACTTTCCACTGTGATGTGGTGGCCATAAACATACTGATGGTGCAAAGCACCCGAACAAAATGGCATAAAGCTCCTTTTCGATTTGCGCATAGTTGACTTCGCAGTCAGTGAGTGCTTTTGATGCATATCCAATCGGTCTGCCGTCTTGTAGCAAAACAGCACCAAGTCCGTACTTACTGGCATCGACTTGTAGGGTGAGCTTTTTGCTGGGGTCAAAATACGCTAGGACAAGACCTGGTTCACGTGTGATGAGCTCTTTTATCTTCTGAAATGCATCTTCATGCTGTGCATCCCACACTGTAAACCCCAATCCATCCATGACACAAAATTTTAATTTTACGTCCACACAAATGTTCAGGATTGTCAAAACAACATAAAAACTTTATGTTCATTTGACACAAAAAATCATCCCATGTGAGGTTGACATAATTTTTTTATGTTAAGTCAACAATTTTTGACTTTTGAGTTCATTCTACTTAAATGTATAACGTCAACATCACATAATTAGTTCAAGGCCAATTAACAACACATATACTTTGTGTATATTTTGTGCTGTTTTACCATAAAACTGCCACAAAGTTTTGTGTTTCAATTCCCATGATGCAAGGCGGTAAATAGAGTTGTGTTCAAATTTGCTGAAAAGTTTGCAGTTTGTTCGAAAAACAAATGTAACTTTATGAATTCCGTTTATTAAACGTGTCTGCTTAGAATTTTTGTTGCCTGGTAGTTGTCATTGTTGTGCTGATTTACATTTGTAACCACGAGTTAAGTGACTGTAACGTTTGATAAGAGCTGGAGTACTGCAGCATTAGACTCTGAGCAGTAACAGGTGTCCTTCAGCCATTAAGCTTTGGTGTGACACTTCACTAGCGGTCCTTTTGTATAAAGTGATGCAAGATCAGCGGCTTTAGAGGCGCTCCTATTTCGCGTGGGGCCCTTGGGCGGCAACACCCAAACACTCATGCTATCTCCGCTATAGATGTGGTTATGTTGTTTTAATTGTTGTTGGTACATAAAATTAACAAGTTATGACACATAACTTTTTGTTTAATAAACATAACAATACAGATTAAGCAACCTGATCATTCTATGTTAATATAGCGTAGAATTATATGTTAAGAAAACACTAATTATTTTTGTTGCATGACTAAAAAAAATTATGTTAAACTGACATAAATTTCCTTTCAGATAACACTCATGTAATACATTTATTTTATGTCTAGTGTACTCAAAACTTTAATGTTACCATGCTGTACTAAATTAAAAGTTTTGAGTGCAAGCCATTTCCACAAAAAATGTAGGTTGAGTTAGCGAATTCGGATTTACAGTGCATGTGAACTCATTTATCTCTTTCAACATGTGACGCAGAGGCGCATTGATGCTGGCAAGACCTGGGGCAAATTTTGACAAATAGTTCACCATGCCTAAGATTGTTTCCAGCTCACCTTTGTCCTTTGGAGCTTTCATCTTGGCTGGATCAGGCTTGACTCCGTCTTTGGTGATGAGGTGCCCAAAGTAGCTGACCTCAGCGGCGCAGACAACACTCTTTTCTGGGTTGAGCTTCAATCCTCTCTCTCTGGAACGTTGCAGCATGGCACAGAGGTTTTCATCATGCTCCTGCTTGTTCCTGCCATATATGATAATGTTGTCCACAATCACCATGACACCACACTTTCCGCTGGAACTCATCCTGGGCAGATTTCACTCCAAAGGGTAACTGCAGGAATCTATACCGTCCAAACACTGTGTTGAAGGTTGTCAACTTGGAAGACTCCTCTGTGAGCTTTATAGCCCAGTAGCCCGAATTGGCATCCATGACGCTAAAGTAGCATGCTCCAGCTAACCTGTATGTGATGTCATCGAGGGTTGGTAAGGGGCAGTGTGGTCGTTTGATTACCTTGTTCAAGTCTTTAGGATCAAGGCATATCCTCAGCTTGCCTGTGCATGGTTTTTCTGCTGATACCATTGAGTTAACCCATTCAGTTGGTTTGGTGACTTTCACGATGACCTTTTGTTTGTCCATGCTCCGTAGCTCATCCCGCAGGCCATCACGTAAAGCAATGGGAACACGTCTTGGTGGGTGAACAACAGGCACAGCATTGGGGTCAATGTGAATGGTACATTCACCAGGGAAAGGTCCTATCCCTTTAAAAACGTCTGCAAACTCCTCCATTACAGGCTAATTTTTGTTCAGCGGACACAGAACAAAATTAGCTTGATTAAGTCCAGGCATGCTTGTAATCCTAGCACTGGTGGTGCATGTGTGTCTACAACATAACATTTCAGCATCAACTGAATGTTCCTGTATTGGCATTTTATGTTGTACTTGCCTCTAACTACAAGCTGCTCTCCACCATAGCTATAAAGTGGGCGCATTGAGGGTTGAAGCATATTCTGTATTCCCAATCCCTTGAAAGTACGAGTGGGAATGACGTTAGCTAATGCCCCAGTGTCCAACTTGAATTTGACCGTGTTTTGATTTGGTACCACTTGTAAACTTGCAAAAGCCTATCTTTATAGAATAGTTGAGAACTGTTCCCCTCTGTTACTGCATCAATAAACAAATCTTCACCGTCTGCATATTCGTCTGGTTCATTTTCACTTACTGCATGGGCTCCTTTTCCTTGCTTGGAACGACACACTTTTGCAAAATGGTTCCATTTGTTGCATATTTTCCCTTTTGCTGGGCAGCTGTTTGCGTCATGAGCCTTATTTCTGCAGTAACCGCAGGTTTTAGCGCAAACACGGCAGTCAGCTGGCTTGTGTGCGTTGTCGAGTTGTCCTTTGGTTCTCTCTTGGTGCGCTCTCCAAGCACCTTTCTTGTGATACTGCTTGCCAATCACATGAAACGCCTGTTCATGTGAACTGTTGCTGCCATCTATTGTCTGAAGTTGCACTTTTGCTATTTCATGAGACCTAGCAATGTCTATTGCTTTATCCAGCATCAAATCAGATCCGACATTCAGCAGCTTTTCACGGACTTTAGGTGAATGAATGCCAAATACCACACGATCTCTTATCATCTCCTCACTGTCAGCATATTCACAGTCCTTCACAAGCAGTTTCAGTTCCATGACAAACTGTTCAAAAGGCTCGCTAGCTCCCTGTATCTTCTCATGGCATTTATAGCGTGCGATAATGACGTTGGACGTTGGAAAACGCTCCTAGTATGATTTTAAAACCTTTGTTTCTGCCTGTGTCAATGTCCATGTATTCTATATATCTCTACCTTTTTTCTCCGACCCACAGGAGAAGGTAGCTGCACTTCTCGTCTTCTGGTTTCTTCTTAAACGGACCGGTAAACATCAATTCCACATGAAGTTTGAACTCGCGCCATGCTACGGGCAGGCGTATCGCTTACTCCAATTACACACACTGAGCATGCGCATCTTACAAATCATGACGTGCATCAATTGGCCAACAGAAAAATCTCATATAAGTAATGCTTTTAACTTAAATCATGTATTATATTCAATGTGAATATTACAGAGGATGGAAGGTTAATCACATAAAAGACTAGTTCAGAGAGCAGGGAAGGCTATGCCACATCCATGATTTATCTTACTAACAACCCAACAAATCAGCACACACATCTAGTCATGTGTTGCATTAGTTTACAGGCAGAATTATGTTCAATCCCTGGCCATGCTCCATTTTTCTTCCAGGCCAATTACAGAGAAGTAGTGGGGGTCTTTCCCTCGCTCTGACCAGTGCTCTGGCCCCAGGCTACCCGACACAGGCTTGCAGAGCAACTAAGGAAATTAAGTATCCCTTTTAATGATGTGCTGTTGGAGACCTCTGGCTGTGATGCTGTTTCTCTCCACATCATTTATAACATTTTCCAGGCAGTTAGCTAATACATTTGTCCAGAGCTGAGCAATGAGAGCAACAGGAAAATATTGTCAGCTTCAGTTCTTAGGGTCCTTAAAGGATGTGACGAATAGAGCAAGTTTGTTGTGAAGATATATATGTGACTCAGAAATGATTGTGGAACAGAGTAAGAGTGAATGTAACACATCACATGTGAAAAAGGAAGATGATGTGCATTCTCATGAGTTTATCCTTTAAAAGTGTACAGCTGATAAGGGAAGATTGTGTGTGTGTGTGTGTGTGTGTGTGTGTGTGTGTGTGTGTGTGTGTGTGTGTGTGACTGTCACTTTGGTGTTTGGGTATGAGGTAGCACTCCTTCAATACTGTTGTTCAGCTGACTGGAAATAAGCCAACAGAGTCTCTGTGATTGACAATACAGAAAAATACCTGCTTTCTTTCACTTGAAGAAGCAGTAAAATAAGTGACAAATTGTTCTGAAATGTGTAGCTGTTTAAGATGTTTAAAGACTGAAGATGCAATGAGAAGGAGGAGAACAGGCAATAGAAATTTAAAGAATAATGGAAATTTGGGCAGTCGAGAGTCAGGATAGGTGTCCATTTCCAGTTGTAACAGTGGCGTGATTCTTCTTCATGAACGCCTGCTTTAGTATAAAATTCCAAGTCCACTTTTTTTCCCACCATTTTCTACCTTATTTACACTTTTACTCATCGTCAAAACGTACCTCGACCATAACCAAAATAACTTGATGATACAAATAAGCCATCATTTTTTATGCTCTTTCCTTGTGATTTCACATGAACCATTATGGTTTTCCACAGTGCAGATAGTTCATATGTTGTGTTATGTGTATATGTCAAATATCTTCCCGGGTATTCTAAAGTGTAAAGGAAGGATTGTTTTAAGTGGCTATAATCAGTATTTTTATTTTAACAATGGGTGACATGACCACTTGTATGTGAAAGGGGTTGCCCATATTGACAAACCCACAGAGAATTATCACCCGAGTCTGAAGTTCCCCTCACGTTCACTCCACAGCAAGCAGCTGTTTTAGCAAAAAGAGCTCTAAAAACCCACTTTACACCACCTTCTAGCACCAAACGGCACACAGGCAAAGTAGTCGACTAGCTGGTAAACATAGTTCGAGCATTTAGCAACCTAAAAGCCAGATATTTCTCTCAGGAGTTGGTGGAGACCAACCAACCAGAACTAAAAGGAGCGTGAATATTGGACTTGCGCCAGAAATGTGAATCCAAATGATTGATAATGTTGCTCCTTGTCTGCTGGAGGTTAAAATATGCTCACACTTTAGTCATTGTCACATTAGTGATAACCCGCTGCGCCAAGTGACAAAACAACAACAGGTATTACAGGTTTAAATGAAGACATTTTTTCAGTGTTATTTTTTTTTTTCAAGTTAATGCTAATCACTTTCTTTTCTTTGACTTGTCCCTTGGCCCTCCCTCAGTTATGTATGGCAGGTTCATGTGTAGCTCCAAGCTCTGTTCTTCTGTCAGCATGCACAGAAGGTGCAAAGAACTTAATCTGGCTATATTTTCATATACTGAATTTACATTTGTCTCATTTCACAGACGGGCTGTGTTTTCATTTAGTTGGCTTCATTCTCCGAGTGGTTATATGTTTACTAACCCTCCTGCATAGTCTGTTGCTATTCTTTTTCTTTAGTGAAATTGTACTGCAGAGACTGTGAATCATTTTGAATTAGATACTCTAACATCGTTTGAAGATTGTAATCTCTCAAAGTGATAAATAGCAGTTGGGTAAACGTGAATAAAACTCACACCATACCCTAATTGCTCTTTTATCAACCATTACCCCACCTACTGTAAACAAGCAATACTTTCTGGAGTTTTGTGAGGAGCTCAACCTGCCTTCATCCTTGGAGGCCAAATACTCTCAACACTGGGAGGGCAATAACATATCTATACACTTGTTATTCCTTGGTAGAATTTGTCACCTACATGGCACAGACTTTGCTGTCTGAACATGAAAATTGGATTCGAAAGTGCAATTTCAACATTGAAACGCTAACAAAAAGATCAGATCTTTCACACTTAAAAAAAGAAAAGAAAAAGGGAGCAGTCAGCTCAGTCATGGCTATGCACTCTGGTAATGAGTAAGCAGTGTGGCTCCATGGCTGCACGGTGACAGGTCCCAGTGTACCTGGTCCCCTAGCTGTTTATATGTCAACAGATCTGGGGCCTGACAATCGGGGGAGTCCTTGCATGGGAATAATTAATGTCTCTTTGCCTCCAGGATAAAACTCTTCAAAAAAAAAAACATGCTTGTGAGAGTTTGGTAAAATTGAAAAATAGTATTGTTTAAAGCAAAGATCTTCCACAAGGGGTCTGGGGCCCCTAGGGGTTCCTCAGAGTTACTGCAGGGGGGGGCCACAAAATTATTGTCACTTATTTTTTTTTTTAAATATTAATATATATTAGAGATGCACCGATTACAACTTTCTAGGCCGATTCCAATTTTCTTTGAGTTAGGCCAGCCGATACCGATTTTAGCCGATTCCGATTTCATTTTTTCTAACCACTTTACAGCACACACAAATATTTATTTTCTATCTTTTCTTTAATAGAACATTTTGCACAGAACATAGAACATTTTTTGAACAGATAATGGATCACCATAAAACAGAACTATATAAATTACTCCTGGTGTGGGAAATTCACACACATCTAAAGTGCAATGTTGGAACCATTTCCTTCTTTTCACATCCAATATCCAACTAACAAAAATGTGGTTTTGGTTTTGGTGTCGTCCCTCCAAACCCTACTCTTTCCTTGCAGGTGTTGCATATTGCAAACTTGTTATCTTCAGCACACACGCTGAAGAATTTCCAAACAGCTGACATGTTGCAGGTTAATTCACGAGGTTCCCTACATGTGCAAGAATAGCGCACCGCGTGACACACGGCGGAAAAGTTGAGAACAGACTGTGCTGTGGCGTCCGTGTGTGCGTGTGTCCTTGAGAACTGTAACTCGTATAACTTATGTTGTCAGTTAATTGGAGCGTTGACCGGCATGAAATCGGCATATGTCAGACTGACCTGCCGGTCGCCGGTCATGGCCGAGCACGTGAAAACCGGCCAATTCCGGTCACCGGCCGGTCTATCGGTGCATCTCTAATATATATATTAAAATATTAAGTATTTTCAAAAACTAAAATGTGTTAACATGAATCCAACATTTTATTAGCAAATATACATCAGCCTCTTTGTGAAAACAACAACACATTAATGAAAGGCTTACTGGCCTAATAGGTAAGATAGTCACTAAGGTAGCCTCCAACAGATACAGTTAACCCTAAGGATTCACTGTGCCATATGTATTTTTAACAATAAAACATGATTTATAAAATCATGCCAACAAATGTTTTAATAGCTTAGTATTCTATGCTCTAAAAAGGTATGTACAGTATAAAGGCTTTAGGCCGCCCACACGTTATTGTAGGCCGTGTTTAATATTCAACTTAATTTTATATATGTAGTAGGGGGTCCCTGTTCCATCTCTCTCTCAGTAAAGGCTTGGCTTAAAAAAAGTTGAAGACCCCTGGTTTAAAGCATAAAAGAAACAGAACATTAAATAAAGAATAACTTTGATACCTTACTGTACCATGTGGAAATATCAGTACTGTCTGACTTTATTGTATTATTGCAGCATCTTAAGTGACAGCCACAGGGTGTTAAGACAATCCACCACCCACTCTCCGTTCTCTGCTTCTGTGCACAGTGACAGAAAATACACACCGATTTGGACAGAAAGCCCAATCCTTCCTTCGCCCTGTCAACCTGTATATCTGCACGTCTCCCTACGTTTTCTCGCTTTCTGTGACTCTTGTGTGTTCATTCCGCTGGCTGAGCTGAAGCTTTCAGATTTCTGAGATGAATGTTCTGGCCTGTATTGCTGAATGTGGACTTGGTCAGCCCAGAGGAAACCCCAAGCGTATCTATGTAATGAAAAGTGTGAGCTGTGTGTCATGGTTTTGTCAATGTGCCACATCTGAGGAATTGCACTGATGCCCTGTGGCAACTTTCAGAGAAATGTTAGATGTTGCCAAAGTATGGTGTTGGACTGTTGTCTGTTGTGAACAATTTCCAGTATAAGCAACATGAGCTTCAGTCAAGAAGTTAGTTTTCCTCATCAGAAGAAAATAGGCTAATACAACAAAGAATGTGTTTGTATCTGCTCCTTTTGCAAGGAGAAAATGGGTCAGAGTGTTGCATGATCAAATCCATGTTTGTTCTGCAGTCATTTGTCTGCCTCTCGTTAGCGGTAAATCTAGATCATTACGTTTCATTTTCAGGCTGTAACAAAGACTTCCACACATGAAACGGAAGATACTGTATGCAAAGACTTATTGGTGACTCAGAAGATGATTTTTATTGTAGTAGTGGGCTCCCCCCTGCTCTCTAGTGACTGTGTTAGCGTGAGGAGTCAGTAATGAGCGAGCAGCAGCATCACATATAGCCTAGATGGAGAGGAGAAGATAGAGGATAGAAACAAAGTATGAGGCAGGGATTGATGATGCTGCTCTTCCTCTCATTTTGTTGCACAAGGACAGATATGGTAGGGCCTGCAGCCCGAGGTGCAATACACAGATACGCTGCTCTGCATCAGCAAAGTTACTGAGCCAGAAAGAACAATGCGATTTAAAATGATACTAATCTTATTTCAAAGGTTTTAGAGGATGTTTTAAATGGGTTTTGCATGATTAATGATTGCTAAAGCATTTTATTGCCAGGGAAACTTGAATTGCTCGGTAAGAAATCTGTTTGACTTTTATGTTTGATTCAGCAAATACTGTTCTTCTGCCTTTCAGCCTTATACAGGAAACAGTAGGGTTTGACGGTTTTTCTTCCCACCCTGAATTGCTGAGCCACTTATTCTATAGATTAATCCAATTTTGTCTATGATCAAAGGAAGGTTTGTTCTGTCTCTCATATGCAGTGCAGTATACGACTACAGGTCTCTGCTGAACTACACAGGTAAATAATCAAGCAACATTAAAATGGAATTTATTATTTTTTTTACTGAGGGATTTACTAAGCAGCCTCCAAACAATGTCTAGCTGAACACCAGTCCTCTCTGGCTGAAAGCATCTCTTATTGTGTGCAAATTTTCTTTTTCTCCCTGGGCACAGTCTGAGGGCGTAAGCTTTAACAAAAGAGAAGTACGTTCATTTTGTTGTGGTATAACTTGTACTGTCTGTGAAGATGTACAGCATGTTTCTGACAGTGCATGTCATTTTTCCAGTAAGAATTACTCCATATCTGAAGCGCCTCTCAATCTGTCCTGGCAGTTAACAAATCCCCACGGGCAAAGCGAACTGCAGGAGAACTGCAGCTCTGATTTTGTATCTCATTAACACATCCAATGAGGTATTAATCTCCATCAGACATGGCACGACCCTGAGCATATTGTTGGGGTTCAGTCAAGAGGAAAATGATGTGCTCGCTCTGCTGAATGGCAAGGGTTGAAGCTGTGTATGTGTGTGTGTCAAATGTCCAAGTTGCTGTAGCAGGGTTATTTTTAGATGGCAAGAAAAAAACAGTAACCTGGTTCATTGGTATCCACTGGTATTTTCGGCCTTTACATTCTAGTAAATTTTGCATAGTAACCGTCAGCTATCTTCACTTTTCAGCATGATTAGTCTGTTCCCAAAAAAGTAATCCACGAACAATAATACACAGTCCGCGAAAAAATACTAAAAAGCAACTCACTGCCAACATGATGGTACATTTATGTGAAAAAGACATCCACAATGAATGCACCCTCCTTACAAACACTCAATCTTCAACTGCCTGCTCCATTATAAAGACTATAATTAACCGACCCCTTTAGACAAAAGGTCTCTAACCAAGGCTGCTGTTTTCTTTTCCCTCTCCAGGTGAGTGAGAACGCCAAGCAGGATCTCAAGGATGGGCTGGCTCTCTACAACTCAGAAAACAACATAGGCCTGCGAAATGCCTGGAACATCATCCAGGCAGAGGTAGGCAGACCTCACACAGAAACATTAGCAATGAATGTTCACTCACTATAAGTGATACATAAATGCAAAGTTTTACTAAAATATTTCAGCTAATGTATTTCCTGGCTTGGCTGTGGCTTTAATGCGACATTAAAATTCAAAACTAGCTGTTGAAGAACACTTCATTCCATTACTGCATTCCTCTAAAGAAAATGGACTATTTGCAATACCTGTTACATAAAGTTAGTTTGAGGTCTCCCTGGACTGACAGGAAGCTTTAACTAATGTATGTGTAATAATGTGTGTGTGTGTGTGTGTGTGTGTGTGTGTGTGTGTGTGTGTGTGTGTGTGTGTGTGTGTGTGTGTGTGTGTCTGTGTGTCTGTGTGTCTGTGTGTCTGTGTTGCATTCACAGTGGAAGTGCTGCGGCGTGATAGCATACACCGACTGGCATGAAGCCCTGAAGGAGAAGGTGGTACCTGACCGCTGCTGTCAGGAGCATTACCAGAACTGTGGCCAGAACTCCACAAACATGTTCTGGAACAGGGTGAGTTCACCTTGGCTTGAATGTAAATACTGTACATGTTTTTTGTATACATACACTGTATGATATAACTATGGAAGGATTAAGTGGCCTACTGGGCTGAGGGACCGAGCCAGTCACAGGGCCCCTGAGCCAAAGCCTCAATGTCAACATTTCTTGTTGGAAAGTCAATTTAACAACTACAAAGAGACTCAAGCTGACTACAAATATATGCAACATGACTACAAAGAGACTTAAAACAAGCACAATGACACAAAATTACCACTAAGAGACGAAAAACAACCACAAAGAGTTGTTTATAGTCGTTTCCTGTGTCTCTCTCTTTCTCTCTCTCTCTCTCTCTCTCTCGACACACAGGATTTTCAGGAGACATACAAATCATATTTCTTATTATATTATTTGAACTTTTAGGTCCATGAAATTGTTTTTTCCACAACCCTGCATATTTAAAGTAGCTTTAAAGTTTCCGTCTTATTGCTGAATTCTAATCACGCTTTACGATCACAATTTGTTTCCATTATGCATGAGACAACAGCCCCTTTTTCTCAAAAAGCTTGCAGCACAATGTTCACCAATCTCCCCCCATTACAAGCCTAATCTGCTATTGGTCTGGCATGTGCTTTGTTAGCAGGTCCAAAGTAGGGGATTAAAAGCTGTAATATAATTGCCAAAATGTGAATAGACAGACATTGAGCTGGCCCATTGGGAGAGCGCAGCACTCAAAGCTTGTGTGTAATCCTGCCCAGAGGAGACGGCCACACACTATATAGTTAAGTGTAACATGCTGCCTCAGCACCCATACTCAAGAAAGGGCACCACTTTTGCAGCTGAAACCACCATAACCACTCCCCTGCCAGGGAGTGACCTGTGAATGAACCCAGGTGGGAATACATTTAAGAGTAAGTGCACAAGTCTGTCCATATGGCCCATAAGTCTGCATACAAAAGTCATCACTCATGGGTTATTCACTTGTTTTAATACCTCACCTGGTAGTTCATTCATCGGGGGTATTTCTTATATGTAAGAGATGCATTTGTGGAACAGCGTGAACTTGATGGTTGGGTTTTTCTAGGTGACTTAACAGGCTGCAGTCGGAGGGACATGAATCCTCTGCCATACTGAAAGTGTATATTTCTTTAAGGGTATCCTTACAAGCTTTTGTTTAATTTTAGGGCTGCTTCGAGAAAGTGGAGGAATGGCTGGATGACAACAAGCACCTGCTGGGAACCATCGGCATGGTCATCTTGGTAGTGCAGGTAGGAGGCTTAGTGATAAATTGTTCTTTCCTTCTCCCTTTGTGTTTGCTTCTCTCCCATTTATTTCCTTCGTGTTTCTTCTTCTTGCTTTGTGTCTGGGTGCATTTGTTTGTGTCTGCCTGTCTGGCAACATGTGTAAAAAAAGAAAAAAGTGTGCATCCAGTGGCCTCAGTGCCACCATCTACTGAACAAGTAATGAGGCCTGTGCTAAGTGGGCGTTCTGGGCACCCACACATCCTGAAATATTGAAGTCACTGTCTTCTGCACCCTGATCTTGTCTGGGAGAATCAAACCACATGGCTGTGTGCCAAGCAGGCTGTAGTCATGTATAAGGAGCCATCAAAAGATCGGACAGTAGAGATACTGAATATGGAGGAGCAGGTATAGAGTCACAGATTAAAGGCACAGTAGGGAAGGGTGATAGATATTCCTCCTCAGATACCATTTCTCTTTATGTCCTTAAATCTGCTTTACATCTATCCCTCTTTGTACAGTGAGTTTTCACTGTTGCTGCAGTACATTTTCAACTTACTTGGAGGTTGTGTGCTAAAAGTGTCTGCAGACTGAACAAAGCAAAGTGCACTTTCCCTCGCGTTTGCACAAATTTGACTGCTAGTTTTTTGCAGTTTATGCTTATTTGGGAGTTGTTTCCTTAAATTGCACTGCCTTGAGGAAATCTTTTCACACCCACTTGACTTTGTATGCAATCACGCTTTGTCTATAACTCACGTTGCGTTCAGTCTGAACACACTTTAAAAGTTATGCTCCGTCCCCGGATCTGTGCTGCACTTATTACTCAGGTCCATCTTTTCTTGCACCTACTTTCTATTCCTTGCTACATTTTTTCTTACAATTCTTATATTTTACTCCTTCAGCTCCTCTTCCAGCAGATACAAATTAAGTGTCTGTGTAACTTCCACCTGCTGTCTTTACAAACCTTTAGAAGTCATACCAATATGACTTATCAATACTTCTCAATATTCAACTCTCCATCCAAATAAAGCAACTTTTAAGCAAAAACTTTTAAACAAGAAAATCTGCAAACGAAAATGTAAAGTGTTTTTCCATCCTCTGCTGTTATACATAAGAAGTTGGCCATATCAAGAAAAACAGCTGAAAACGGCCATTAAAGCATTGCAGAAGAAGACGTGAGATATGGTCAACCGTATCTCAGAAATCATGGCGGAATGCTTGTGCTTGTGTGAATGCTGATTCAGCAGCATTCACAGTATTGTTATCCAATTCTTCGATTTTCGGTCGCCTACTACTTCTGCATACTTTCAGCTAGAAAAACCATTCAAATATCAAAATGTTCAGCTCTTTAAGGACATTTGTGCTTGTATTTAACTTTTCTCCACCATTTATAGTTTTTAAAATATATTTTTTTTTTACATTAAAAGTCATTGGAGCAATCTTTAAATCCTCTTCAGGCTTCTTCCACTTCTAAATGCTACTGCTCCCACATACTTTCACCTACAGACGTCATTCAAACTTTAAACTATTTACAAAACCTTCAGCTATTAGAAAATGATTCAGCTTTTTGATATATTTTACAGTTTTTGTGTAATCACTGTTTAACTTTAGGCTTTTTCTGCATTTTTAAGGGCTGCTCAGTGTGGGTGATGTCACAGCTACAGTGCAGAGGAGAGAGGAAAAGATTGGCTTAAAACTTTCTCTTTAACTTGCTCTCACAGCCACAATTCTTACTTCTCATCATATATTTCTCTACTTTCAGCCAATCTGCTTATTTAAGCAATATTACTTAAACATTTGGCTCAGTGAGCCTTCAAATGACAAGAGCCACAAGCATTCCTTCATTGACAGCCCTCCTTAAACAACCTCAACATTTCTTTTCTTTGTCACTTTTCTTGACACACTATACTATGATTTGTTATCACCCTATTTCGACATACATACTATGACTTTTTTTGACATTCTATACTATAACTTTTTTGTATCACTTTTTAAGATATACCATACTATGACTTTTTTTATATGGTATACCATGTCTTTTTTATCACTTTTTAAGACATACTATACCATGACTTTTTATATATATATATATATATATATATATATATATATATATATATATATATATATATATATATATATATACTATGACTTTTTTTGTCACTTTTTTCGTCATACCATACTATGACTTTTTTTCGACATACTATACCATGACTTTTCTTTATATACTATGACTTTTTTATCACTTTTTTCGACATACTATACTATGACTTTTTTATCACTCTTTTCGACATGCTATTGTATGATTTTTTTTTGACATACTATACCATGACTTTAGCACTTCTTTCGACATACTATACCATGTCTTTTTTTTATATACTATGACTTTTTATCACTTTTTTCGACATACTATACTATGACTTTTTTATCACTTTTTTCGACATGCTATACTATGACTTTATCACTTTTTTTGACATAATACTATGACTTTTTTCAACATACTACACTGACTTTTTTATCACTTTTTTCGACATACTATACTATGACTTTTGTATCACTTTTTTCGACATGCTATACTATGACTTTATCACTTTTTTCGACATGCTATACTATGACTTCTTTCGACATACTATACCGTGACTTTTTTCGATATACTGATTTTGTTATCACTTTTTTCGATATACTATACTATGACTTTATCACTTTTTTTGACATGCTCTTCCATGACTTTTTTGACATACTATACCATGACTTTTTTCGACATTCTATACTATGACTTTTTTATCACTTTTTTTGAAATAGTATACAATGACTTTTTTCAACATACATACTATATATTTTGAACATGTTAAGAGGCTAAAGACAAGTTTAAAACTTGCCCTGTTTAAGCCTGTCGGGTGCTAATGCTAGCAGGAGGGTAACGCGGTGTAGGCAGCACCGATTGTTTTCATTTTTCTCTACTGACAGCATTCCAAATTTCCAAATTTACAATAAACAACAGAGCTACGTGTTGGAATCGACCGGAATTCTCCTTTAAGTTTTAAGTAATTTTATGGTTGCAACCCGCCAAAAAAAAGAAGAAGTTTTAGTTCATTTCCACCCAGTATTTCCGCTCTGTTTGCACACATGGCGGGTGTCAACAAAGACAGATGTAAATGGACGAACGAGGAGACGAGAGACTTTTTGAATTTAATTTACGAGCAAAATATAACGCTGTCGTTCCCACACCACAGGCCGCCTCCGTAGTCGTAGGGCATTTACGTGCATCTGCATCATCGTAGCAATGTGTTGATAGCGTTGTTGTTTTCTTATTATAGCTTGATATGTCGCTATCAGCTGGCACATAAGCACTATTACAACTTGTGCAATATTGATAATTTGTTGGTAGATGGCGCGATCCATTTTGTCTAGCAAAACTTTGTTCGCAAATGTTAGCTTGAATGTTGTGCAATTCAGTGCGAAAATGAATGGAAACACCTTAACCCTTGTGTTGACTTCGGGTCACATTGGCCCATTTTAAATTTTTGTTTTATATCAGAAAATATTGTAAGTAGAAATAAGCGCTGAAAATGTGTAGAAGAAAATTTTTTAAATTTAAAATGTTGGGAAAAAGCAAAAACAAATTGTGAAAAAAGGCGTCACAAATGTCAGAAAAAAATGTGTTTTTTTCAAGGTTGAAACGAAGACAACACAAGGGTTAAGATGTCTAAAATCAATTTGATATACCAATTTGACCGCAAAACAGTATGTGATGTCATTACAGGTTTTTATTGGCTTTAAAGCCGTTAGATGGAAATACACTTTCACCAGCTTTATTCGCATGAGTTTTTTTACCGAACTTCAGATAATTCGATTGACAAGTGGATGGGAACTTAGCTTATGACTTTTTTTCAATATACTATACTATGACTCTTTTCAACATTCTATACTATGACTTTTTTGACATTCTAAACTATATCTTTTTTATCACTTTTTTCGATATACTGTGACTTTTTTTCAGCATGCTATACCATGACTTTTTTTTAACCATTGTTTCAACATGCTATACTATGACAATTTTGGACATACTATACTGGGGTTTTTAATCACTTTTTTCGACATGCTATACTATCACCTTTTTTCAACATTCTATACTATGACTTTTTTACGACATGCTATACTGACTTTTTTCTACATACTATTCTGTCTTTTTCATGACTTTTTTTGACATATTATACTATGACTTTTTATCCCTTTTTTTGATAAACTATACTTTGACTTTTTCATCACTTTTTTCAACATGCTATAATTTGAGTTTTATTTTCAAAAGACATTGTTGGTATTACATTTCAATGAAATTCGTACTGATTAAAACCGTTCCCACTTTTCCAACCATTCTCACTACTTCACCTTCTTACACAATAATGCCAGCAATCCAGTTTAGCATTTTCTGCAGGAAATGCATTTTCTAGTTTATGTTTGATTCACATATTAATTTGAGGAACGTTAGTCTCAACATTCCACACTTAAGTGATGTTTTCGTCTCATGCTTCATGCACGTCATGAGTCATTTCCACTGGGCTTCTGTGTCGCATTTTGTTTTTATCAATACATCAGCTTCTCCATGTCATCCATGCGTAAAAAGTTTTTTGAAGTTTTCATGACATTTTTTGAATTTTCCACACAACTTTCATGCGAAAAAACGCATGAAAACAGGTGGATGGAAACACACTTAAAATGTCTGCTTATACAATGCATCATCCCCTGCACTCTGCTTCTTCCTTTTCACTCATACTCTCATGCTTTCAACATGCCCTCTTGCTTTATTTTCCCTGTCCTCACACTTCAGTTTGCTAATTCATGAATCCATGGTTCAGTCAGAGAAAGTTGGCCTCGCTATGAAATCTCTGTGTTGAGGTTTGTAAGATCCCTCACATTTCAAATAAACTTAGGGGAAGATGGTGCTTGGCCTTTGTTGTGAGAAAATCAGCATTATATATATCAGGCAACTTCATATCACTATTTATTCATGACATCCATGCTCACATGCATTGTAACTCACTGACTCTCTTCTCTCTTTCTGACACTATCTCTTCCCTGTCTGTTCATTCTTCTGCAAACACAAACTCACACACAGTATGCACATGCACAACAGTGACAAATGTTGGCCCTGTTTGGAGACTGATAAAGTATTGCAGAATTAAACCCCACACAACCACATCGACTCAGCTGGCATTCATTTTAATGATCTCTCTCCCTCTCTACACACACACACACAAACACTTTCTCTCATCACTCTGAGTCAGGTAAGAGTGGAATACAGACCCTGAGCTGTCAGATAGCAGACTCGAAGGCAAGTTGGGGGGCAGGACGGAGGTGAGCGTCATGAAAAGCTGATGCCACAGAAGTCTGCGATGTTACATAACAGCCAGAGGCGCAGAGAACTAGCATATAAATGATACCAAGACTACCAGCGTATATCACAGACTTAAGCAAAAGACTATATGTAAAACGCCATCTACAATGGTTTCAGAAATCTCTGCCCTATTTATATATTCTTAAGCAGGGGCGGATGGTGGAGTTTTGAAGAGTCCTGTAGGAGCGACTGTCATGCTCTCTGACTCAAACTAAATGAAGCAGACAGCGAAATGCTCTGTGAATGTCAGAGCTGCACAGATGAGCCATGTAAATAATTGTGTTGGTTTTTCATTGGTCCTCCTAACTCCATCTTAGCTGGATGTCTACCTCAAATGGCACTAGATGTTTTGATTGACAGCGGCTTAAGGTAGCATTTTCTCTGAAGCAGCCCTTTGACTTAAAATAAAGGGAGAGAATCAGCAGCTTTCCCTGGCTAATCACATCCCGTAGGAATCCCCAGTGGAGGCTGTTTGCAGGTAGTCCACATTGCGTTTTTTAGTAAAGACTATGCACCATAGTACTTTGCCGTTTCTCTGACATCCAAACTTTGCCAGATAATGGTTTTAGGATCAGACTTGTGACTGTGTTTGATGTAGAAGTATCAGGGGTAATGGAAACTTCAAAGAGATAGCTGGCTACTTTGATTCAGTGGCATCTCAATTTACATTATTGACTTAATGCTTGTGCACGCTGTACATTTTCGTTTCCATCACAAAGATTCCGGAGCTCTCGTTTGAAGGCCGTCTGAGAAAAGGAGAGCGAAAAACGAAAATGTGCTAGTGCTTCACCGCAGGATTTATAGTTCATCAAAACTCATTGCAGCCGAAAGCATCAACATCAAAAAGGACACACAGGGACACACACATATCATACAGAGACACACATAAACATGCAGACACAAATTCACTGTCTCCTTCTCCTTTCCTCCACAGCTCCTGGGCATGGCGTTCTCCATGACACTGTTCCACCACATCCACAGAACGGGGAAGAAGTACGATGCTTAGCCTTGGGGATGGAGGCACCCAACGGAGAGGAGCTACACTGCCTGATGGGATAAGACTCGGATTGAAACACCCCGGCTTCCCCCCTCACTTTTACAACCTCTTTAGAGCATTCTTTGCCCCTTCCCAGACCTTCTGTATAGATTCCAGCTGTGTTCCCGCTCTTTTCTGCTCTCTCCTCTCACCACTCATTTTGCCAAAGAGTTAACACAACTGGAAAAGAAGGGACACCTACTTTTGGCAAGGAAGAGAACCCCATTGGTTGTCACTCCTCTCGAATACATTTCTATTTTATTTTGTTGTCTTTTTTTGCTTGGACTAACAATTTGCTGGAAGGAAGGACGGACTTTGAGACAATGAAGACTTTACTAATGCCCACACCCCCCACTGCGAGGCAAAGAGAACATATGAAACTGATAATACCCTCCACCTCTTGTGGAGCTTCTTTTTCCTCATTGATTAAAGTCAAGCTCCCTTTTTCACCTGTAAATGAAAGAAGTTCCAACATGGCATGCTAGTTTTCTACTTTACTTATTTACCTTTGTCGTCAAAATGTCAAACATCTTCATTTGTTTCTTGTTTCTTTGTATGTCATCGACTCTCCTGTGGAATGTAAGTGTTGAATAGATCAGTGCAATGAGCTCTCAGCTGTGGAGATGGTGTTTAATCTAATCCATGATTCATATTTTTTTCATTCGGTAATAGGCAAAGGGTGCGAGATGGAGGAACGTCATGTTAGCGTGAGAACTTGTCAGTGGATTTATTTTACACCGAATTCTGCAACATCCTCTGAAAAATAAATTGTAATGCACACATCTGCCTGTGAACACACACACACACACACACACACACACACACACACACACACACACACACACCAGCAGTATTCCCATTTCTATGAGACAATACAAATGGTGTAAAATGGCTGTTTATTAGGGCTCCACCAGGACTGTCAAGTGAAGAGATCTGAGTAATGTAGTTCCCCCTTCGAGAATACAGACTGAATTGTGTGTGTGTGTGTGTGTGTGTGTGTGGGGGGGGGGCTTTGCGGGTGTGTTTTATCACATTGTCCAAGCTGCAGAAGGAAAAAAAAACACTGTATACTGTAGAAACATGGAGCAAAGCAAGGGCACAAGGGGCAAAAACAGAGCAGACATGTTTCCCTGCTACCATCAATTGTGTTAGCGGAGGTGGCTAGAGACCTTCTCTCCTATATTCTTGAAATCTCATCCATTTGCTCTGCCCTCCTCACTCTTCCTCGCTCTGGCTGTCGACTCCTCCCTGCCTCCATTTTTTTTTTTTTCACCCCAATTTTCTTCCCACATGTCAGAAATCAATGAGCCACAATATCTCTGCTGACATTCCTGCTCATCACATCAGTTAGTCTGGTTTGCAACTTCACTGGTTTTATGTAAGCTTCCTTTTCTTGCAGCCACAGTGGAGGGGGGGGGGGGGGGGGGGTGGCGGGAGTGTAGGAGGATCAAAGCAGAGAGATAGACAGATAGGTATGGCAACATGCCCTTCAGTATAGGACATGTCTTTTTACCGCTGATTCACTGCAGGAGGCCTAAAGCATCAGCCTGCATCCTTAAGACTGAAAATACTCTGCATCTGCTGTGGCGACTTAAAGAAAATGCCCTCCAGTGTATTTGCTATTGTTATAGGTTTGTTTCAGTTCAGGCTGTCATTTGGTTACAATTCGTTGTCATCAGTTATGATAATGTACTCAACAAAGTAAACAAAATACGACATTTCAACAACAGGGCAAGAAACAAGCAGTCAGCTGATCAGACAGGTTGTGAACAATTTAACCAAATTAGCTACCATTTTATTCAGAAAACACACCAGTGAGTGATCAGCAATAATCCCGTGTTGCACACGATAACTGTCCGCACATTTACAGCAACAGGTCAAAGTTAAACCAGAAAGTCAGTAAACTCTGTTGTATTTTTTCAAAAGATAGTTAACTGTTCACATTTGTTTTCTCTTCCAAATAAGTTTGGCTATTCTGGGAAACCTATATGATCGTCTGACTGCTCATGTTCCTTCGTAGATAATCAGAATGAACAGGCCTTCCAGTAGGACAAGCACAGGTGTAAATAATGAAATTAATTATGGCCGAATTCCATTTAGCTGCTTTGATTTCAGATTCCTGGTATCGTGCGAGGAGGCATCATCAAAACACTTGCAGTAAAATCTGGTCTGCATTTGCCGAAAGGCTCAATAGCTGGCACTCGATCATAGAACGTGGGGATGATTGATTCGTTTCACTGAGGCGTTGGCACTCAGCCTTGGGTCGGAATATATTTTACACGGAAAAAATAAACATATGTCACCTCCATTCGAGTGTACCCGAAAAGTTCTGTCAGGCTGAGCACACCCAAAGAGCACCATCGCTTTATTTTGTAGCGTCAGAGAACGTGTCCCAGCCTTCATTTAAAAGCCATGATATTGTGCATGCTGGCTCACTATCACTCTCACCAGCAGTGTTGTAGTTGAGATCACCTAAACCGAGACCAAGTCATCACCAAGACCAGAGTGTATAGAGACCATGTCAACACCCAGACCAAGGCAGGGCAAGACCGAGATTTGTGTTAGACAGCCAGAGCTTCTTCTCCTGTCTCCCGCATTCACTTTCTTGGGAGTGCAGACTGATCTCAAGAAGTGGCGTATGTATGACACGCCAATTCATATGCCATTTTGGCGTGTTATGAAGACGCATAATCGCTTTTTAGCGTGTTTATCAACGCCGTTTGGCCTCCATTGACTTACATTACCTAGCAATTGCATGTCAATTTACGCCGTAGCAAGTAGTATGAAAGCCCGAAAATCCGCGTAGGGAGGTTGGATGGGGTGGTGGATGGGTCAAACAACACAGGACTTTCTCCCAGGAGACCGGGGATCATGTCCCGCGTGTCACGTTTCCTAAACCCAACCGTCGCTTTCTTCTTTTCCTAAACCCAACCCGTTCGCCGTGATGCTAATTCCTCGAGCCATCTTTCCTGCTCTGTCTCTGTGTCGCTCTTAGACTGTTGCACCTGGCAACCTATAGGGTAGGATACCAAAATGGTGGGCGGGCTCAGACACCTCCCAAATCGTCACGTGACAGCAAGCTACCATGACGTATGTCCTCATTCTCAATACAGCGTAGACATACATGCGGATAGCTCAAAATGCGTACAGATAACACGCCACTTAGTGTATGTCACGTTGGGGAGTGTGGAAAGGGGGCAGGGAGAGGGGGGTTAACAGTAACAAATTTAAATTTAGATAGTCAAGTTATTGGTTGCATTTGCAAGTTTTAACACAGGCCTAAATCAGCCCTTCAAAAATTGGTCTTAAGACCAGTCTTGAGTACTACAACCCTGCTCACCGGGACACTTGAATAGAACAGAGCCATCGTGTGCTTTTCCTTCTATGACAAGTCGAAATGTCTGCTGTGAGAAAGGCCTATTGCCATGTTGTGTTGGACGTCAGAGTATGGGCTTATCTGCTAACATTAGCTACCGACCGTTACCTTGAAACCTTCCAGAAAATAGATGGTACCGTAGGGTGATTTAACATCACCGCTCATTTTACACACAGTTTAACAACAAAACTAAACGCTGAGTGAACATTACAAGCTACATTTTTCATTTTTTCATGTTGGTTTGGAGCGGTATGCACCCCCACTAACCTGGAAAACGGTTTTAAATCAGTAACATTACTACAGCGTGTCGGAGGAATACACAGTCTCCTGTAGCGGGGAGTCAGAGGCAGAGGGGCCGTCACAGCAGCGTGGCTAAAGTTAGCTTCTTGTCTCATCTGGGGTCTGATAAACAGCAAATTCATCAACTTCAGTGTCCACAATGCTATTTTCCAATAAACTGTAGCTGTCATGTCGCGGCTTTCGTCGCTGTTTATCACTTATTGAGTGAAGGAGTACTCGCCCTGTTGTTTATTTGGTTGCCATAACTTCGCGAGTGATGACGTCCTGTCACTGTTCCAGTTGCTCTGCTCACCCTAGGGGGAGAGAGAGTGGATGACAGTTCGCTTGAGTTCAGTAGAGCAGACGGCGCTACGACTTTATGACTTTTCATAAACAGCTGAAGGAGCGGTGGTGCGCGGTGTACATAGCGGAAACCCTGTTGTGCGTCTGCCCTATTTCTGATACCGTGGCGCTGGAAATTTTACCGTGGCGGACCGCCACTATGCTATCAACATTGAGGAAACACTGCTGTATGCCTCAGAGTATCACCAGAAGTTATTTTTAACAGGTTGTTTTTGTTATTGGTTTGATGACGACTTAATATAAAAGACACTTAAAGAAGAGGTCCTTGCATCAGGGAGGAAAATATGTGGGCTGTGATGTGCCCTGCTGGCTGTGATTCACTGCCTGCCCCCATATGCTACGACTCTTCTTGTTGTGTCCACGGGGGGAACACGACAGCTGCTGATGTACAGCGCAAGCACGAGTGGTCACATCTCCACCGCTTGGCTGCCTCCACAAACTCTCCACACATCCCTTATTTACTGCCTCGCTCTGCAGACACCCGGCGCTACATACACAGTAGCTGGCAGCACTTACACTGTGAAAATACAGCTGTGCTCTTTAGATGCCTGGAAGCAGCTGTGAGGTATATCCTGCACCCAGGAGGGGTTATAGGAGAAACAACTGTATCTAGTATGTAAATCAGACTGCATTGTAACCCTCACTGCAGGCAAGAAGTTCAGAAAAAAAACAGAGATAAATATTTTGTTGTGGTGCTTTGCCTTGCATTGGGTGGGAAAGCGTTTAAACGCAGGTGTCACAAAAAATGTGAGAATGGAGAATAGTGGAAATAAAACAAATCCAGTGTCTGTCTCCAAATCTTACGTCAAACTTCATAGAGCCTCTTTGCCCCCGACTGATCTGACTGTGCTGACATTCTGACATTTTCTCCTCCATGTGAACTCCCTTTCAGCTCTGCCCCTGTCACCTAGATTTTACGGTTTTGTCAGAGAAAATGTTCCTTTGTGTTTTTAGAATGCAGGGATGAATGCCGTTTTAACAAAAGCTGTTTAATGTTATTTTTGTACAATTGTTGTCACTGTTTTAATGTTTGTTTTTATACGACTGTTTTTCTTGTTGTAGGCCGTTTTAAATGGCTTTTAATTTCATTTTGCATTCGTGACGGAGGCTCATTGTCGCTCATTGTGAGAACATGACACCAATAAGCATTTGTTTCATAGAGGATTAGTCTTTGCGGTGTTCCTCTACAAGGTGCAAAAAATATGCCTTTCTGTCTTAACACTGCTACAGGCAGTTAAAGCAATTAAGTCAGAATTAATAGAGAGGGAAAGTTTGGCATATAGCATCGGGTGAAGCCCACAAAAGACATACTGCACGCTTGTCGCCGTGCTTCTCTGTAGTAAAACCTAGTTTAATTAAATTAGGACGTGCTGGTATAATCTGCAGTATGTCTTTTAAAACTGACAGTGTAAGAACCATTATGTATTTCTAGAGCATGATCTAATAGATGGCACTGTACAACACTGAGCTCATGTCACTGCAGTATATCAGCCCTGTACGTTAGCCCCGGATGTAAATATGCCCATTTTACAACTGATGTAACTTACTGTTATGCTTTAACTCTGCCTCTTGTAATCACATTTACATTGACAGTTTAATTGCCATTTTGAATTGCCTAACAACCCATGCTATTTTGTGCTCATTTACAGACCCATATGTTATCCATTCTCTCATGTTTGATAGTTGTTCTGCCTCTGTGCAGGAGCAGTGTCAATTTGTATACATTTGTGTTATTTGTCAGTATGGTTTTATCTGCATCTTGTAGGAAGACACATTTTTTTTCTGTATAGATTTCTTTTCTTTTTTTTTGCGGGGTGGGGGGGGGGGTATTCCCTGTTATCCATGGAAGCACTCCCAGTAAACCACAGAGCTGGTAAAGGAAGAATGCACATGCAGCCATTGGGTTTTGTCTGCTGTGAAGAATTTTGACACATAGAAGTTATTTTTTATTTTATTTTATTTTTGCCACCTTCAACATATTATTTCTGTAATCTCCTCCTAATCCTTCCCCCGTGCTACAGCTGAATATCTGAGCAGTGGAAATGTATGCTCTGGAAATGGTGTGTTTGATGTTGTGTTCTGCTGGGTGGCACTATCTGATATCTGCCAGCCTTGTCCTGTGGAGTTTTCTGCTACATGTGAAAGCACTCTGAATATCTATATACTAGGTGGTTCACTACCTTCTCTTTATTCTCTAAATCAACTATTTTTTAAATAAAGAAAAGAGTGTCACAAAATCCCACGATACCGTACGCTCATTTCCTTTCATGTTTAATGTCTCGGTGCTCCTGATGTATTCCCTTTTTATGCCACTGTCAATTATATAGGCAGCATTTAAACAGTGTTTGATGCTGATTTTTTATTTATTTTTTTTTTGGGGGGGGGGGGGGTTGGAAGACAGGACTTGGCATTAAAAAGCAAAGTGGTGTCACAGCATATCCCATGGTGTATTGAATGAAAGAGAGTGGCATTGCCGCCCTTAAAATTGCCTCTTTTTTTAAAGAATAACAAAACCTGAGGTTGTCCTAAAGACGCTGAGATGAGCGAATGGTAGTCAGCCAGTCGAGCAGAGGTTTTTTTGTTTTTTTTTAAAGAACAAAAGGGAGATGAAAGTGGGAACCATCGCCAAATGGTCTCTCGTTTCTACAGCATGGAGTGAGCAGCAGAGTATTTTTGTACGGAGCTTTATCCCTTTTTCAACCTAATAGTTATCTGGCCCATGTGTGATAGTAAGTGGAGTTTATTGTGCCATTCCATCCTGGCTTTTTGTTTTACATCACTGTTCCTTCTATGCAAAAAAAATATGACCTATTTTAGCCTTTGTACAGATTATTTTGTATGAGTAACATGTATTAAAATAAAGCAAACAGAATTAACCGTGGATACTTTTTTCCCTAATTGTTATTACAGCATTTCACCCCCCCTTCCCATCCTCAGCAGAACTCATTACATTAACCTTCATAGGGAAGGCTTTTATTTTCAATGAGACTGTTTAGTTTGTCCCCACACAGCATTATTCAGCTTGTTAACCTGCACTGGATCTGATCTCCTCCGGTTGTTTCTGCTGCTATCTGTTCCCAATCTGTCGCGTTACCCCGAGTAAACTTGCTATCTTTTCAACTGCACGGCAGCGAGGCTTTTTAAGTATTTGTCATGGTGTTTTGACACGACTTCACATGCAAAAACAGCATGACTGATGCAGCTGCAGGCAGGCCTACTGTAGCTTCATACGGTTTGTTCTTCTTCAAGACTTTTTAATACTAGTTAGCTGAAGATATATTAGTGAATGTTCTGTCTGAAGTACACTAGATTTAAGTTTTACAATGTTTGTATGAATGTAATTAAGGTCAAATTGGGATTTAAGGGGAAAAGCTGGGTTTGTTGTTGTTTGTTTTTCAAGGACTAGGTGGACATTTTGGGAAATATGCTTGTTTGCTTTCTTGCAGATAGTTCGATGAGAAGATTGATTCCACTCTCATGTTTGTATG
Organism: Zingel zingel; assembly: GCA_023566125.1. Lineage (NCBI taxonomy): Eukaryota > Metazoa > Chordata > Actinopteri > Perciformes > Percidae > Zingel > Zingel zingel. The sequence continues at coordinate 33,039,696 of CM042320.1, read as the reverse complement.
ATAAATATGAAGCTACATTTAGCAGCCGGTTAGCTTAGCTTAGTATAAAAACTGGAAACAGCTAACCTAGCTCAAACTGGAAACAGCTAACCTAGCTCAAACTGGAAACAGCTAACCTAGCTCAAACTGGAAACCGCTAACCTAGCTCAAACTGGAAACAGCTAACCTAGCTCCGTCCAAAGACAACAAAATCCACCTATCGACACCTCTAAATCCCACTAATTAACATGTTATATTTAGTTTATTAAATCTGTACAAAAACTGAAGCGTTAAAAACGTCACTGTGGTTTTATAGGGGGCAATATGTGCCATTATGTTACTCCTGTAAAAACCACAACAAGTATTAGATTATTATTTTTTGGGTGGCTTTCCCTTTATTTGTGGTGACAGTGGATAGACAGGAAAGGTGGGAGAGAGACGGGGGATGACACGCAGCAAACGGCCCAGGCCGCTGCAAAGGACTCAGCCTACATGGGGCTCTTCCTGGGTGAGCTAGAGGTTGCCCCAACCACAACAGTATTTATGCTAAGCTAAACCAACCAGCTGCTGGCAGTAGCTCCATATTTACTGTACAGACATAAAAGTGGTATCAATCCTGTCATGTAACTCTTGGTCATAAACCCAAAATGCAGAAGTTTAACTATTCCGTTAAACAAGAAAAAAGTTAAAAGCAAAATGCATGATTAGTAAGGTCACATTCTTCTCAATTACGTGTCTGTGGGACTAACAACAGAGTTGTATCCTGTCTAAAGAAAGAGAGATCAATCTCATTAAGTCTTCATGCAACTCTGGTACTGAGGTACCTGAGGGACCTCATGTCCTTCTGTCACTCCACAGGAGACACTTGATGTAATGATAAAAACAAACCTTGTGATTAAGTATTTACATACAGTATTCCTATTTCCAAAGACAGTTCAGACTACATGTCTGAGTTATGGTTAGAACAGAGCCGGTAGGGAATCCATCATACATTCACATTCAATTTTATAGTTGTGCGATATTATTCTTCCTGTTCTCCGTCCTCAGATAATATCTCGTCAGTCTGACGAATGTATCATCTAAATTTCATTACAGAACAGGTGCCCTGAAATGTACTGTATGCTCCTTGATTCCTTTGAGTGATATTTGGCGGAACAGCACAGCGGAAACGTCAAACAAAGTGCCTGATGTGATTTAACTACATTAGATGTCCTTCTTCTCAAAGATGTCATTGTCCAGCCTTTGTCAACTGGGATTCTGCTCTGATCTTTGCAGGAGAGCATCCGTCTTTGAGGCGGTAATTTGTAAACCAGAACCAATCAGAAGCAATAACCACTAATATTGAAACAATATGCCTGGAGGCCTATTATACAGCTTCTAGGAACGTTGAAGTCACAGAGAAAGGCAGCAAGACAGAGAGTGCATGGGGGTGAAAGAAGGTCTACAATGTAGCAGCCGGCAGACAATATTAAAGCTCGTAAGCCATTCAGCTGCAGTCAGCCAGAGATATTTTTGTGTAATCTGACCTGCCTGCCTACATAGACAGTTCTGGGCCCTACCAGCATGGCGGAGCAGCGTCACAGCCCTATGCCCCCTTTTTTAGCCAGCATGACACCCCCCCCCCACAGCCAGCAAACGACCCCCTCCTTTACAGATTCACATGGCGGCTGAGTATCTGTGGGGTGGGGCTCTGTCTGAGGACTGTTTTCGAAGTACTGTAGCTCTATGTGACTGTAACAACACCAACAAACAATGGACAGGAAACAGAATCTAAACCGAGCCGAGACCTTCTCCTTTGTCAACCCCTGGATTAGATATTTTCTCTTCTTCTTCAGCTTCTTATTTTGGGTGAGTAGAGCTGCGCTGTCGAAGGATTCTTCTTAGTGTAGCACAGGCCAGTAGTACTGACAAAAACACAGCTGTTATGGTGTCCCGGGACGCCATATATTCTTAATATTTCTGAGCGTACAAATCACCAGCTATCGGGGAGTTGCAGCTTTTCAAAAGAGTCAGATCTGCTAGAAAAAGGATTCCAAACTAAAAAAAAGGCAAAAGCAAAAAAGCCTGTAAATAATAAATGACCAAATAAAATTCAGATAGTGTCCGTAGCTGCAAACAGCAGGAGCACCCAGCCACCCTGCTGCTACCTATTTTAGGTTTACTACAGTTATATATGGACACTGAAATTGCTCATACATCACTGTAGCAAATGTTGAGTGCTGAGCACTGAATCATACTGAAAGACAAAACACCTGTGTAAGTCTGCTGCTAGTCCGTTTCTATTTTCTATCACATACTGTTACTTGAATGTATTATAGGCTGCATTGTTTCACAACATGACTGCACAAATTCTATATCATATGCAGCAGTTATTCCCAACCAGGGGTACTTGGTTGGGACCCCACGGGGTACTTCTGCTGCTGCAAAGGGTATGTGGAGAGATTGTGAAGTACCTAAACTAATTTGAAAAGAAGTTAAGAAGCGGGGACATGTCTAAACAGCCAAAATTAATGGATACATGGTTAAATAGTTAGCTAAAAGATAATGGATACAATGTTATAATTTTTAGCACGACTTTTAGCTTGCTTTATTCATCGTTTTATTACATTTATAGTTACGTACTAAAAGCATTGGATAAATTAAAGATCAAAGAAAGAGTCATTGATAAAAGGTTAACATTTAAAATGTTTATCCATGACATTTAGCCAACAAACACTGACAGTTAAATTGTTATAATTGTATCCACAATATTCACTTTGAAATGATTAATTGTGTCAAATAACTTCCGCTGTAAAATCAACTCAGTTGAACGCATTTGGAATATGAAGGGTGGTCATAACAGGTTTCATGTGACAGCGCTGTGAGCTGCATCAGAGATACAGTATATACCAAGTGTGAAGTTATACAAGCTCCACTGCTGGCTGTTAGTTTAAAGAGGCCAGGGGACAACGGGGAATGAGAGAAAGAAAAAATGTATAGGAGACACTTTGACACTCCATCTGGCCTTTTGTCCCTCATCAGATGTCGCTTTCACACAAACACACACACTTAGACTCTATCCGACTCGCTCACTTCACTACCACATTACTACTTCGAGCACAAGGATCACATCTGTAGCTATCACAGTCCCTACACCTCCATCATATTTCTGTTCATCCAATCCTTATTGTGTTTAGAGCCAATCAGCAGTAAATGCAGTCCTAGCAACCACACAGTTTGGCCCGTGTTGACTTTGTTTATCAGACACGAGCTCAGAAGTGAACACTGCAGCCCTAATCCGTCAGGTCTTTGTCCCTGCGTCCCCACGGCTCAGTTCAGCTGGCTTTTACCTCTGCACACAATCCGCCAGCAGAAGCCTGATTCATTCTTTTGAAAAGGCCAAAAACAGAGCTAGAATACATTCACTGTGCAGTGTGCATGCCCGCCTGCATGTTTGTGTGTGTGTTTGTGTTTGTGTGTGTGTGTGTGTTTGTGTGTGTGTGTCACATAAGCACACAGTGGCCAACTGACAGATGGAGCTGCAGGTGCACAAGCTCCTACACAACAGAGAATATGTAGAATTTTGGTAACACTTTATAATAACCATCATTAATAGATGGTAAATTAATAGTAAATACATCTTTAGTTAATTGTCATTTAACTGTTAGCAAACAGTCTTTTTACTGTTAACAAACAATGAAATTATAATTAATAATGTTTACTAATTATTAGTAGTGCTGTAGATTAAGAGTGTATTGTTACAAACATATCCCTCATATACTATATTAGGTATCTGTTAATGATTTAAAAAAATTGTAAACCTTTAAGAAACCATTTTTACAACATCTATAAACATTACATAGATAGACGGACCAGATATTCCTAACACTTTGTTAAGGGTTACTAGTTGCTTTGTAAACCATCTATAAACATTATCTGGATGGTTATTGTAAAGTTGCGACTCATGTTTTTCATAGTTAGTTATTGGTTAGTAAATGCTTGGTGAATATATATATATATATATATATATATATATATATATATATATACCGCGTTCCAAATTATTATGCAAATGATGTGATATACACACTGATTTTCCTAAATAGTCAATGCAAATGACAGTCAGTACAATTTTCACCAACCATTAGGATATAAGTCGAATTTCATTAAACAACCACATTGTGGCCCCCATCCTCCCCTGACCTCAACCCTATTGAGAACATTTGGAGCATCCTCAAGCAAAAGATCTATGAGGGTGGGAGGCAGTTTGCATCAAAACAGAACCTCTGGGAGGCTATGCTGACATCCTGCAAAGAAATTCAAGCAGAAACTCTCCATAAACTAACTCACTAAGTTCAATGGATGCAAGAATTGTGATTGTGATATCAAAGAAGGGGTCCTATGTTAACATGTAACTTGCACTGTTTTCAAGATGTGTTTGATTGAAATAGCTTTTGATTTCAGTAAATATCACCTCCTAATGCTGTTTTTTATTTTTGAAAAAAATACTGTTTTCATTGGGTGGTTTGTTCAATGAAATTCGACTTATACCCGGTTATAACGGTTGGTGACTTAAAAGTTATACTGACTTACACTAACTGCTATTTGCATTGACTATTTAGGAAGATCAGTGTAAAATATTATTTGCATAATAATTTGGAACGTATATATATATATATATATATATATATATATATATATATATATATATATATATATATATATATATATATATATATATATACACACACACAAACACACACACACATACACACACATATATATATATATATATATTTTTTTTTTTTTTTTTTTTTTTTTTTTAACCAATAACTATGAAAAACATTAATTAAATTAACATTAAAGATTAATTAACTATCAGTTGACCATCTATTGAAGATGGTTATTATAAAGTGTTACCAGAATTTTAGAAAAACTGTGCTTTCAAAGATCTTGAAAATACTGCAGTTCCAAAGAAAGTGTGCATCAAAGATGTCTTGAGTTTTGCCAGATATTGTCTTGTCAAGTCAGATTATTGATTCAAAAATGTGAGGGAGATAAACATACCATATCAAAGCAACAATTTACTCTCTGTGGAGCGCAAAAATAAATATTGGGTAGGACGCGAAAGGCTGTCAAACTAAAATGGCACCTCTTTCAGCAAATTATGCCATAGACCCTCATGACCTCCAGGGATCCAATACAGGCTTTTCACAAAGAACCAAAACAAATCCATGCTTGTACAGGCTGAACAAAAGGCATTCTGTATACAATCATGCACACACACTGACACATACACAATCAGTAATCAGGAGACTGCCTGTGAATCTGGAGGCTGGAAATGAAAGCCAAGCCGTGCATATTGTTATTCAAGGTGAGACAAATAATCAAGGAAAGGAGAGAAATTAGTGCTGACAATGCAATCAAGAGGAAGCTCTAATTCCACCTACTTTCCACCCTCTACGCCGTTTTATTGTGTAGCTTATTTTAGGGTGAGCTCACGTCTTTAGCAGCTTTACAACGCACGAACACAAGCAAACACACACACACACACACACACACACACACTAGAGGTGTTGAAATTAATCCAGTAATCGATGCATTGAATCGTGGACATGGACGATGCTGCATCGATAATCAACCGCGCCATAATCGATTATTTCTGTTTACACTTTAATGTAGGCCTATACATATACATATTCTGTTATGTTTTGCACATTCAGGAAGTGCCACGTGCTGTAGTTTTATGTATACAATTTATTTAGCATTAGAGCACTGCAGAATGTTTTGTTTTTGAGGCTTGAAAAGCTATGAATTAAATATCCCATATGACTTTAATAGAAACGTGTATTTGACGCATCGTGATGCATCGAGATATCGAATCAAAGACATGATAATCGTAATCGAATCGGGAGATCAGTGAAGATTCACACCTCTCACACACTCACACACACGACTGCTGACTTCAAGGCACCTAACCCTAACCATTGCCTAATCGTAGGAGACGCTGGGGGCTTAAAACACTGATAAACCCCCACACACACACACACACACACACACACACACACACACACACACACACACACACACACACACACACACACACACACACACACACACACACACACACACACACACACACACACACACACACACACACACACACACACACACACTTTGGTGTTCAATATTTTGCTACTGTTTATTTCTGTCTTTTTACAAAAGCACAGAGCACATCTCAGACATATTGACACCCTGAACTCACACACACATACCCCACCTCTTGCTTCGTCACCTCTTTCACCTCCTCCATGTTTCCTCTCTGTCTCTGCTGTTCACTAAAGAAAAAACAAATAGTCGACGCTGCTCAGTAAACTTGGGTAGATAATAACCATGATTTTCCTAACCAAGGTCAAGTTGTACTTGACAGGGAGACTCATACTCTCATCTCATTGAATACTGTAGGTGGACCGAGTTTGTCAGAAAAAAAAATTCTCCACTTTAGTTTTCCACAGCTTCCAAATTCAGATGATTAAAAGCAAGCTCCACATGTTTAGTATTTCTTTCCCGCTGACATCCATCTGTCGGTTGATCATAAACACATAAAGCTGGCGCTGTTGTCACGACTACAGGTGCTCCGCATGATCAGCACCCGAGGAAAAAGTTTCTATGTTGCTAATCCAATCACATTAAAGGATGGATACCCGAACCGAGCCCGTCGGGACCCGGCGGTACCCAAGGGCCGGGCCAGGTTCGGACAGATATTTAGAAATGATGTTCAGGTTCGGGTCAGGCTTGGTCACATCAGCGCGATAAGGCATTGAACATTTTTTATTTAAAAAAGCTTATTATGTAGGTGCGCGCATGTGTTAACGTGCGCTTGTTGCCCCGTGCGCGCCGATGCGCTCATCTGTTAACATTTCCGAACGCCTTCCTACAAACATATATGTGTCATTAGTATGAGAAAAAAAAAACGATTTTAACTGTGTCGGGCTCGGGTCAGGCTCGGACATAAATGTCTTAATACCCGTCGGGCTCGGGCTGGGCTCGGTTACTGCTCTGTCGGACGCGGGCCGGGCTCGGACAGAAAAACGCGGGCCGTCTAAATCACACCTGTACTGGTTGACAGTGCAAATAAAGTCTGTTCAAAACAAAGCCAGCTCGCTGGAAGCACCATATTTACCTTGCAACAAGTTAAGAATGAATAAAGAATACACATAGAAGAATTACACATCAATACTGGTGCATTTCTTTTGATTTTGCAATGCATAATTAGGAAAAAGCTGGATGTGGTCATACAGGTTTTCTTATGGATCCCAAATGCTTATCCAGAGTTTGTGAATTATGCTCATTCATTTGCTTGAGAGTTAGCCAAGAAGATTGATACCCCTTTTCCAGATATAAGAGTGGATCTATCTTCTCCCCTAACTCTCTGTAAGAAAGGAAATAAGCGTATTTCTCTAACTATTTATCTAACCAGGCCGAACCCTGCCCATGCCCAGGTTTGGTTTAACATCATCATAACAAGTGAATAGGGAGCATTTAGCAGCCAATTTAGAACTATTACATTGTGTTAAGCAAAATGTAAAGCACAATCAGATCAGAGCAACCACAAGAAAAAAAGAGAGAAAAGAAGTCATCTGTTTAAGGTGCTATATGATTCAAGTCTTTTTGTTCTTTTCCCAGGTTTTCTCCTTGTTGATTGTTGCCATCGGGGTGTATGCTAAAGTCCAGAAAGCTACAGGTACGTATGACGCACCTTTTACGCATTCAATTACATAAAAAAAACCACTTTTTTTAAACTTCTCAAACTCTACAGGACGTGTCTATTATACTGCGTTAGGCGCACACCTGTTGAGCCGCCCCAACACAAAGCAATCGCTTGAGTTGTAGCTTTATCCTTATTTCACCTTGTCATTATTTTGATTATTTCATTTGTAAAATGCAGTAGATGGACAAGAAAAAGGATTAACCTGGACTCATCCCACTGATTACGCCTCTGCACCCTGTATAATCCCCAACAGATCATTGGTATTTTAAGAGAATTAAGGCAGACAGTGTAGGAAGGGAGGATGGGGAAAACAAAAGAGGGTTAGAAAAAATGAAATAAAAAGCAGGGAGGAACAGACCTAAAAGGTAGGACAAAAAAGTAGGAGAGATATCTAAACAGGGGCTGTTCCTGTCTTTCTGCCAGACACGGTGCGGGACACGTTCCTGATCGACCCGGCTGTCATCCTAATTGTGGTGGGGGTGGTCATGTTCTTCATCACTTTCTGTGGTTGCATCGGAGCCCTCCGAGAGAACATTCGCCTTCTCAAGACAGTAAAAGACATAACAGACACATTACTAATACTGGCGCTGTGCTTTGCTTCCAATACGGTAGCTCAAATTACATTTAATCCAAAGCCGAGTTTTACATCTCATGTGTAACAACAAATCTGATAGTTATGACTCGGTCTCAGTCAGACTGTCTTTTAATGTTTGTGTCTTTTCTTACTCTAGTTCTCCTTCAGCCTGACATTGGTCTTCCTCACCCAGCTGGGCATAGCAGTTCTGGGCTTCTTCTACTCTGATCAGGTACTCGTCTCTATACTGACAACTCTGTGCACATACTAAACTCGATAATATAAAGTCACTATAAGGTCACATTTGGTCTCCAGTTCTCTTCCACAGTGACACCACCATCGACCACGAATGTCTCTGAGCTGCATTGACTTAGTGTATTCTTTTCCAGCTTTTAGACATACTGTGCATTTGTAAACTACATTGTATACATTGTGTATAAAAGTTAATAAGGCACAGCATCTGAACCCACAGATTGGCCCACTGAGCCCACAGGGGGAATGTCCTGAGCCACACAGCATACACAGGAAGTAAAACACATATACACCAGCACTACAGCAATACTGTAGGTGTTTGTGTCACTGTCTAGAAGCCCTGAAAATTCATGTCTCCGGTTTGTTTTGTACGATAGACTGCCAGAAAAGAGAGGAGAGCATCCAAATTCTCTTTAGGAGGCACAGGACTTAACCCGTGTGTTGTCTTCGTTTCAACATTTGTGACGCCTTTTTTCACAATTTGTTTTTGCTTTTTCCAAAGTTTTACATTTTTAAATTTTTCTTCTACACATTTTCAGCGCTTATTTCTACGTCCAATATTTTCTGATATAAAACGAAAATTTTAAAACGGGCCAATGTGACCCGAAGTCAACTGACTTGAATGTAAAATACTTAAAGTATAATTCCAATTATATACAACTTGGGTCTTACTTTCATAGTTTTGGACATCATTCCTATTTGTAATAAAAACAGTAAACTCAGGGCGCCTGGGTAGAGGTCTACTCCTCGACACAGTGGCCGAGTAAGACGAGGCGAGGAACCCAAACAGTCAGACGATGATCAGATCATCACATCAACATAGGAAAATACGTCTATCATTTTTGAGTGGAGGGGGACTTTTAATAAATTGCAGACGGCGGAGAGACAGCAACTGAAACATCTAAGAAACCAAAAAATAAGTTGTAAATCTTTAGAGACATTTCATTTTGTCTCATGTGAAGTTTAATTTGCAGCAAAATTCTACAGATTGACGTACACAATGCAATGTATTGAATGGCATACGATCCTGTACTTTATCATTACCCGTTAGCTTAAAACAGTAAAGTGGGTTGATTTTATGTATACTAACTACATAAACAGGACACTAGAGCTTTGTATAGTACAGGGGTGTCAAACGTACGGCCCGTGGGCCGGAACCGGCCCGCCAAAGCATCCAATCAGGCCCCCTGGATGTTTTTGCAAAGTGTGAAAATTGCAGAGAAGTAATTAATTCCAATTCCAAATTTACCACTTAAATCTCAGAGAATATCTGAGTTCTTTTTTTGTAAATTTACAGCTTTAACCTTAGAAATTCTATGTTTTTTCTCGGAATAATACCCGTCTCTCCCAGCTGCGTAACATAATTTTTTTTCTTACAATGGCCTTAGAACGCTGTCGTAGCAGAAGCAACTTGTGTTTGCCAAAATCAAGCTGACAAGAAACTCTGTGGCAGATACAGTTTCTGATCTTTCTGGAGTGGCTTAGTGGTCTGGCCCACTTGAGATCAAATTAGGGGTATGTGGCCCATGATCTGAAATGAGTTTGACACCCCTGGTATAGTACATACAGTCCTGTATACTGTATCTGTAGTATAAAATGTATACACAAAAACCAATGCATTATCAGATAGTTTCATCTGAATGAGTTTTAGAAGCCTGAAGAGGTACAATTATACAGTATTAAACAAGAAAAAATTTTAGAATTTTGGCATTCCTGCTTTTTTTATTTGTGATAGTGAGCGAGACAGACAGGAAAGGCAGATGAGAGAGAGGGGATGACATGCAGCAAAGGGCCATGGGTAAGACTTGAATCGGGGCTGCTGCGGTAAGAACTCAGCATAGTGGTACGCTCTCTATCCAGTGAGCTTGAGGGCGCCCCAGAATAAACATCATTTTGTGTTATGAATATAGAAAATAACAAATATAGCATCCACTTATCTGCTACAGTAACATCCCATCGGGGCGCCACTGAGAATAAAAACACAACAGCCGGCAGTGGCAACGTTCCTGGGCGATACCTCTCCTCTCCCTCGTGTTCTCCGTTAGCGCTCAGACTGCCTGCTGCCAAACAGAGCAGTTTAACAACCCTCCCAGCATCCTTCCTCGCTAAATGATTCAAATGCTTCGGCACTTCAAAGTGGAACCAAATGTTCCATTTCAACAGATCCCTTAAAGGGGACTTTGCCACTAATGACATGAGGAGGTGTGGCGGTGGGCTCCGGGGCCCACGAGCATACTGCACCACGTGGAAAGTGGTGAAATCCTAACACAATTTAGTAAAACTACTTCAGGATAGGGATGTAGGGCTATTCTGATACTGCTCACAGTACTGAACAACATAATCTGTTTCAATGCCGGCTGTATTAAGAACAAGTCAGAGAAACTTCAGCAAACTGCTCACAGTAGCTCATTTCAAGCTTAATGAAATTTTAAAGTTCAGCGGCTCATTAGCATACAGTGCTCCTATTAGCATGTATTACATCTGAACTCAGTCTGTATAGACGTGGCCCTCTTTGTTTTCAGAATTTGAAAGGATGGCGATTCTCTTTAAATACATCTAACACCATTTATGTGTGAGACTATTAAAACTAAAAAGGATTATCATGCACAATGAAAGCTAAACAAAATAAAGTAGCACACAATTTTAACATCTGAATCAACCTCATCTAGTTTTAAAATCATTACATTATTCAACAAATAAATGCATTTCATTTATATTTCATGTGGGTTTTGTTTATTCAGCTCAAGTGGAGCTGATGAAAATTACATTAGAACAAATGGGCATATTCAAGCAATTATCCACTGCAGCTGAAATGGCGTAAAACCCGTGTATGTGCTCTATATTTGGTATGTATTGTGTACGTTGATCTCAAAAGGCACGAATGATTGTATTATTATGCTGCACTCCTGCAGCCGTCACACCGCAGCAGCTCCTGCTCCGCTGTCTTGTCGAGATACATCCCACAGGATGCTCAGACAACGCAAACACGATGATGTAATGTGTCCCCCTCAGACATCTATTATTACTGTTATTATTTAGGTTTATTTTTACATGGGCAGACACATGAGCATAGAATATTCAATGAAGAGACTAATAGTTTATAGCCTAAAAACTCATTTGTAACATGTATACCTTGATGGACTTTTACATTAAAAAAAACAAACATTTGCAGTTCAATGCAACATGAATAATGTAAACGCAATTTACAATCAAAAGGTAAAAGTAATTAAAATCCAAAGATCACTCAGGAGGAATGGTTTTAACTTGGATTTGAAATGATCTCACATCTGATCCATTGTGTGTTGTGTGAGGATTTCCCCAGCGTCTGTCTCCCTTTGACAAAACGAGACCTTGCGGTCCTCCACTTCCATACTCCACAGACGCAGCTGCAAGGAATTAACTGAGCCACGAAACCTGAAAGGTTTTACCACGTCACTGAGCAATTTAGGAGCCTGGTTATAGAGACATCTGTAGATAAGAGCACCTCTAGCAATTTTAATGAAGTTATTAAAACTTGACGGATTTAATTTCTTTAGAACATGGCAATATTGATATTAAAGTGCTCATATTATGCTCATTTTCAGGTTCATAATTGTTTTTAGAGGTTGTACCAGAATAGGTTTACATGGTTTTGCTGCAGCTCCTCTTTTCACCCTGTGTGTTGAGCTCTCTGTTTTAGCTAGAGTGAGACATCTCACTTCTGTAACATCTTTGTTGGGAGTCGCACATGCTCAGTATCTAGGTAAGGACTACTAGCCAGTCAGAAGCAGAGTATGAGGGCGTGCCCTGACAGTATCTAGGTAAGGACTACTAGCCAGTCAGAAACAGAGTATGAGGGCGTGCCCTGACAGGAGCTAGGTAAGGACTACTAGCCAGTCAGAAGCAGAGGCGTGCCCTGACAGTACCAAGTTAAGGACTACTAGCCAGTCAGAAGCAGAGTATGAGGGCGTGCCCTGACAGTATTTACGGTAAGGACTACTAGCCAGTCAGAAGCAGAGTATGAGGGCGTGCCCTGACAGTATCTACGGTAAGGACTACTAGCCAGTCAGAAGCAGAGTATGAGGGCGTGCCCTGACAGTATCTAGGTAAGGACTACTAGCCAGTCAGAAGCAGAGTATGAGAGCATGCCACGCTAACAGCTAGGCGAGCATTATAACGTGAAAAGGGAAAAGCCAAAAAGCATAATATGAAAGCATAAGAATTTAAAGCTATCATTCTGTGAATAACCTTCCACATGCCACCTCTCTTAGAGTCGTGATGCTTTGGGAAAGTTTGTGAAGAAAGCCATCGTGCAATACAGGGATGACCTGGATCTGCAGAACCTGATGGATTACATCCAGAAAGAGGTGCTCTGGCCAATTCCACTTAGCGAGAGTGGCCGTGTTTGTGACTGTAACTACTATCCACATCACATCAAGTATTCAAATTGATCACAGCTAACTGCTTTTTGAATATGTCTGAGCAATAAACCAGGAAACCACAACCAGAGACCAAAGAGCTGTAGCTTATGTTTGTTATCTTGGCCTTGGTGAGGGGTTTCCACATGATAAGCTACATGTTGCATACAGTTCCTGTACTCTGCCAGATTCCTCATGCAGTATTCCTCTTCCATCTGCACACACTGGCACAAATGCACAATGCAAGCCTGGGGGTTTCCCATGGGAGAAGCCCAGACTAGCAGGACGTACAGTACAGAGCAAGACCACATTTCTAAATATAGACCTGTTCTCTCTTTCTCTCTCTCCCCCTCTTTCTCTTTTTTTCCCTCAGTTCAAATGTTGTGGGTGGAACAACTACACAGACTGGTCTTGGAACCTGTACTTTAATTGTACAGATGAGAACCCCAGCTCCGAGCGCTGTGCTGTGCCTTACTCCTGCTGCACTCCTGTTTCTGGAGAGGTGCGTGCTTTTCTATTTAGCCTCACGACGTACACTGTGTGGACAAACTACTATTAAAAGCGCCATGAAAAACTAGACACTTCTTCAAAAAAAGACTCAGATTAGGTTAGTTAGCAGCATTTGAAAGATATAAAAGCAACTCATTGAGTTCCAAGTTGCTCTGTATAAAAAGTTGTAGATCAGTCCCCGAGGTTTCAGACTTCTGGACCTGCACTACAGTTCAACCATCACCACTTAGAGGCAAGTACAAGTATATAAAAGGAAGTTTAAAACTAGGTTACTTGCCAAACATTGGTTCTTTGAGTAACATGAGTGAGATGCTAAGATGCTATGAAAGAGAACTGCAAATGTAAATATGTCGTTGTGCACTGTCTACAGGAAAGGAAAGAAATAGCTTCTGAACAGATGTTACCTGCAATTTCTACAGGCAAAGAGCATTATCCAGGTCCCAGACCTCTGAATGACATCGGCTGGCTAGGGACAGATGAGTCACTCACTACTGATTGGTTGGGGCAAAAAAAAATTGCCTCCCAAGTCCTTTTCACAACCCCTTTTCCTTAACCCCGATGGTAAACATCATGAGGTCAAGGAAAGGTGTGAAAGAGAATTCCAAAGGAAATAGGATAAGACATGGGGGAAGCCGACTGCCCTTACACTCGGCTGTAATCACGCGACGGCGGATGTTATTGACGTGGGTCTGCCAGCGCATCTGGATACTTCGCCCTGTGCGTTCTAAACGTGATGTTTCATGCAGGCTTAATAAGCGTGGACAACCCGGTGGAAATTATTACTTTTACTTTATTATACAATAATGATGTCGTTTCATGTGAAGCACCCGCTGCATGTAGTTTCCTATTATAAAACACTGGGCTGTAGGCGGTTTCTTGCTTTCAGCAAATGAAGTTTATTTTCATTTGTTGCTCAGCTCACCATCCTGTCCACTCATGTTTATCCAAATGAATCCCGATAAGGATGATTGTATGAAAATAATTGTTAGATGTATGCAAGATAAGCAGAACGCGTTAGACCTACGAATCTACTGTAGGCTACATATTCTACATACAGTAAGACAGCTATGGAGAGTAGCGCTGAGTGGGGGGATTTGAGCCAAATGACATGCTGCTGGGTCATTCTGTGTCAAATCAGACAAAATCCAGGAAAAGAGTTGCTGCACCCTCTTAGATTTTGCTCAGTTTATGCTACCCTTAATGTCAGCCTTTTCACACTTTCTTCCCAAATCTAGGGCATGCCGTACAAACTTGTAATGGTTCAGTCATATTGACACGTTTGTCTTCCATCCTACAATGTTTGGGCTGCCTATGAATAATACTTCTCATTATTAATGTCCAAATATTGCTTCCCAGATAATGTGATTATCAGGCTGTAAAACTGAAGTCATTTCAAGTGCTGAAAATTAGGGCTGCCCCCTCTTAGTCGATTAGTCGACTAATCGGTCGTTTTGGTCTTAGTCAACTAAGATTTCTTTAGTCGATTAGTCATGTTGTATGCTTTTTTCATGCTGAATGACTTATTTCCAAGAAACGTACGAGCACATCTCTGGTAAACACAAAAATTAAAGTGGTGCTTTTGCATGACTCTTTGCGGAGAAACTCAGATTTACAGATCTGTCGATTAAATCAACTAATCGATTAGTCGATACAATTGGAGGAGTGTTGGTCGACTACGAATTCCTTTAATCAAGCACAGCCCTACTGAAATATGAAGACATGGGATTTGAACAGAAATATTTTACAGATATTTTACACATTCTTGATATAGACAAGGTTTAAACAAAATCTGAGACAGTGCAACAACAACCTGTAATTCCATTTTAACCCAGAAGACTGACAGTGCACAGGCACCTGCCTGATAAATAGTCTATATTATTTGAAATTTTTTTTATTTCATTGCCAAGACATATACATTTATCTACTAGAATAGAGCAGTGTAAATATTGCATAAAGCAGTTTTCTTTTTTGCTAATGTAAGGACTTTTTTTTCCAATGTTACAACTCTACACCCTGACTGCTATTAATTAGAAAAGATAATATAATACAAACATCTTAAAAGCATTAATCCAAAATTATCCATACAACATACAGCGGCATTAGTAGTCTGTTGATGCACAAATGTAGCCAGAGTTTCTTGACAATGACACCATTTACATTATTTTGACTATGGTAAGTATACAAGTGTGTCAAAACGGCAGAAGCTATTTATGTCTTTGCCTGGAGGCTACGTCTGCAGGTATGAACCTGGTGTTACTTTCCTTGCCTTAGGGTGAAGTAGGTTGCCATGCTTAGAACTGGTATAATAACCATTCCCTTGTGAAAAATCTGCCGCTTACATGAATGATTGGTGTGTGACTTTGAGTGTCTTAGTGAGTCAGGAGTCAGCTCCATGAGGTGATTTGCAACGACGACAAAATAAAGTCCAGAAGGATGTAATAATCTCTAAAAACTAAGCCAGACACTGCATTAAAAAAAGTGTTACTGTGGACACAAGCTGAAACTAACAAACTGGAATATTACGGTCATATCCAACATGCAGAGCGTTGAAATGCTGTCTCATATGCAACCTACAGTAACATGACCAACCTTTGTAGCAGTGTTGGCAGTGGGGATTTACCCTTTTCAAAAAAAGTAAGCCCCTTTTTCGTTTCAAATATTTTTATTCTGAAGCTTAATTTCAAAATCTAGTTACAAAATTGTTATTACAGTGCTTCAAGCAAGCCCCTTTTTTATATTTTGTCTACACAGAATCAACACATGCAGCCGCCTGCACATCCACACATATATATGCAAATACCATTCTCATGCAAGGATGAATACACACATTCACACTCGCACAAAGGCACATATATTGTCTAACCTCTGTGTAGGCACACAGCAGCACAGCTTACAAGCCACCAATAACAATTCCTCCTAGTTTGTGTGAAGACAGAACACTTAAAGAGTGCATGTAGGTCCATCACACTACTAATGATTTAACATCATGCTACATGGAAAACAGATCACAGCAACCTTTTTCTACATGGGTGAAAAATCAGTTAATTAAACACTAGAGGAGCTGATGCATTGCTGCAACCTGCTGCTCATAGCCTGTAACTGCATGGCTACTTATTGGACTGAATAGCCTTTCTTATCACGTCAACTGGACGTGGTCGTGTCGCTCTTTTGCCGTTTTCATTCCTCTTCTTTACTCCAGTGTCTACAGGCTACTGCAAAACTCTCCCTTGGCTGTTACAATAGTTGTTATAATGTTTGTCAATGCAAATGTGAAACAGCAGCCTACCGAAAGCATCTTCTGAATACTATTTCCAGTGTTTCATGTTTTCATCGACAAAAAGAAAGACTCTCAAACACTCACGTTTTCTGTCTCTCTGTCTTTATCCATCTGGCGTACAGACAGTTATCAACACTATGTGCGGTTTTGGGATTCAAACCCAGAACTTTCTGGAGGCAAACAAGTCAATCTACCCGGTAGGCTGTGCGGACAAAGCAGTGATGTGGATCGAGTCTCATCTGTTGCTGGTGGGGGCTCTCGCCCTTGGTCTGGCCTTGCCTCAGGTAACTCCACACACATGTGCTTACTAAATTCAGGCTGTGCACTAACTTGCCTTTAGTAACCTCAGACAATTCTGGGCTGAAATGGCTCTATAAACGAAAAAAAATTGTAATGTCTGCAACACTGCTTTAAACTGGGAGTTTAAATATGGGAGTTTAAAGCAGTGTTGCGGACATTACATTTTTTTTTCGTTTATAGTACTTTCATTTGTCCTGCACCTGCCAGAAGGTGGGATGTGCACACAATTACTTTTATAAATTTTATGAAATGGCTCTTGTCTTAAACGCACGCACGCACGCACGCATCAACTAGAGGATTGAGCACGTAGCAATCAACACATTGACAAGCCCTGCTCCCTCAAAGGAAGACTTGCATGGTGCAGTTGGACGGGACTGACTTATAGTCCAGGCAACACTTCATCAATCAGGACCCTGCACCCGTCCTGAAGTAACACACGTACAAACATCAATCGGAGAGCTTCCAACACCTTCCCGGCGCACAATTACACATTATCTCAAATAGAATAAACCTTTCCTTGCACAGAAGAAGAAAAAAAAAAAATCCTAAAAAAAAAAAATGTTATTCTAAAAGAAACCGACAGGGTGTAAGGTTAATGTGAGGCCATTGGGATAGAACAGATTTAAAATGGAGGGTTATACCTACACAGCAATAACTAGGCACAATGGGACAATTCATTTTTAACTGCACATTATTCATTTATTACACTGTTCTAGACCGAAAAGCTCAGGTTAATGTGCAACTGGGGTAGAAGCCTGCGTGTGATGATGTAAGATTATGCGCCTGAGAAAGAAGCATACCGACGATTCCTTCCTACTCACTGAGCACTGCCCCTCAAATCCTAGAGCATCAGGTACTATTAATAAGTCAAGTCAACATGTTAGATTTGCCATGAAATCTAATTAGCACTTATCAAAAGATGGCTCGTAATAACTAGCTTGTCGCACTGCATTCTACCACAGCATGCAGCTTTGCCACTGGATCTTGAGCCGGATCCCTTTCGCTCTCAAAGCTGGCTGATTGGGTCCCTAAAGAGCCTGCTATGAGGGAAGAATGTGAATTACCCATGAGCCATGTCAAAACGATTGCACTAGTATTCCAGTTCGCCTTGATTGCCACATTTAAATCAAACTTAATTCTATTAAAAGCTGCGTTTTCCACTGAATGCGTGTTCTCGCTGTGAGAAACACTTGCTGAAGTTATGCATATAAAGTGTCATAATCTCGTTAATGTGGGTATACAGTCATTTCAAAAGACACAATCCAAATAGTTTTCTCATTTCCTCTATGTTTCCTCCCTGTGCCAATTGTCCACGAGGGACCTTGAGATGCACGGCACAGGCTGTACAGTTACAGAGAGTCTGTTCTGTAATCTAAAGTGGCTGCTACTGTCCTCTAGATTGCAGGCATCGTGCTGTCCCAGATCCTGATCTCTCAGATCCAAGATGAGATTATCTCAGTGCTGTGAGCGCAGGCTGACGAAGGGGAAGAGGAGGGAAGAAAAGAACTTACAGTGCTCCGCTCAGCTAGTCTGATATGTGCAAGGACATCTTTTTTTACTACTACTGTATCACTGCGACATTGGAGTTCATTTCACATTATTTTTGTGCTGTTGCCTACAAGCATAACATTGTGGTGCACAAGTAGTCATCACATGCAAAATGCATGCAAAAAGTGTATATTTATTGGTTTTGAACATGTTTTTTTTATTGACGTTTGCTAATAAAAATTCAAAAGAAGTAAGTTACGCTGCTCTATGTTGATTAGGGATGTCAGTCATGTTAGCTAAAATCATCAACTCACATTAAGTACGTAATTTAAGGCTTTTAATCATGCAAATTGGCAACATGTTTTTAATATTAGCTCATAATCTTGTGAAATGTGCAAATGTGTTCACTTACAAAGCTTAAAAAGGTCCCAAATCTAAAAGGGCACCGAGCTCTACATTGAAAAGAGAGTTGTATAATACGTTTCAGATGTCTTGGCCAGTGCTAGGTTTCTACCAGTTGGTAAAGGAGTCTCCTAAAGCTAAACACTGGCATATCAGATTACGGTGTTGTTTGATGTTTTTTTTTTGCACGGGAACCGCAATACAATCTAGTTGTGAAGAGCCAAGGCTCTCTGCATCAGCCGCTCAGTCAGAGGGGAGCTTGGCCTCATGGCATCGCGCTCCACTAGAAGACATCTGTAATAATACAAAGACGTAAACACAGATTTAGAGAGACAAGCTGAGGTGCTAACCTGATCAATAATGAAAGCCTAACATGGTGCACAGACAGGGGGTGTTTGTTACATTATGGGATCATGCAGCTTGTGTTCTATATGAACGTAGAAGGACAACAAATGAAAACTTGAGTGGAGCCCCAACCGCAACTACACTGTATCAGGATAAAATCCAGGGCTTCAAATAGTGCAAGACTTTTCTTTTTTCTCCTATAAATCTCTCAGCAGACTTTCACATACAAACACGGAAGACGCACAGCACTGAAACTGGAGACGATTAAAGCATTCTGTTTGGCCTGGAATCCCTGTTGTGCATTACCTTCCTAGTTTCTGATGGCGCTTATTCTCCGATTTCATGGCTGCATGAATGAGCAGTTGGTTGAAGATATCCCTCTGTGAACAGTGGACAAATATAGAAATAAGATGGGAAAACACAACCCTTTTAAACCCTTTTGTGCTATACTGTATGCATTTATACCGCTGCACCTTGGGGAAAGATTTTCTGAACACACACAAAAAAAAAAAAGTCCATCAGCATCCATCACAGATTCATTATTCATACGTTGGTGCATTGTGCTCCACACACTCAAACTACGTAGTATGGACAGAAAGGCTTTGGCTCTTATGCAGAGTGTTCTTCACCTCTGGCTTTTTTCACACTAACATGGATTTCCGTTTTACTCACGAAAAAACACAACACCATGTGATCAATGACATACAAAAAGAAAAAAGTAAAGCCTCAAGGCTGTATGCTTTGCAACTATGCATAAGAGAACTGCAGCTTGGTTTGGACTTGATTTTTTTTACTTGTATGCGTTAACTTTACTTGTTAGTAGGGCTGGGCATCGTTTGGATTTTAACGATTCTGATTCCAATTCCGATTCTTCCTTTCGATTCCGGTTCTTATCGATTCTCGATTCTGATTCTTTGAGGGGTGGAGCTGAAGCGGGTCACATGCCTATTTTCACAAATAAGAGGAGCGTTTCATTTTGATTCAGTGGTGGTTTGCAGTTTTACAGCGCTTTTACAATGTAAAATAAAGCCAGACTAGAGCGCTGCTTACTGAGCTCCAAGGCTGCAACGCAACAAGCGCCTGGCTGCTACGGAAACCAAAACTTGCGCATATTAAATTGGGAAGCGATGATCAGATTTGAAACCAAATCCTCTAGATTCCAATAAAGAAACGATTCTACTAAGTAGGAATCGGTTCTCGAAGCCCAACCCTACTTGTTAGCCATTTCTGGGGACCTTACCTGTGCATCACTGCCACCTATCTCTACCACGCGGTAGCGTAAAGGGTACAGGAGCTCCACAGTTTGATTGTAGTTGCCCTGGTCGTACTCCATAATGGCCTGACACATTGGAACACCTATAGTCCCTGCCAGCTGATGTTGCTGATTGCCCCCTGGCTCTCTGTGAAGGAAAGGAGCGGGTTATAACAAAAGAAAAGACATTTCTTGGTACAGCTGGAAGGTTTAAATTCTCGTGCAGGGGCAGCAATGGTTTTTGGAGTGTTGAGGTTTGATTTGTTGAGGAATGGCAAGCATATGGTTTTATTCTGTTTTGTTATTTAATATTTTGAATCCATATACCACTAACCAAACTTTTTCACCAATGAGGAAAAGACACAAAGCAACATGCATATTTATTAAAGTCATATGGGAGACCATAGTAAACAATTTCTGAGAGGGGTTCTTTCTGGAAAATACAATGTACTATCTTCTAAAATCCAATATTTGATACTAGAGATTGTAAACAAACAGAAAATAAATAAATAATAATATATAAACAGAACTTTTACAAACTGCTTTTTCAAACGATACAGGACAACAAGGACTTCGAGGTAACTTCACACCACTAGGCTCCTGTCATTTCTATAGGGGAAACTCTAAAGTTTAATGAAATGAAAGCCGTGAATGATGCTAACCAAGGCATGTCATCTCCTTCATTACAAACTTTATTTTTGTCATTATTTCTATTACAGACGGACAGGTGTATTAAGAGTATTACTCTACTGAACTGTGAAAGGCTTGAACATCTGAGTAGGATTCGCTTCACTGTAAGGCCAAAGATTCAACACTGTTGATTAGCTAATGCTTAGAGTCACTGCCTTTGAATGTAAGAGGGAGTATGTGAATTGACATTATAGTAAAATATGGATCATGTAAAGCCATGCAGACCAAGGTAATACAAGTGCCACGGTATATATGTGAGTGATGGAATTAATTAAAAGCAAAGCTCAAACATGTCCCCATGGCTTGCCTGATAATTCAAAGTAGAGCTGTGTTTAAGAGAACATTTCTTACTTCTTGTCTTACTTGGGAATTCACTTCCAAGAGCTGCTTTTCCCCTGAAGATGCATCATTCCAAAGTCTTGTGATTTGCATTATATTATGCAACACAGAAAAAAATAAGTGGTTTTAAGTGCTTTTCTGTGGGTTGTACACCTGACATAATGGAGAGCACAGGATGCCCGTGGTCGGGATGCACAACTCCACAGAGGCAGCAGCTGCTGGTACATCTGCTACAGAGGGAAGACCCTGGTCTCTGAGATGGACTGCAGCTCTGAATTCTCTATTCTGACTGCATCTGCTCTCCATCTCGCCATCCTACGCTCAGCCTCGTTTCTGTCTCCGTTTTACATCTTATGTAACGCTGAGTGTTGAGGTGTGCAGTGAAGGGAAGAAACGGTGCAAAACTTACTTAGCTAATTCCTGGAGGCCCTCTAGCAGACGCTGAGAAGTCCCGCTCTCTTTAGCTCCCAGCGACGCCATGAGGAAGTGCATGTCGTTAAACAAGGTCACGTGATCATCGGTGTGAGGCTGTGTAACCTGGAGCAGCTCTCGCCAACGGTCCTTCACACACACACCTGACACATTCACCATCACAAACACACAAATATTGCTTGAAGGCCACATAAAGGGCAGAAATTATAAGACATATTTTAAAATGCCAGCCGGTTAATCCCTATCTTAGTTTGAATCAGAGCCGATTTTGCCGGGGAGACAGCCCTGAATGTTTTATGAATAGCCCCGGATCTCTATCTCTCTTATTTTTTTTTTTTACAAAAATAAGTATAATAGAATTTTAAAAAAGGCCCAGAATGGCACATGCAAATTAAGAAGAAAAGTATTTTCCAACGCACTTGCAGTTCTTACATTTATTTATTTATTTATTTATTTTTGTAGAACTCGTGGTAGAACTGTAACTTTGTCCAGTTTATTTTTCCGAGGCGAACAGAACGGGCAGGGTTTAATTTTCGGAGGAATCATAGCCAAATCAGTCTAATACATTGATGCCATTTACACAAAGTTTAGGAGCGCAATGCTAATGATTTAGTTTGAAGTTCCTGTGCCGTTTCCAGTCTACGGTTCAGACTCAAACACACGGAGCTCTGAAGCAGACCTGTGTGTCTCTTAGTTCCACTCTCGCTGTAAAAAGCTGTGCAGCCTCAGATTAATGGATGCGCTCTGCTGTCGACATGCTGCGGCCGATGTGTTGTGCTCCGTGTATTTCTGCTGTAGTTTTGGTTTTCCACCTCCGATGTAGAGCAGTGTACAGCCACTTCCCTAAACTTTGTGTCATTCAGAGACCAGAGTCTCAAACGGGGCTCTGAGTCTGTCAGGAGGTCTGAGATCTACCGTATCAGCAGAGCAATCACGTAATGCACAGCAGACTATGGTGCAGGTAGATTATTTTCTGAAATATAGTGACTTTATTCTTGTAATAGCCTATTATCACTGGATTTTTCTCAAAATATCACGACTCCTCCAAATCTCAGTGAGCACAGATGGATGAGTTATATTTTGAATGTGCACAAAGTTTTGGACATAAGCAGAAATCTTGCTCAAACATCTGAAATATTACAGTCCAGGGGTTTATTAATACATTAAAATGAATAATGTAGGCTATCATTGGGGTGAATAATTGTCATATGCAGATTTAAGGAGGTTACTTCCAACAAAAGGCTACGTGTGCTGAAAAGTCGATCCAAAGGAGAATAAATAGTTGAAAGCAATACAGAATGCCTGAGAGCCTTACTGCAAAATATTCCATAATGTTTTAATATTTGGATTGTAATCTGTGTTTCCCTTTACATAAAGATATTTCCAGCATATGGATTCAGAAAAAGGTAGAAATGGGTGCTAACTTACATCTACAAACTGGCCAACTGAAATGAACATACACTGGCTATTAACAAGCTGGGCAGGCCACTCCCAGCACTGCATTCAGTTTATTTAAATGAGCCGGGCTAAGCCCCGAACCTCCTCAAGTCCCAGAAAGTTCTGAAAATTCCAGCCATAAAGGCCAAAAAGGGAGGAATGCAATAGTAGTCCAATACACATTGATATACTGACCATTTACGATTATTCATGTAACCCCTGTAGTGTATTCAGGTGACTCATGTATGGCATTGAATATGTTGCAACGTAAGAGACAAAGCGTCTCTGTACTATTCAGACTTTATGGACATCGTGTCTCTGCGATGTGATAATGCTTGACCCTGAGGATGGATAAATAACAGGCTCTCACGGCCATCCTCACTCATTCGAGCATACAGTACATGCACTTGACAGACGTGTGTTGCTTTGAGTCTATCTACACATAAATGACTAAACCTACAGAAAGACAAGCGTGTCCTAAAAGTGTTTATTTGATCAAGAATTGCCATCACAGCATCCAAGACATCGTATGTGATAAATGGAGCGCAGGATTAAAACTCCCATTCCAATTTCCTGAAAAGCAGTCCGTGATTACATTGCCAAGGATACCTTGTGAATTCCCATATTAGCCTGTAGCTTACCCTCCATTTCCAGTCTGCAGAGCATTGAACAGGCATCTACAGTGTCCAACATGGATCCTGTGGCTTTGCAACGTCTGAATACCTAATACAGGACAAACTTGTATTATTCACCTTTGAACACTGAAGGATGTAACATGAAGCTGACAATGACTACAATTTAAAAAAAAGGCAGGATTATGTCTTGCTGGATTCCCCTGAACCGTTAAAACATTCATGAAAAAATTGGTCAAAACATGGATTTGAATTTCACTTGCACACACGTGCCTTCTTGACTCACAACAAGCAACAACCCATTGCTTGTAGTCTGCATCCAATGTGTGCTGGTACATGCATGGCTCTTGAAAGTACTGAGTGTGTACAGTATGTGCTCGGACAGATATATCATTCAAGAATGATGCAAACTCTGGATGCAAACCAACCTGAGAATCGTATATTTGCAGAGCAGCTTCGTATTGCCCCTGTGGAGGAGAAACAGGTGAGACAGATGAATTTACATAACTCCAGACTTGAGAGATAAGCCAGGTTGATAAATCGTGTTGCACAGATGCAAACACAAATTAATCTTGCAACATAATTAACTCCAGCTTTCAAATTGCCCAGGGGAAAGGATATCATAAATACAAGTTCCACAAACACTCACTGCCAACTATTCGCTTGACTGAGAAAACTCATTATAATCTTTACCTTCTCGATGAAGTATAGAGCCCAATGCCAATAGTTATGACTGGCCAGCACGTCAGATACCTGGAATTAAAGAATGCCTATTTTAAACGTTTTTCCTAGGGGGTTTTCAATTTGTGATTTAACTCAGTGAGCTTTAACAACCTGTAAGAGTTCCCGAATAAATTAATCAGAAAAACACACTGCTGAGAACGAAAGGTTGTACCTGCCAATCTTTCTCTCTACTTTCCATGAACTTCAAGCCTTTGTCCACCTCTGCCTTCATCTCATAAACATGGGCTACAGAATGGACAGCCCAAGCGTCATCTGGAGCCACAGTGAGACCCTGCACAAAGAGTTCAACAGTTTGAAGTGAGGAGAAGCAATACAGATGCAGGAAAAAATGCAGCATTTCTTACACCAGAGTAAAATAAAATAAGTCTCAATTACTATCTGTTGTTTCATCTACGATGTGCGCAAGGATCACTTGTCACATGAAGCCTCATGAAGTATGCATTACCCATTCAGCACAGGAGAGTCAGGCCCCTGGGGGCTGCATGAGCTGCTTATTTTTGGTGTTA
Source organism: Zingel zingel (assembly GCA_023566125.1). Classification (NCBI taxonomy): domain Eukaryota; kingdom Metazoa; phylum Chordata; class Actinopteri; order Perciformes; family Percidae; genus Zingel; species Zingel zingel. The sequence goes on along the minus strand of CM042320.1, from coordinate 33,014,390 downwards.
GACAGCAAATTACTTACTGAATTGAACGGACACAACCAGTGCAGGCACAGACAGCCTGCACCACCCCTTTACAAAAATGACTACAGCGCGTACAACAGACCATAATGGAGAAGAAAATCTCACCTCCATGGCTACTTTCTCAGCCTGGTCATAGAGGCGAGTCTCCAGGAGACCAAAGGAATACAGTCCTTTCAGATAGCTGAGGGCACAAAGCACACATAAAAAAAAAAAAAAAATCTCTCATTACAAAATACAGAATGGAAGGAACTTTTACTCCCCTATTCAGTTTATCAAGAATGACGAAAAGCAGGTCTGGTTTTGTGAACAACGTGCCTCGAGCAATAATGATGGCTATGGGCCATAGCTATCACCATTTGATCATGCTGATAACTGCCTACACATTATTGCTATGCAGGAATATAGGCTTTTGTTTTTACTGTGGCAGATTGAAGATTTGTCTCCCTAAATGTTAAAATATGAATCTGATTTTGCTTGGACTGACTCACCTATATACTTCGACTATGGAAGGAAAGATGTGGAGGAAAGCAATAATTCACTTGTGTCAAATTGTCACCCATAGGACAGGGTGAAGACCAAGGCGTCCCGCTGTGTGAGAGATTACCCTCTGCAGGACAGCGAGGCTCAATTACCTCAACAGACTCCATTTTAAACTCTCTAGCATCTCAGGAAGAACCACTTTCCTTACAACCACCAGCTAACCAGACACACTGCGTTAAACAGGTACATTAGTATCTACATTATGTGTGTTTGCACGTCCTTGTGACTACATACAACAACTCTCCTGCAAACGTTTGCAACTCAAAACATTATTTCATGCAGTATTCTGTTTTTTTCATAGAATTGCATGCTTTGCCAGACCATCCTCCACAGCGCTGCGGAGGAAGGTCTGGCTAGGCCACACATCATTCCGTCATGGGAGAAAAATGTGCTCTGGTTTATTGGCATTTCTTTAAACCAAACACAATCGTCATAGGCGGCGCTAAGCTCCGCTCGGGAAGGAACTTGTTTTGGTGGAACGTGTGTATGTTCAAAAGTAGTTTTAGTCGTGCGAGAGAAAACTCTGATTGGACAGATAGTCTAGCTAGCTGTCTGGATTTACCCTGCAGAGATCTGAGGAGCAGTTAACCATAGTCCTCAGAAATCCAACACAACAAAACTGACATCAGCAAAAAGACATGCATCCGGAGGAATTACCTGCGGCACCGGAGCAATCCCCAAAGTGGAACGTTGAGGATATAGACCAGGACTTCCATAGCCCACACCATTGAATTATTCCCTCAGTGTTATTGCTATGTTTCCCTCCTGCCCGGACGTTTCCTAAAACCCTATTCTGCACATTCCTATATTGTCATGATAGAATAACATTTAGTTTACCATAATTGAGGGGTTTTGGATTAACGCTGGTACTCCCCTCCGCAGCCAAACTGAGACATTTGCATAAGGCCGCATTAAGACAATGAATGGAACACAGAAGCTCATTTGCATGGCAGGATTCACCCACAAGCAATTATAATGATCTGTAACCACACTAAGGTAATGTAGGCCAACAGTATTAATTCTTTAATGTGTGTAAAATATCAGAAATGAAACATAATTTAAATTTAATTTGAACAAAACGCTTCCGTTTGTAAATACTATTACTTTTATAGCTTTGTGTGGATGTGCACGATCAGATGGTAGGTTGTGTGCCGACTGTTGAACTGAAAGACGCGCTGTGCACGGGAGCGATGGAGAGACAGATACTCTATAAATGCTAAGGGGGACTTATTGTCATTCTTTTGTTTGACTTAATGTTATCATGTAATCATTTGCACTGTGATTATCTTTATCATTTGGTTTACTTGCCAAAATATAATGCTGAAACTCATTACAATGTTTCAGCATTTGTTGCGAGTTTTAGGTTTTACGCTGCAGGTTATACGCTGCTTACAACTCCAAACAGCATAAAGTAAAAACTAATAAATGTGTTTATTCATGAAAAACTATTCATTTGTGGAGTTTTGTTTGTTTGTCTACATAGGGGCAGCGGAAACAAGTTGTGAACACAACATCAACATATAATAGTTGGTATGGCAAACAGTTACTTATTTACACAACCATTCAAAGACACCTTTTATTTGTTTCTCCTCCTACAGTTGTAAAGCTGCCAGGATGATTGACAAGCTAAATTCTATGTAATTATTTGTAGATGCTATGCCTTAGTATGCTTATTGATAGCGGTTATACTTTAAGAATTATTAAGATTTAAAAACAATCCCATAGACGTTTATTGGATTTCTATTTCAGCTATTGTACAGAGTATAAACTATTCTTTTTTCCCCCGAAATTCTCAGTATTGCACATTGTACATGTTATAATGAGCATATGTGCAGCTGGTCAGGTTATGAGTTATATAATGCATTAAAGCTTATGGAGGCCCATTCACACCCATTGTATTTGAACTGTAAGATAGCACTGGTCTACAGTACAAACTCCATTCAAGTTGTAAAATGCTCTTTACTGCACACTGTACATTTAGCTCATTTCGCAGTTATGAGTTATGCAATACATTAAAGCCTATGGAGGCCCATTCAGCCCCTTTGGATTTATAACTCAGCAACAGTATACAGTACAACCACCAAGCAAATTTAACACATCAACTGTGAATATGCTCATCATGATGACACACACACAGTTTGTTATATTGCATGTATTAAAGCTTGCGTTTTAAAGCCCCCCCTTCACTCCCACTACATATACAACTAAGCCAATACATTGAGTTTTCATGATTATAAAGTTATCCAAAATAGTGGTGGGTTAAAAATCTGTCTTTGTTTAGTGATCTTATATTGATGAATATATACTATAAACAAACTTTTTGGGGGTCAAATCTTTTAAGGTAAACATTAAGCTGGTGCATTATAAAAACATATTTGAGGGTTGCTTCTTGCTTGTACAATTTACAGCCACGTTCTGAGAATCTCTTTTATATCCAAGCAAAATTGGTATTTTAACTGAAATTTCCCTAACCTAATTGATACCATAATTGATCGAGTTGGTATCAAAATCAGAAATGTTATCGAACGTGGTGAATCAGAATCGATTTGGGAAGTCATTGGCGATACCCAGCCCTAATCCAAAATTCTTCTTTGCGATGTAAGCCGTCTTCTGTACCTGAACAAAGGCATATGTGGTTTCCAGTGGGGCAGCACCCTGGCCACAGAGTCCCTCATCTGGGTTTGGGCTCCCATGTAGAAGTAAGCATCGTGAGCAAACTTGAGAGCCAGCATGTCGGTGGGGTGATCAACCAGAATGTCTTCCCATACATCGCAGGCCTTGGGAAAATGTCTACAAGAAACAGGAGTCACTGTTAATGAATGGCACCACATCAATATGCTTTGTGCTGAATGGAGGGAACAGAGGCCCTTGAAAATCATCCTCTCCAAGTGTCCTCTAAGACAACATTATATTTCAATATTGCACTTTACCATACTATACCATGGGGAAATAAGCCACTGCAGATAGAATACAAATATAACTTGCTAGACTGTAGGGGTGGAACGGTACATGTATTCGTATTGAACCGAAACGGTACGGGCGTCTCGGTTCGGTACATGAATTTACACGGAGAATACACGGTATAAAAATAAATAAAACTTGCGTGCAAATTAATTAATGTAATGCTGAACGATGTTAGATACGCGTTTCTTTAGGGACACCTAAAGAAGTCCTCCCTTAGCTCTGGAGATCCCAAGCTCCGCCTACAATACATCCATGCCTACCTACATGTCGAGTCGGTCCAGTGAATCCACACACCATGGGCCACATGAGGCAAACTAGTCCCTTCCAAACCAAACACGGACGTAGCTGGATCCCTTCTTGCCTCGACCACAAATGGCCCTCAGGTCCGTTTGCTTCGCTATTTGCTCCGCCTTTAGCTCCCCCATTAACTGTTAGCTCCACTGTTAGCTCCGCTGTTTGCTGTTAGCTCGGCTGTTAAGCTAACGCCACAATTCGCCAACTGCTCTGTGTAACCGAAGCTGCTCTTTTAACACCCCTGCTCTGTGCATTCACATATGAGAGCAGCGCTTGTCTCCCATATCACACTACTAGCTGATTGTCTTATTTTGTTTACAAGTTCCAGATGGAGTCTGGAGATGATGTGGGGTAGCCTACTTATTGTTTACTGTTTACATCTTACTTTATACGCCTCAGGCTGTTGCAGCTAGCTCAGGGTAGAGACTGGATGACACTAGGTGGTACAGCCTGAGACATGCACAATAAAAAAAATTGCCTTCTGCATTTTTGTTTTGCTTTTCCCTCCATTGTACCGAACCGTGATGTCTGAACCGAGGTATGAACCGAACCGTGACTTCTGTGTACCGTTCCACCCCTACTAGACTGTGACTCAAATTTACAGAAGAGTCTTTGGCACTGGGGCTGCACGATTAATCTAATCGCAATGTCACTTTACGTCGCCGCAAAAAATGTGCGATTTAGGTAAACAAAAAGGTGTGCTGTGCGCGTTAACACTCTAGTCTCTGCGTGCACTTCAGTCTCCACGTTGTTACACCCTACACTTTACCGACAGTATTAACAGATGAAGCCACGGTGTCTCAAGAAGTTTGTTGTTTTATTGTTCAGTGAACTCACTAAACGTCGTCTTTGGTCTTTCCCCCCCCCCCCCTCACACAGCCGCTACGCTAATCTCAGACACCGCTCACGGTCGCTCTCCCTCCTTGATTTAGCAATCACTCACTGGCGTCGCTCACTCAGCGCACCTACGATTCTCGCTCTGACTTACGCTACCATCGTAAAAACGTCCACAAAAGCTACGCCCAGTCAGTCAGTTTCTGCAGTAGCGCGTGTGTTGTGTATGTTCACGTGACTATCAGAAGTGTAGGTGGTTTCAGAGCATGCAGACTTTAGGAAAAGGCTGAACATAGAAGAATCTGTCAGGCTCCGCAGGCTGATACTATGCAGCCAGCACATTCATTTAGAACAGTAAACAGACTGGAACGTTTTAGCATGAGACAAAAAACATGTTTTAATGGACATGCATCAGGATCAAGTATTCACCCAGACCATGGTAGAACTGTCTTTAAAAGCTCCTATGTGGCAGACAGCAATGCATGTTGGGATTCCCTATTATAACTTTAAAGAGCACTTGTGGTCTTGAGACCCTCTTTGGTAACCACTGGCCCTTGTAAGACCAAATTATTTTTCATCCCTCTGTATTTCTTGTAGCAAACTAGCTCTGGATCTTACCCACGTGAAAAGAGCTCCATAGCCTTGACATGCAGCTTCTCTCTGGGAGAAATATCCTGGCTGTTGGCCAGCTCCACAGTTCGCCTCACAGCGCTGGCCAGGCGTTCATTCAGACGGGTGGAGCTCGTCGTTGACACCAGCTCCAGCCCCGTACTGATCACATGGCCCATGACTACAGGGGAAACAGATAACACTGGTCTTTTGTTCTGGACGTTCTTACTGCAATTTAAAAACAGTCACACTTGCAAAGCCAGAAATGTAAAGGGGCACCTTTAAGTAACTGCCTTGACTTCTTAAGCCTCTCAATTTCTCTTCATGTTTAATGAAATAAAGTTAATGTTAAAAAGGGCTTCAAGATATTTATTTGAACTAGATGTTCCAGTCATGCATTACACTTTAAACAAGCTCTCTGTCAACAATTCTGCAACAACAGCCAACATTTATGTAGTTAAAAAGTTTGACAAATGCTTTGTTTTCTATCCAAAGACAATTGTGTTCCATTTAAATATTCAGATATTTCAGATAATTCATGTTAAACCTAATGACTTCAACTTTCTGATGTCATGCTACCATAACAGAAACAAATTGGAATGGTCTGATCCTGTATTTTCTGTTCTAGTCAAAAACAGCTTGCAAGTTTTCAGGAGGATCAATAATTGTTGAATCTGCACAACAACGGCTTGATTAATTTGCACGAACAATCAAACATTTAAAACGTGTATCTGTGTTTTAAGGCCCCAACTAGGACTAGGATTAGGCAATGGTTATGGTTAAGGTTAGGGTTAGGGTTAGGTGCCTTGAAGTCGATTAGGCAGTGGTTATGGTTAGGTTTGGGTTAAAACTAGGGCTGTCAGCATTAACCGCGATGCGATTAAAGGCCGAACGAACATAATGCATTAATTTTTTTATTATTATTATAATTTTTATTTTATTTATTTATTTTTTTTAATTTATTTTATTTTTTATTTATTTATTTTTTTTAAATCGTATTAATCGCATGCCGCTATTTATTAATTTATTTTCACTTCACTCGGCTTTGCGTCGTGCCTAACAGGCTACTATTTTGCCGTACTTCCTCGTAACACATCCTGCTGCTGCAGGAATAGCAACGCAGATTTCGGTGCCTCATTCCGGTGCCACTGATATGTCTGCTCTTCTCTCTGATGCTCTGAAACAGACGTTACAGGCAACACAAACACCGCTGCACGTGACGCTAGTTAAAGGAGAACTCCGGGCAATTTTTAATCTTGATCGCTATAAGTATGTGAGTACTGTCGATAGGAAAAAAAACGAGCCAAATCAATCGCCTTATTGATTTCCCCGCCTTCCCCGCCTGCAATTAATCACGATTAACTATAGAAATTCAACGATTAATTGCGATTAAGAAAATGTAATCGTTTGACAGCCCTAGTTAAAACGCACGGCCCAGGATGGGTGCTGTGAAGGGCACGGGGGCACAAGGGGACCACTGGTGTGAATAAAACACTTAAGGCATGTACAGTATATAGCATTGATTACAAGTCACACAATTGCTTAGTTTGACAGACAAGTAGTGGTCAACCTCTGCTTCTCTCGTCCACTGGTCAATGCTTTTGATGAATAAATATGGCACAGGAAGTCATTGCTAAATATCCTAGGCTTCATCATATCAGACAGGCACAGCAGAGACTCGTGATAGCAGGAAAAGCACAGGTGCAACTAATAACATGAATTATGCCTGAGATCCATTAAGGCCACATTTACACATAGCCGGGTATTTAGAGAAAAGAATATTCCCCCCCTCCGTTTTCAATAATAACATCGTGCACACACATCGTTTTCAAAAAACTTGTCATTTACATCAACCCGCATAAATACGCCGTTGAGCGCCATAATAACTATGCCAAACCTATGGGCGGCAGTATAGGGAAAGGAATAAAGCCATGCAAGCCAAACAAAATCCTCAGAATCGACACCAACGAATAACACGAGCGACTTCCTGTTCCTTTCAAAACAGCAAACATGGCGCGAGGTTCGTTTGTGTGGACAGACAGCGAAGTTGAGTTACTCCTTCGTGTAGCGTTAGACTACAAGGCAAGTAAAGCCCAAGACAATGTCGACTGGGAATCTTGCCAGTCCAAATATGTCGACATGTTGGCCCAATTCTTGGAGCAATACCCGTCCGAGACCAACCAGGACCTCATGTGAAGGAGGCGATAACGCGAGCCAATATGCCAACGAAACTTAAGGCAATAAGAGGGAAATACAGAAATTCAGTGGACACTGGACGCAGGAGCGGCCACGGAAGAGTGGTGCTCCTCTACTTCGAACTGTGCGAGCAGGTTTGGGGTGGTTCCCCAGCCACTACGACCATCGGCTCTGGCATCGAGACAGACGAACTGGAGGATTCCGTCGCTCCTTCCCCCGCCACATCATCTTAGTCCTTGGTGGAAGTCTTGGACGGCGAGTCTGAAGCAGAGGTTCAAGATGTTGATGGCAGTGTGGCCATCACCCCCACAGTGAAGCAGAGGAGAGACCTGCTTCAGGTATGTATTTATTGTCATATCATTGTAGTGTATGTATTGTCAGCTTTGTTTCAATGAATGTGTATGTATCTGTGAAATTTAAGATCATACTTTATCAGAATAATTCATCCTGAAGGAAATGTCTATCACAATAGTTCCGTCCATAGTGTGTAAACATACACATGAAAAAGTAGTGGTAATAGGCAAAAATTAAAAAGTAGATGAAGAGAAGTCACATCAGTCGTCCTCATGTGCTACAACAGTACGGCAACGGGGAAGGGTTGTACAGTTTCCATTGGTAAAAAAAAAATTCCTGTCTCTCAGATGTAGGCCTACATTTTGGGGAGATTAGCCTTCCAATGAAGCATGTTTTAATTTCTGTATTCCTATAGTCTGTTGTGAATCGTGACGTTTAGTGTTAAGTACTTGTTCATAGATTGATTATGCTGAGGGAAATATAGGCCATCATTAATCATGGTAATATCAAATGTGATTATTTTTGGATAGGTTTACTTCTGTAAATGAGCATATTTTAATACATTTTCTTTGGTCTACTCTGTAAAGGCTAAACTGAAGGGACACCGGCATGAACGGTTAAAGAGGAAGCTACCCGCTGAGGCCCAGTGGTTGAATGCCATTGAGGATGACAGAAATGTGAAGAAGAAACTCGTGGAAATTATTGAGACCTCAGAAAAGCAGGCATCCGAGAATTTCTCTAAAATAACAAATACCCTGGATAGGCTAACATCATCAATTGCAGATGGGTTTGCTCTCCTGCGTCAAGTTGTGCAGCCACCGCCACCACCACATTACAATATCCCATTTGAGGGAAGAGGTCCTTATGGACCAGTATATGCACACACTCCACCAGTACACAACATGCAGGACAACATGTCATGTTTGTCAATTTGTGAATTCCTCTTGAAGTCTAAGTTTACTTGAAATATGCCTTTATTTATTATTTGACATTTGCACTACAGATGCCACTTATTTGCACTACTATGCTTGTCTGATTTTCTGGATTAATGACAAACAGGCAATTTGATTTTGTGTCTATCAAGTGTCAGATCTCTTCAGAAGTAAAATGTCTGAAAAATTAAGACGTGTGTCTGTGTTTATTCAATATGGGTCAAACCAGATCAACCTATTATAGAAAGCGTTCACACAGGACCATTTAGAATTTCTTATTCTTTATGTGGACAATGGTATTCTACCAAACAACTAACATTTACACTTAGCAATGTCAATACATTACATCCAAGTGACTTGTAAACATGTAAAATGTAAAGAACAGAAAACTGTAAACATATTTGCTTTAACATGTAAATTTAAATGCTTAACGCCTTGAAATGTAGCCAAAATATGATTTGATGTCATGCAGTCTCCTCTGGTAGCTGGTTGTGTGTCTGGCTGGTTTTCCCTGTTGTATTGAATTGCCTCAGCAACACTGTTGTTGTCTACCGTGTCCTTGGAAGCCTCACAGTAATTGTGCAGCACAAAACATGCATAAATTACATAGGGAAGATCAGCCAGATTAATGTCCATGGCCCTTCTCAAGGCTCCGAATTCTATCACCATCCTTGCTCGGCACAAAAATAGTCCAAAGTACTGCTCCTGGGCAGTGCTTCCCCCATTAACATATTTCTTCATAAGATATGGGAGCAGTGGATATGCAGGGTCGCCTAGTATGTAAACCGGTATGGGTTCTTCATCTTCAATGATTGGCCTTGGACAGGGAGGGATGCTTCTATCTTTCAAGGATGTGTTTAGTGTGGAGTTGGCAAAAAAACGGGCGTCGTGCACGCTCCCAGGCCATTTCACTACCACGTCCATGAAGGCATATTTATAATCGCAGGTGGCTTGAATGTTTAAGGTAAACTTCCCTTTCCTATTGATGTAATCAGTGGAATTGGCTGGTGGTTGCTTTATCTCTACATGCGTCCCATCCACAGCACCTAGGCACTGAGGGAGGCCATGATGAGCTTCAAATCCCTGCACAAGTTGCTCGACAGCCGCTTCGGTTTTTGGCAGTGTTATATATTTCGGACCCAAGTGGACAGTAAACGCTCTACAAACCTTTCTGATTATTATTGAAACAGCCGATCTAGACACACCGAATGCGTTTGCCGTTTTACAAAGTCTACCCTCATCAGCCAAATAGTACAGGGTGATGCACCTACGTCTTGGAAGGGAAAGCTGCAGTAAAAATGCTGACCTCCGTGCACTCCTTCGCCTCTGCTCCTCCATATAGTAGAGCAGTTGTTGCAAATGCAAACAGGCCAAAAGCGTTTGCACAAAAGTAAAAATTAGTAGCACCTTAACAGCATCCATGATAATCCTGATTTACATAGGGCGCTTACATGACGTTAAGCATTTTCTGGCGCATAATGTGATGTATGAGAACCTAAAACCCCGTTTCTCCCAGTTGACACGGCAACACATAATCGGCGTTATCAGAAATCTCCACTTTGGTCCGTCATAGTTTTTAGAAATAATCGTTTTCTGTGATAAAAACGGGGTTTTCGGGTAAATGAGAGGCAGTTTAGCTGCGCGGGATCTTTGCTTTTTAGAGGTCATATAGTCCCTTTTGCATTCATGTGCTTAGATTACTCAGCATGTTTAGCCTAATTTTTCATTGTTTAATGACCCCAAAGCATGAGAGATGATACGTTTTTGTTTTAAGTAGGATAGGGCTTATAAAAGGAACGTTTTTAATTATTTATTAATCACTATAGTAGTTGGTCAGCACCGAGACCTGAGTTCTTATTTTGTTCTCCTCATCCGTGTTGTGAGAATGACAAATAAAGCATCTACTTTATGATTGCTGCTCCCTCAAACTAGAACTAGGACTTTGAGAAACTGACCTTGTCAATGTTTATTTAAAGTATAGAGGGTCACAGTCATTTTTAATTAGGCTACTTTAGCAGTGGATATATTTAGCACTGTTACCTTCATCCTTTCCTTATTTACATATTCTAAACTTTCAACATTGATTTGTTTATTCTGCTTCTGCACGAGTTTACATGTCGCATCAGGACTTACCTAAGTAAAAGGTTAATTAAAATAAATGAATAATGTTAATGACCACATATCCATTTACCAAAGTTAGGGTCAGCTTCCTGGAGAGCAGAAATGCATCCTTCAAATCCCCCCAAGGTTTCATCATTCCGCCATTTCACAAACTAGGAGGCAACAAAATTGAGATGTTGAGATTGTAAGTTTGATTGTTTTCACTCATATAGATGCAGTAGTCTGCAGACAATATCACAGTTTGTGTATAAGCAACTGTATGTTTATGTGGAATGATAGGACAAGCGTTACCTGAGTAAGTATGGCGTCATATAGTTTGCAAGCCTCATTACTGCTGGTGGACAATGGAAGACCACCTGCGCTCCATGCCTGTAGATTAGGATGCAAATATAAATATTGGATATCAGTGCAAGGGTTGTATTCATGCACAGATATTGTAACACAGCACTTTTTCTGACTTTAAGTCCGCCTGACAAAATCTGTGCACACGTCGCCAACCTTCAATATAAAAGAGGTTTAGCTAGGTTGATTTAGCCCACTCAATAAACGGTTTTCAATGTTACTAGCGTTATAACGCTATATTAGTATTAATGCAAAACGGCAGGCGCGATAGAAGAAGTGAATTATTTAGACACAGTTATGACCTAGCTGAATCCGTATTTTGGGTTAACTCATAAAGCGAACAGTTTAATCCCACCTATCCATAGACAGTAAGAACCTATCCCACATCGCCATATTTTCGCTTCAGTTTACTGTCAATTCCATTATGCTAACACAACTGCAACAAGTTATCAATCCCGAAAGCCCGTAATTTTAAACCGCAAGAAGAACGAATGTCGTGCTATTCTCTGCCGATATGCTTCTCTTTTTATGATATAGCTACTTCTTCACTTACCTTGCAGTCCCTGAAACTTGAAGCCATCATTTTAGATGTGCAGCTGTGACTTCTCCAAACTTTCAACGACTCACTGTCACGGCACGGGAGGTGGGTCACGTCAAAAAATAAAAAAAGAAGGAAAAAAAAAGAAAGAAAAAGAGCTAAGACCGGAAGTTAACTTAAGTTGGCGTGCTTTCAAAATAAGTGCATGAACAAATATATTTGTAAGTAATAAGTACTTTTAATAATAAACTTTTTCGCGTGTACATTTTGTTATGGGAGTGAGGAAAATGGACACAAATCCTCGCTGTTAACTGCGGGTTTTATTTGCTTATTATTATTATTTTTTTGTTAATTCCCTTCCCATTAGCAGAGCTTTTTCAATACAATGCTAAAATGTGTTCCACTGATTTCAAACACTAATGCAGTGCCCCTTCAAAATGTGCCTGTTCGGAATAGGGTGGCTGCTTGGCCTCCGGTATTTCTGCTCTCAGCTTGGAACCACTCATCCACAACTTCACACTCGACTTTCGCTTCCTTGGGTCCTAAACAATACATCTGCCACTGACAGTTTCTTGTCCTGAAGAAGACTACTCAGTCTGAGAAAACTGTTGTCTTCTGTAGCTCTGGAGGAGCTTTGTCAAGTCTGAGAAAACTGTTGTCTTCTGTAGCTCTGGAGGAGCTTTGTCAAGTCTGAGAAAACTGTTGTCTTCTGTAGCTCTGGAGGAGCTTTGTCAAGTCTGAGAAAATGACCCTTGGTGACCAGCCTCAGAGTTATCTCTTCTGAGTCTTCTAATATTATGGAGGTGCAACACTAAATTGCTGGACTACTACATGGCTCCATCACAGAGCCCACTTAATTGTGTCCCATGTTTAGCTACAGTTTATTGAGTAGGCCTATTTATGAAAATATATTAAGTATACTTAATATATTTACAAAGTATATATATATATATATACTTTGTTTCAAAACCCATGTTGACTGACTGGTTTTATTACATAATACACATGTGGGTTTGCAATTAATCTCGTTGCTACAGTATCTCATGTTCTCTGCAGAAATAAACAGATGTTAGCCTACTCATGTATTAAGTCAGAGCTGCAATGGCAGTGAAAGGAAATGTAAGAGCTCTAGCCAGCTTAAAGATCCTATGACATGCTGCTTTTTGGATACTTTTATATAGGCCTCAGTGGTCCCCTAATACTGTATCTGAAGTCTCTTTTATATAGACCTTAGTGGTCGCCTAATACTGTATCTGAAGTCTCTTTTATATAGGCCTTAGTGGTCCTCTAATACTGTATCTGAAGTCTCTTTTATATAGGCCTTAGTGGTCCCCTAATACTGTATCTGAAGTCTCTTTTATATAGGCCTTAGTGGTCGCCTAATACTGTATCTGAAGTCTCTTTTATATAGGCCTTAGTGGTCCCCTAATACTGTATCTGAAGTCTCTTTTATATAGACCTTAGTGGTCCCCTAATACTGTATCTGAAGTCTCTTTCATATAAGCCTTAGCGGTCCCCTAATACTGTATCTGAAGTCTCTTTTATACAGCCACTAGAGCCAGTCCCACAATGAGCTTTCCTTAGGATGTGCCATTTCTGTGTCTGTAGCTTTAAATGCTATTGAGGAGGAGAGAGGGGGGGCAAGGTGGAGGGTGGGGGTGTGGCCTTGACCAACTGCCATGCTTCGCTTGACACCATGATGTCTCTCTCTCTCTCATGGGCGGGCCAAATTCTCTGGGCGGGCAAAGCAGAGAAAGGGGAGGTAACCTTTCCCCTTATGACATCATAAAGGGAAGATTCCAGATCAGCCCGTCTGAGCTTTCATTTTCTCAAAGGCAGAGCAGGATACCCAGGGCTCGGTTTACACCTATCACCATTTCTAGCCACTGGGGGACCATAGGCAGGCTGGGGGAACTCACATTAATGTTAAAAAACCTCAAAGTAAGGGTTAGGGTTAGTAACATTTTCATGCCATGGGACCTTTAAACATAGGAGGAAATCGGCCACACACATGTCAGTTTTATCTTACAATTGTGGCTCATACTGGTTAGCTAAAACTTGTTTATAACCATAATCCAATAAAAAAAACGTGAGACTTTAGTGGGCAAACATTTAAAAGAGCTGCATTGTTTTATTGCCGTTTTCAGCATACATCCAACACCCCTATGCATTTTAGCTACATGAAGCATTTACAAGTCATGTGTCAACACAACAGTTTAAAAATTAGGATTCATTTTCTTTACATATAATACAGTTTGCACACGTTAATAAATATCAATACAATCATGTCAAACTTATCACACACCATCTAAAACAACCCAAAATAATATCACTTTTTTATTCACAGCTCATACCAAGTCATAAATATAGCCTCTATTGTTTCTATGCTGTAAAACAGTTACCATCTGGATTTTTACAGTTGTCGAAAAGGCTATTAGATTTGACTGCCCACCAGTTCAACCATAACGTTCCTGTTTGATGCAAGTTGCTCATAAAGCACTTTGCATTTCTTAAGCGACCTATTTAAAATCATCTATTTGTTTGTGTGGGGACGTGTTGTATAAAAGTATTAGAAAAAAAAATCTTGAGTTCCAGTGGGATACACATATGTGACTACCTAAAAAACATACAGGATCATAATAAAATATAACTTAAGTATAGAGAATGAAAATGAAAAAGGCATCTCGTTCAAGGGTAAAGTATTAACACTGCCAAATATTGATGTGAGTGGTGTGTAAGTCCTCGTGGTGTATTTCTCAGATATTGCAGCATATCCACCAACGGAGACAGTCCTGTGGCACAAAATGAGCAATGTGAGCTACGCTGATCTCCCATTAACAACAGTGAAATCAGCTTCATTAATGAGAACATATCCCACGCTGTAAAACATGAACTCGAAGAGACAGTTCCTTCAAAGATGAATCCTTTCAACGGTTGTTTTACCTTACTCCTGTTTACCACAGTAGGAAACATAAACATCCCATCTCGAATATGGACAAGTATTCGTAAACGTTAACGGTCAGTGTGATGTACAGTGAATGGTATGTCAAGGAGAGGCCCATTGTTATCAAGTCATGTGAAATGCTTGAGTATTCATAAATAGTATAAGTCTGTATTCTATGTCCTAGCTATCAAAGACAAGGTAAAGTTCTTTTTATGTGCCTGCAGCCTTCATTCCTGACATGCAATGGCTTATGGGTGGATCTGAGTCATGCACAAGTGGAAGATAATGAGATGCAGGGCACTCTCCTGCAAAACAAAACAAAAATGTGTATGTTAAAAACAGACAAAGATAATAAATACATTAAAACCATGGCCATATTTAATGGTTTCTTAGTGTTGACTCAAACACAAAAACACTGTGAAGGGAGGGGGGGATGGAGCCTTTTATGGTGTCTTTATGGTTCATAAAGATGCAGAAGTCAGTTTGTCACTGGATAGAAAGGAAGCTTCAGCAGAGGATGTTCGTCCTACAGCCAGACTGGAACGGAGAATCTGAGACTGAGACATCACACACACCTCTGTAGCAGTTCCTTTTTTTTCAGAAAAAAGAGATGACCCTCATCCGCCGACAATGTGACTTACTTACAACTGTACACAAAAACACAATTCTTTACAATTCCTTTACATCAGCAGGACCGAAATGCATTCTTCCCTTTAGATCATCGAGAATGAGACAAGTCTTTAAACATTCTCCCAAAGCCTGCCCCGTTTGAGAGGATCCACTTCAAGGCTGGGCTGATAAAGCTGTGAATGTCCCTGCTTCTACACCCTCAGAGAGCGAGAGCAAGCAAAAAACTGCAAAGTGATTAACTGGGACTGCCTTCGGGCAGAGGATATGTAAACTTTGCATACTGCTTCAATGTCAGTGTTTGTGTGTGTGTGTGTGTTGGGGGAATCTTTACACATTCACTGCTGCAGGTGTTCAGCAGACTATCCTGATCCAAGATGACCACGCGAGGCAGAGACCGCCTATCACAAGTCTACTCTTTTCCCAGGGCTCGATGAGCAATTATTTCATTCCTCCTAAGCCCAGTTGAGGTTGAAGCCTTTGGAGAGCATTACAGCCTCCAGGTCCTTGTCCTCCTCTTTCTCCCGAAGCCTCTGCTCATCCAAGAGGGCCACCAGGGCGTCACGCTGCTCCACCACCTCCAACATCTCATTCAAGATCTGCTTCTCTTGACTGAGCTCCTTCTCCGACTTCAGGTGGTCTGAGAGAGGCACAGGAAAACAAGGAGTTCAAGAGAGGCAGCAGATTACACAGATCTCAACATTCAGAGTTAAGGTGACTGGGCTGTTAGTGGATTAAAGTGCTCATGTTATGGTCATTTTCAGGTTCATAATTGTATTTAGAGGTTGTACCAGAATTACAGCTGTAATCAGGCTTTAAAAGTTAGGCCCGACAAGGCCCGAGCCCGACAGAATTCGGCCCGAGCCCAACAAGTACATTTTGATTAACGGCTTTTTAAAAGCCCGAACCCGTTTACAGCCCGACTGTACAAAAGGCCGTCTATCAGCAGTGATTGTTAGAGTACGTGTCGGAGAATAGCGCGGACACATGCTTCACAACGCGAGCGGGCACGCCCGCCACTCGGCGGAAAAGGGAGAGAAAGGAAAAAGAGACTGCCGCTGTCCAGAGGACTAACACCACACCGACGTTATTCAAATGTGCGCACGCACACAGCTCTTTTACCTTTTGTCAAGAATGAGTCATTTATAAAAAATATTTAACATAATTTATTCATGACTAACGTAGGCTATAGGCCACTTGGAAGTTGGAACAAAGAAATAAAATAAGTCCTCCAGAGGCCACCTCTTCTTTTCACCTCCTCAGCATCCATTTTCGCGCTAATCGAAACACATCACCTGACCGCTCATTTACCGCACAACCCAGAGCACGAGCCCGGCCCGAGCCTGTGTAAAATGATAGAAATTAAGACCGAACCCATTGGGTTCGGGCAAAGAGCTTCAGCTCTAACCAGAATAGGTTTACATGGTTTCATTTTCAAAAAAATTGTGTTGTACTGCACATTGCTGCAGCTCCTCTTTTCACCCTGTGTGTTGAGCTCTCTGTTTTAGCTACAGAGTGAGACCTCTCACTTCTGTTCCATCTTTGTTGGGAGTCGCACATGCTCAGTAGCTAGGTCCGTACTACAAGCTAGTCAGATGCATAGTATGAGGGCGTGCCACGCTAGCAGCTAGCCTAGGCAAGCATTATAATGTGCGTTACAAAGAGACGCACGTTCGTCACGTAAGTAAAGGCTGGACTACAATAGAGCTGTTTGGAGCAGTTTGTGAACAGTGTTCACAGTGTCCCTTTGGGGTGGACTTTGGGCTTTTTCACTTTGTAAACCTATTACATGCACAAACAAGATATATAACACAATAAAGGAAAGGGAAAAAGCCAAAAAGCATGAGCATAATATGAGCACTTGAAGACTCCTGCATTCACCTTCCACAGCCATTCGCTCCCTGAGTTCCTGCTGCAGGCGGCTCTGTCGGTCCTCCAGCTCCAACTCTCTGGCACTTGGGGACAGAAGGAAAAAGTATGGACAAGCTAAGTTAGTTTCACGAATGAATCACTGTTTTCAACATTTATGTGTTTTGGCTGCATCTTCATTTATTTAGACAGGATTTTCTTTCTATTATTAGTTCTAAAAAAGAAGAATAGTTCATCTAAAAGCTTTTAGTTGCTGATCATGAGATCATTTAATGACTTGTCAGAGTGTAATAAAACTGGTTTCTCTGAATGGATTGTGAATGTGAAATCATATCATATTATGTTGAAAAACAAAGTTAATATGACTTCATTAGGGCCAACAACCTTTTTAACCCTTGTGTTGACTTCGGGTCACATTGGCCCGTTTTAAATTTTTTTTTTTTTATATCAGAAAATATTGGACGTAGAAATAAGCGCTGCAAATGTATAGAAGAAAAATTTTAAAATGTAAAATGTTAGAAAAAGCAAAAACAAATTGTGAAAAAAGGCGTCACAAATGTCAGAAAAAAAGTGTTTTTTTTCAAGGTTGAAACAAAGACAACACAAGGGTTAAACTCATGATGTAATAATACTAATCATAAAAAATAAGATTGCAATAAGTCTGGCAGTAAGTATACTCTGTATTAGCTTATAATTGCCTCGTTCTTAAATGATGGAATATTATTACATCCTCAGGCAATTTATCAAAGTACACTACATTTTTAGGGACGATTTGTCTGTTCATTGCCATGTCTGGTTCAGAATGAAATATCTCAACAACTATTGCAGACAATCATGGTCCCGGGAATCAATCCTCATGACTTTGGGGATCCCCTGACATTCACAGGTCAAGTCTTCCACTTGAACAATACTTTAGTTCATTGGTGGATACCTCTAAAATTATCCTCAAAATTCCCATCAGCCGCAGCTGTACTTTGAGAATAATGCTTAAACAGCATGGTAAGCTCTACCACGTTACTAAGCCAACTGTATGCATGTTATCAAGATAGCATTAGCACTCAGCTCAAACCACAGCTGAGCCTGACTATGTGCAGCTGATGATGATGATGAATGTTTATCTGAGAAGTACAGCGTATATAATAGTGTGACTTTATGTCTGGTCTTGTTTATTTATAGCCATTTCATAGTTTAACAAAACTCTGGAATTCTCATTTGATACATACAAGTGTACCTATGTGAGAATATATATATATACACATAATTCATGTACTTACAATATCATGAGTTCTGACTCATAACGGACCAGGGCATTTTTCTCCTGCACCAGCTTGAACCACTCTTGCATTAGCTTGGGATCGTCCTTCTTGCCCATGCCTGGAGGGAAGGAGGAAGCACAGAGTGGGAGTAAGACGCCAGATGGCTGCTGGGAGATGACACTGATGTCACACACTGACAAGGACTGACACGGGCAATGCAATGACAGCCAAGCCAGGATGTCCTCGCTGGGGTATGGTGAGGTGGAAGGATGAACTCGACACCAACGTGGTCAGCCGCGCCATACTTAAAGATGGCGCACAGAAGATGGCGTGGAGCTACAGGTTTCAACTTTGGTAAATGCGCGCGCGCGCGCACACACACACACACACACACACACACACACACACACACACACACACACACACACACACACACACACACACACACACACACACACACACACACACACACACACACACACACACACACACACACACACACACACACACACACACACACACACACACACACACACACACACACACACACAAAATACCCTATTTGCAAAGTTTGTGTTACCCAGTTTGGACTCAGTGTCAGACGTAGCTGCTCTTTGGGAGCAACTACCTCCTCCTATCAGATTTTCTTTTTTTAAGAGTGTGTGGGTAATAAGAAAAAACACAAACACACAAATCAGTAGCATAGACACTACAGACAAGTAAACCCAAGGAAATTCTATATTAGCGGGTAAGAGGGTGGGGTTGGGGGTGGATGCATGAATCATTCTGCTGTCTTTACATAATCAATTACAGGATCAAATGTTCATTGGCTGACTTATCAATTAGGCCAACAGTGAAGTTCACACTCCTTTATTAAGTCTGCCTCAGAGTAAAGCATGTTCAGCGCTACTGCATAATGCACTGCAGTTTTCATAACCGGCATTATCAGTCAGAGAGCCCAACAGCTGCACACTTCTTCTGCAGTCCCTCTGTATGCAGAGAAGAGCAGTATATATGTGGCATGCTTAGAGAGGTCTGCTGCTGGGGGCGATGGGCCTTTTCGTTTATCTGACTGCAGCAGGTGGAGCCGAGCGGTTTCAATGAAACGCCAGCGTTTCATACTTAGCTGGGGAAGAGGAGGCTCTTGCAAAACGAAAAGGTTAAACATTTTACACCCATAAATTGCATGGTTGTGGTCTCGGGGGGCTGGCTTTCGCTAATTAACAGACAAGGGACAGAAGAGGCAAAGCTGGAGAAGCGCTGCTCACACTGGAGAGGAATACAACATGCAGAGACAAAGGAGGAATTATAAAAGCAAGGCTGAGTTTTCCAAACCTATCCTACGAATGGATGTTTTTCTTTGTATTTCAACCTGTTCCACCGTCACCACCCCTCAGCCCAAGACTCCGAACAAAAAAGGAGAGCCGTCCGGTACAAGGCAGAAACAGCAATAAAAAAGGATCGCACACAAACACAAAAGAATGGTTCTTTAAACGGATTAGCAGCTCAGGCAAACAATCCCACTGACAGGTGTTAGATACAGGAACAAACCAGACGATCCATCAATGTTTAAGGACATGTTTTTGTGTAATGCTTACATATTTATAACAAATCACACCATGCCAGCTTCTCACTCCTTGAACCGCAAACTTGCCCGCGAGCTAGCCACGTCTCAGGTGTTCACCGCCCCGGTTTTATTATCATTTTATGATTACATGACACGTTTAACATTTATTCAAGGGATAACTGCAAAGGACTATGCAGCTTTACGATTCATTTTAGAAAACAGAAAACAGAGCACATGCAGTGGATAAGACACATTACAGCAGAGTAGTTTCCCCGTTGAGTGAATGCAGCCTCTTAGAATAAGGAAACGTATATTTTCCTCCATTTTCTGGGACACTATGATTGTTCTAGGATTACAACTACAACAGGCTCCAACTGACCATTCTCTAAACCCTGCCCCCTAAACAGCGAGTGGCCTTAGCTTAGCAACCGTGTTGCCAGATTTGACTGATAAAAAGTACCCCAATCATCATAAATGTAGCCCGATTTTATATTTTCATTTCGGGGAGGTTTTTTTTTTTTCTTCTCCTTGTTGACAGTTTCTTTTACCAACTCTTTTGGATAATGTTACATCACAAATCTAATTTTTAAATATGTGCAGCTTTTGACAAGTCTTTGATCACAGAGCTATGGGGAATAATAATTGAATAAGAAAATTCAAGTTTCAACCCGGTTGTGATAAACTGAAATGACATTTGATTTTGCTGGCCATTTGTGATCGGTTATTGCGTGTCATTTTTAATTGTCTAGTTAAATAAAAAGCAGGCCCAATCTGGCAACACTGCACGGCAGACCAATCAAGCATAGGATCTCTCTTCAAGTTGTACTGGTGTGGAGGATGCTCTACTAAGAGACCACAGAACAGTTTGGATTGGTAGTGTCTTTTTATTATTCATCTAACCTGTGGGAGCCAGGATGCTAGAACTGTAGATTAGAGTTTAAAGTATCGACTCTGTCTTGATCCTAAATCTGAAAATCTACATAAAAACAACTGTCATGGTAACAAATAATAATAATTTAAAAAAAAAGACCAACTGATCAATACCTTTAACGGCATACATTCTGACGCAGTGGACAAATTGTGATGAAATGAATATTCGGAGCATTTTTTTTAAATATATTTTAAACCAATTTCCTCATAATAAATGACTCGATACAAGACTTAGTTGTGGGTACATTCTGGGGAAAGCTACTGAGCCTGATCACACACAAACACTGAGGACAGGAAGAGGAGGAGGACCGGCTGGGAGGATGATGGGGAGGGGCTCAAGGGGGGTAGCCCGGTTCTGGAGATCCATACGGTTGCCATAGTAACCTGCCACAACCGTCAGCAGAGGCGGCGAGGTTACGTTACCTTCAGGGGAACAGCAGGGGCAGAAGGAGAGGGGTCTTCGGCGTGGCATCCCCACAAAGGGCTCAACTTCCACAAGAGACAGAGCGTGAAGGGGGGACGGAGATGGGTGCGTGGGTGGGTGGGTGGAGAGAGAAAGAGTGGTGGAAATACAGTAATGCAGGAGGAAGAGCAACGACGTTACAGAGAAAAACAGAATAGAGGACACAAAGTGTAGGTGGAGGGGGAAGAAGGGTGTGATGAGGGAGAAAGAAAATTGAGGAGAAAATCAAAAGAGGGCAGGAGCACTGTGACAGGGAGAAGACAAATCACCTAGAGAGAGGAGGTGGGAGAGATCGGCTGTGGGGTGTGAGGGATGAAAAAGGGGGTAAAAATAAGAAACGGAAACTAGAGAAGGCAGAAAACCTGGAGCACAGGAAGGGAAAATAATCCCCGTTTGATCTTTCATCTGTAGTTCTTCAGATAATGTTCAGTTAGTAAACAGCACCCTGTGTCAGTTCTGAAATAGGAAAAGCCTACGCATATGGCAAGTGTTTTTCACAGTACACAAAATGATTTAATCCCATAATTAAATCCATTACTGATCAGACACAGATAATTGCTTCTTCTTTTAAGATGTTTCAGCCTCTCCTAGTAAACACTACTTGAACACGTTAAGAACGCCCGGCTCTGCAATTTGTTGCCAGCATGGTAACTTCTGAAGTGTAGCTACTATTGAAGTGCAAATTAGGACTTTTTTTTCTTATATGCACCAGCTAAACAGATTATTTCACAGATAGTGGTTGCTACTTTAACATTACTTCAATGTTGATGGTAAATGTAGTCGATTGAAGCAATAAATGCCTCAGTGTGAGCTATATTGATCGAGAAAGCTAAGATTGCAGCTGCGGAATCTTTCTTTGTTCTTCCTGCATCCAGCGGCGTCATTTGACGTGACATTGACACACTTGGATGCAAGGAAGAACTGCAGGCTTGATCGTCTTAGATTTTGGATATCGTAATATTGTTATATGGTAAGTGTTGTCTTTTCCTGGTTTTAAAGGCTGCATTACAGTAAAGTGATGTCCTTTTCTGAACTGACCAGACTTGTCTAGCTGTTCTATTATTTGCCTTTAACCATTTAGTCATTATATCCACATTATTGATGATTACTCATCTAAAATCTCACTGTGTAAATATTTTGTGAAAGCATCAATAGTCAAACCTACAATACCATCGCATTATTATCGTCAGAGGAATTTGGTCAACAATATCGTGATATCTGATTTTCTCCATAACGCCCAGCCCTACTATGGGCTATTTGGGCTTAGATTTCCAGTCTCTTTTCAACAGCGAAAATGGCATCCCAAAATATGACTGTATACATACTATATACATTTTACAGTATTTTAGCTGACATATATTCAGCTGTATATGATCAAGCTAAAGAATAAAGCCAAAGAAATGCAGTGGAGAGAGGTGGAGGCTGCATTAGCCGTGCAAGAGGATATGGCTAGCGCAGACCCTCCAGAACCTGAGATGCTGAGAGCAAACAAAGACTGGTGGTGTGTTCTCCGATGCCAACAGGAACTCAATCACTCTGCTGCAATGAATTTTAGAATGGGACGCATTTGTTGGATGCTGAAGCCGACGCCAACTCTATTTTCATGATCTAAGCGCACGGCGTGAAGCGCCTGCTGCAGGTGCGTTTAGGGCGTGTACGAATTCACTTTTGCTAGTTTAAACGGCGGGAAAAAGGGTCCGTGCGCCAGGCGCATGGTTCAAAAGGGTGTATGGGGCGTAACATGCAACAAACCAATCAGAGTGTCATCTCCCATTGCCTTTAAAAGCCAGGCGCGTTTGGACCTTGGCACATTGCTGTTATGATGGCGGATTTGCTAAGCACGAAGGAGAGATTTTTTTGAGGAGAAGAAACTGATCTGTTCGTGCGTGAAGTGAAAGTGCGCGAGCAGATCGTATCATAATACTATTTCACATCGTAATACTTTTATTTTTAATCTTTTGCATGTGTGTGTGCTGCTGTGCGTCCCTGTGTGTGTGTAACAAGCATAGTGTGTGCTCGCTGTGCACGAGCCTAGGCGCATTTTACTAATGCGCTGCTAAAATAACAATGAAATGCTGCGTTATTGACTTTAGACCAGGTTTTTGTTGGTCAATGGCGCCATCACTTCCCGCTGCTTCAAGATAGCAATACGCCAAGAATTCACCTGAACACACCTCCCTGTATAGTCTCACTTTGCCAGACTCTCCTCCAAAGCGTGCTGAAGGAGGGTCTGGCTACTCCACATAGCATTAGGGGATGGGAGGAAAACGTGCTCTGGTTTAATGGCGTTTCTTTAAACCAATCAGAATCATCATGGCCGGTGCGGAGCTCCGCACAGAGCTGCTACTGTTGCAAAAAAAACAAAAAAAAAACAGATTGGACAGATAGTCTAGCTAGCTGTCCCAATTTACCCTGCAGAGATCTGAGGAGCAGTCAACAATAGTCCTCATAAATCCACCAAATTTTAAATTCCAACACAAAGAAAGCGGAAGGAAACGGAAAATACATGCATCTGGTGGAATTTCCTGCAGCACCGGAGCAATCCTGGAAGTGGAACACAAAGGATATAGACTAGTCCCTTTAAGACCAGCATGTCCATGGGCGCACAGATGGGCGCAGGTGCATTTAGAATTGAAATGACGTGGACGGGACACTGACAACTGCAAAGACATTTGCGTCAAACTCTGTGCTGCGCCGGGTGCGAGATAGGGCCCTGTGTGTTATTTATATGTATGAAAGTTTTACTCCTCACTTGGACAGAGGTGTGCTGGAGACCTTCTTCAGTATACCGAGAATAAACTGGAAAAGACAATGAAGAGGATCGATGACCATTAAGTGAGTATTTTTGTCACATAATGAAAATACATAATGTTTTGGCATAAGCTTTCGCACAATGCATCCTGGTACATGTAGGCACTGCCGGCGCTGCTTCTCCAGCCGGAGAACTCCGCTTTCTCGGTCAATATAGCACGCACTGAGGAATTTATTGCTTTAATTGACTAGGAGGAAAAAGGAAACACTGCAATAGGCATGCAGCATTCTTCTACCAAGATCTAATAATGCTGCTGTTTGGCTGTCTGACGTTACACGTCGCAGAGGAACGCAGGAAAGACTCTTTGTTACACAGAGACAGGGCTCACGTAGTAGAAGCTGAAAAATACATAAAAAGATTTGTGCCGTAATCTGTAATTACTTTTTGTTTTATAATATTGGTATCGGACTGGGATCGAAGTCAGGGTATTGGTACCGCCGGTATCAAAACGTTTTAAACGATACCCAGCCCTACCATCGACAGTGATTGGACATCCACATTAAAAAGGTGGCGAATCTTCCCTTTAAAAAACAAAACAAAATAAAGACTGTAGAATAAATGTAAAGTGAAGAAAATTCAGGGAGAATGTGCGGATAACTGGGGGGAAACAGATCATTGATAGTGGCACACATATAAGGGCTTGAACCATTACATGACACAAATAGGAGGAAGACATAGTGTTCAGGCTGGTGGGTAAAGGAGCCGGGAAAGTGAAATGCCAGATAATAACTACAAGGGACTATCACAGAGAAAAAGCTTAAAATCTGTAGGGAAAATTGGAGTCCTAATTAAAATGTTATGGCTCCACCAAATCACATAAGCATAGTTAGGAAATGCATCGTTACGTAACTTACCGCTCGGTAAATCCTTAATTGAATAATCATTAAAGTAGAGAATTAAAATTATAAGATAAATGATATTACTTTTTGGATTCAGAGTACAGTCATATTGCTCCTGGCTTTAGTTTTGGTGTCCGCTGCAGGGCCTCAAATACAACCAGGCTGATAAAGCGACTATGCACCTTATTAAGTAAAAATTCTACATTTCCCATCGCGTGATCAAACACTGTATATGAGACAAAGAGGAATCCTTCTCTATAACAAAATTTAGAACACTGCAAACACACTGCTTCCAGTTGCAAAGATTCAAAGTGAGACACAGACTGTTTTTAGCATTCACACACACTACATGGAATGAGCTGATGAAACATTAAGCCCACGTGGGTACCCTGGTCAACCAGCGAGGTTGGAAAACGCAGGTAGATTCATCTTTATGTCAAAACTCCACGCAATCTCCTGTATGATGAGTGACAACAAACAGCTGGGCAACAGGCCTTGCTCAAATATGTGGAAATGCACCTTTTTCCTCACTCCTTGTTGAGGGATTCTACGGACACTAAATACCTATGAAGCAAACCCAGCCTGCTGACTTACCAGCAGACATGCGGAGGAAAAGATGCATGCTACTCATATTCAAACAAGGCCACAGTCTACAACATAACAACAGATACCACACGAGACATCTCACGCAGACACGGTGAACACTGTTACTGCTGGGCAATGCCAGTGTAGACATTGCACCTAAAAAGGTCAGTGGTTGCAACATTGCCTATTAGGACACACCACACACACACACACTCAAACTCTGGGTGTTTTTACAACTGAGCAGGTATGAGAAAGTCAGGGGAACCATTGCTGCGACTACAGGACAGAACTAGAGCAGCACAGAAAGCTCTGAGGGGAAGCTAAGAGCCATGCCAGCAGTTTAGTATGAGTCAGTCCAGAGCAGGTTATACAATACTTGTATCACAGTGTATGTGTGTAGGGGTGGGGGTCTGTGTATATACATGTGTGCACACTGCAACATGTGTCTCTTTTGTATGTTCATGTGCTTCTTCATCTATGATATTTCTGATATTTACCTGCGGCATAATACACATTTGGTGCACTAGTATATGGCAGCAGGACAGAGTATGTGTGATTTACTCAAAAAATAAATCACAGTGCTCATAGTGTTCACCTTGTGCAACAATGTGGCTCATTGCTGTGTTTTTCAACAATGGAGCTCTATGTCACAGAGGAATAAACCATATCAGGCCTAAATTTGCATAGACAATACTTAGTTATTGCTACGTTAGTTATATACTTAGATATTGCTGGTTTTGGTCTTTTCATGGGATTCACTGACAATAAGAACAATATAGAATATCTGACTTTGGTTTACAAATGATGTGTTGATGTTATCTGGCAAAGTATGTATTGATGAATATGCAAAGGAGGCAATATTTAAAGAGCATGTTCTGTATGTAGTATGAATTTGCACAGTCAACACTGCCAGTGCATTATTTACTTCTATTTTTATTTTGTTGTTTCTGCTGGACTGGTCCTCAGTGCATGACCCGTGTTTCTTTGAATCAATATAGCTCTTTGGATTTCTGCCTGAAATACAGTATGTGCCTGTTTGTCTCTCTACTGAAGTTTGTATTGTACAGTCTGCATGCTGAAAAGTGACAAATACAAGTTACATATTCATTCACTCATTCACTATTTATGAGTTTATGGAGATCAAAGACGATCTTAAGAGGACAGCATGAGGCCAAGTGTCTGATCTCTGTTTGATGTAAAGAGTGTCTGAACTAGAAACCCAGTGAGGGTGGAAGGAGGGGGAGGAGGGGTTATAGGAGCAGAAAGTATTGCAATGAGGCTAAAAAAGCCAGCAAGTCAGCCAGCCATTCAATGCAGATATGAGGGGTACAAAGCTCAAGTAGTAGTAAAAAAATAAAAAATAAAAAATAAAAAAACAGGGGGAGGAGGACAGATTGGGTTAGCCATTAGGTTAATTTAAAGCGACAGATTTGAAATACATACCGCCCAGATGCAAGTCCAGGACTTCACTGTAATTAGAATCTCCCCAATAGTCTACAATGACAGGGATATATTAGAGATAGGAGTTATTTCACACAGCCCCAAACTGGGCACACACACAAAATTCTCCAACAGCAAGTCATGCATTTCCTTGCAAACGCATTTTTACACACACACACACACACACACATACATATATATATATATATATATATATATATATATATATATATATATATATATATATATATATATATATATATATATATATATATATATATATATATACACACTGCAGCAACACTCAGAACAAAGAGAGTCCATCAGTACTCACCACAGTGCACAATACAGTCAGGCTGAGCAATACTAACATGGCATTTTCCCAAATAATAAGAGGCTGCAACATAGATTTGATGTATTGCTGTTTACTGGCTCAGTCTGCTTAATATCACACAAAGCCTCATGTAATGTGTTGTGTGCTGAAGTGTTGTTTTTTGCGTGCATTTAATTTTATAAAGTTGTAGTTGGTTCAAACCCATGTGCACCAATGTTCAATTACAATAGACCTTTTTCACAGCAGACATGTTGACATGTCATAGTAGGAAAAGCACAGGTGTATTCAAAACCATTAAGGATGGCTGTATTCCACTTAGGAGAGGCCCTGGTATTGTGCATGCTGACTCACTGAAATAGCTCACTGGGACACTTGATGGAATTGAGCCATCGTTAAGGTTATCAAGCTGTGCTTTTCCTACTGTGACAAGTCAAAAATGTCTGCTGTGAAAAAGGTCCATAATGTGACGATTTAATACCTAATCATTTCAGACTGAAAGAGCAGCTGAGTGTGATATTTGAGTACAACTGACAAAGTCACAAACATCTCTGGATTGCGGTTACTCACCACAATAAAAAAAAGTATATATATATATAATAGATACAATCTTAACAAACATCAGTATCAAGTCGCTCAGCTACAGCAAACATTTGCAGAAAATATTGTAATGATGTTGCCAGCCTGAAAACCAATTTATATTTGATTTTTTACATTTTGATTGCATTTGTACAATGTAACGTGATCTGAGTCTTGATCAGAGTACAGAAACTCTCCTCGTTGAGAGGCAGTGAAGGAGACAAAACACATCCAGAATGAGCAAACACAAATCTATGTCGGGACACACATTCTCCTGATCGCATGCAGCTCGGACTGGCGATGGAGGACAAGTTATGAACGGACAAAGATCAACATGTTGGAGATGGAGAACTGTTGCAGTGTGTCACCACAGATGGAGCCTACATAACAGTGTCACATGTCATTAATAAAAAATAAAAAAAAATAAAAAAAATAACTACAGTAAATCTAATACCTGATCTTCTTTTTTGCTGTTTGGGTAATGTATAAGTACCTTTATACAATCCTTTAAGAGAGTAGAGTAGTAAACAAGTTAAAACATACTCAATCAATTGGCTGGAGACACAGCTGATGGGAAAAGTAATTGGTTATTCGGTCGGTGGGAAAATTCCGGAAATGTAAAATGTGCAATGCATCTACGTGCATGCATTTGCATTATAAAAGCTTCTGGTACCATCATCATTAAGTAAATGAGGATTAAATACACTGTCAGCTCTATAAAGGACAACCTCAGTGCCCTACTCACATACAAAACTCCCATCAAGTAAATGTGTTATTGCTGCTGAGCACTATTCATGCTTCACACGCTTATAAAACTGTATCCAATAAAGAGCTGGCCAAATAATGCATTCTTCATCTCGGAAATATATCGTCTGTGATAGTCCCTTGTCAAGACTTATTTGGGTTTATTACTTTGAAGAAACAAATGTGTCTTTCTGCGGACAAATCTACGTGCTGTAATATGCTTCAGTAGGACTACATCAATTGTAAATGCAGACTGTGATTTCAACACAATCCAAATGATCGCAGAGGGACAGCTTTTCTGAGGTAATGCGGTTTCTTGGTTACATCATCCTAATCGACATCGATATTATTACTATTCCCGTAAGAGCTCTAGAAAAGGCTGGACACATATCATATAAAGATGAAACATGGTCTCACAGAGCCAGCACGGACACAAAAACAAGATTTAATTGTCATACATACAGTAAATCACCTGCATAATGTTAAAAAGTTACTACACACTTTAATTTACTGAATGTGGGCATTACGTCTATCTGCAGTAGCATTACTGATACACTTTGCAGCATGCGATGGCCAGCTTGATTTAAAAAAGAAAAGTGTATGACGGTACAAGTGACAAGTTGTTACCTGCTTCTCCTCTCAAAGCTTTCTCCACAGCTACGCCTCTCTCTTCCAGCTGCCTCTGCTTCTCTTCCACCTGCTCCAACTGTCTCTGGATGATCTGAAGCAGACAAGCAGGTTGAAGAGTCACATTATTAGTAGTGACATACCGTAAACACAGTACATTACAAAAACTTGTGTTATCTCACATGTGTGGACAGAATAATAACATCCACTATTAATTACAACTGATTTGTGCCACAAGTTTCTAATGGAGGTGGCTGCAGAGGTTACTTCAAACAATTTACCCTCATTAAAAATAAATGTCTCAAGGCACAGCCAGAGCGCTGCTAATTGGCACTGTATTGATGTCTACATGTACATGTGATTCTGTTCTGATGGTCAAATATTTCAGCCTTCCCCTCTTTCGCCAACACCACACTGCACTTGTCGACGGCAGGGCAGCGGGGTCAGTGATAGAGGGGGACAGCATGCAGCCTCTTAGGAAGTCTGAGAGGGGCATGCAGCCTGGTTCACCATAACCTTGGACGCCCAAGTGTCCGGCTTTTTTTACACAAGCATTTCAACTGAAATCACTTCCCAGTGTGAAGTACTCAATCGTAATCACTGGATCTTGGGCGGAGTGATATTACTCCAACTCTGAGCGCATTCCAGGCGAACTCTCTGCTCCTCACCACGGGGCCTCTCAGGTGCTGCGTGCAAATCACTCCGCCCGAGTAGCAGAAGTAGCAGTGCTTCGCCTTTCTGAGAATATAGTTCCCAGTTTATATACGGTTAGAAGATGGCTGTCTCATGTGACCTTGTTATTTGTACACGCTGCGACTAAACAAATCACAACATGTAAATAGGAACATGTTGGCGTTATTTTGTCACTTATTGGGAGAAGTAGTCTAGATGGAGCCGGTTACCTTCAGGATCTGGGCTAAGCTAGGCTAGCGGTGGGGGCGTCAGACAAAGTTACGACACGCACGGAGATGACAAGGCTGTGTATGGACTTATCTAACTCTGGGGGATACGGTGAATAAGCTAAAGTCCCAATAAGTCAACGTGTTCCTTTAAGGGCTCTGTTATTGGAGGCCAAAGCCACAGAGGCAGGTTACTACTACAGACTACTACTACCTCTATACTTTTAAACTACTAAAGCTATGTGGAAAAAAACGTAAACCACTATTAATCTTAAGGACATATTTACATTCGAGTGACCCATGTAAAACCAGTTCAAATGAGTTTTGCATGTCTTGAATGACCTATTGGCAAACTGAGCTCTCAAAGTCCCCTATGGTAAAAAAAGAACCATTTTATCCCAAAACAACTCACAGAAGGACCCCAAAGCACCTAATACGCAACCCAACTGCAGACCCCTGACGTACTGTGTACTTCTACTTTAGAGGAAAACCTTGTACTACTACATTTACCTGACAGAGAAATGTTACTGGTTATGGTGCAGATTCAGATCTTACTCCCAAAATATAACCATTAAAATATGATGCATTATTATTATTATTCATTAAGCTATTCAGCATTATATTCGAGTTGAAAGCTCCACCTTGAACAGACGTTTAATTATTTAAGTACATTGTGCTGATGATGCCTCCTTTTTCACTTTAATTAAACATTTAAATCCAGACCTGTATTGTGCGTTAACATTTTTACTTCAGAAAAAAAGTTTTGAGCACTTCTTCTTCTAACACCAACATCAATACCAACATTCCCAGTTGGAGAAATGGTGAAAAGTAAAGCAAGACGCCGTTTGCCTGGGGCCCCCAAATCATTATATTATTATATTGAACATTTCAGTTGATAAAGCCTCGCCAAAACCCATCATTTTGTCATTTTAGGCAAAGTGAGTTCACATAAGATGTTATCAAAAATACGGTATCATCATCTGACGATAAAGCACAGGTGCCTACCGACAACGTCATCCTCACTTCACAACTGTCTTCAGATAACAAGTACTCAACTGCCCTGCTGTTGTTACAGACGGGAAGTCATCACAGATTATTACGTTAACGGTATTAGCGTTATAAGACAGTATGACAACTTACACTGCTCATGCTTGTTTAAGGAAGTTAAGAAGAGTTCGGGTTGTAAAGTTACACACAGAAACAGAAACACACAGTGAAATGTTTTCCAAAGAGTCGTAATAATCACCAGTAGCACACTGCGGACAACATGCTTGACTCAGAGCCGTGAAGTCCTGAGCGTTTTTTTTTCCAATCTTTATTGTGCGTTTGCTTAGTTTTATTCACAGTTTATCCATATTGAACGTGTCACGTTCAGCGTGCTGCATGTGACGTCTTTGTTATTGTGCTTTTGCACATGCGGGTCAGCTGGACAGACAGACAGATATCCCTTCCTTTTGGATAGATACAATATGCAGTAGATGCATATGTGGCCCATGATGATGAATGATATTTGAGGTGAACATAACTGAGTAGGATTTGATTAATGACATGGGTTCTATATGAGTAAAGTGATGTTAAGGGTTAGGAATGAGAGATGTATAAAAAGTAATCATAAATATCTTAATTTGAACGTTTTTCTTCCCCCTTCAGACTCTTACTTTCTCTGTCAGTGCTGAACTTTATCAGTGCCATACAGCAAGAAGCATGGTTTGGGTTCTGCAAATACCCACTAAAAGGAAGCAAAATTCACGCCAGCAAACCACAGCTCCAGGAGCAAATGCTTTAGCTGTGGCTTAGTGCTGAGTCAGTGGACTGGAAGCCTGACTGCAGAGTTACAACATCAATCACAGTGGATTTCCTAATCAAAGGATGAATTTGGCCGCACTCCAAGAGGGTTGAGTCACATTAGAGTGGCCATATGGTCCGGTAAAAACAAGAACAGGACAACACTGAGTAACTGTGACGGCAACACTAATGCAACCTACTCTAGTATACCACTACCAGACGTGTGTGTATGTCCCACTTCATTTTTAAACAGTTTGACATGCACAACATGAGCAATGGTTGAATGAAAACACCCCTTGTCTAATTGTTTGGAAAGAGCTTTTCAGCACCCAAACACCATTAGTAAACCAACACAAAAGAATGCATATAACCTACTTTCAACACAAACAACCTGAAAACTAAAAATGTGTCTTGATGATGGTGATAAAGGGAAACGTTAGTTGGATCACCAAACCTATTACAATTAGGGCTGGGTACGGAATTCAATACTTTTTAGGCACCGACCAAATGGCCTCTAAAGTATTGAGTATCGAAAAATGCCTCGTCATTCAATACCTAATTTCAATACCTAAGGAGTAAATCTCATCAGAGTCAGTGAGCCAATAAGCTCGCAGCATGCTTCTACCAAGTTCTGATAATGCTGGTGATTGGCTGTCTTATGTTACACGTCGTAGAGGCATGCAGGAAAAACTCCACATTAAGCACAGAGACGGGCTCACGTAGTAGGAGCTGAAAAATATATTAAAATACTGGTGCCGTAATGTGTAATGTTGCAATTTCCTTTTGTTTGTCCCTAATTACAATTCACCCACAAGAGGACATGAATGTCGGTACCAGACTGCATTGCACTCCATCCAATAGTTGAAGTGACATTTCACTCAAAACCACAAATGTCCAGCTCACAGTGGCGATGGAGGAAAAGTCAGAGGATCAGTTACCTGGGCTCTGTGCAGCCTCTTGAGTTCCTCCTGCTTGGCTTGTCGTCGTGCAGCTTTCTGGACCCTTCGTGTCAGCTTGGCGTTCAGCTCTTCCTCTGTGTAGGTTTTCTGGTGTAATAACAGAAACATGGGTCAGAGAAGTCTCCATCACTTGCTGCTAATATGTGCAGTTGACTCCATGGGGCCCTGGCCCTTCAGAAAAACTGAACAGGAGAGGAGGGGGGGGGGAGAGGATTCTTATTAGATCTTGTGAAAGGTGAAGGGACAACATTGACTAGCAGAATGTAATCTAGCTTGGGATATTTCAAAACTTCACTCCACACTATCTACAGGCTTTCTCTAGGCCTATACATTGCAATCTCAAAGTATGGTTACATAAAACAACTTAGAACACAATGTGACACACATATATCAACTACACTGCAGCTCTCACATTTATGATCCTCCTCATTATAAAATCTTCCGTAATAATAGGCGATACAGTATGGGAATAAGCAGGGAATCTTTGCCCCTTAGCTGACTTTTGAGGACATAAAAAGCTGGCATGAATCAGGAGAAAGAGAGAATAGCACTGAAGGAAAACAAAGTTATTCCAGTACCCACACTGGAGTAAAAAAAACAGTGCCGCAGTGACAGGCAGGTTAATATAATACCAGTCAGAGAGGAACAGCCCTTGATATCACGAGATGCAGCAGTATCAGTGTGACCAGAAAAGTGAGCGCTATTGGAAAACATGTTTTAACAGAGTGGATATCCAGCAGTGAGTGAGTGCGCTGCGTTCCGACTGTCACATGCTTCCAGAGAGGAGACGGTTAGTTTTAGGCCAGATGCCCATGAGGTGTTATGACAGTAAACTGGCACATGCGCTGAGGGGAGAGGGGAGAGGAGGGGGGGGGTTATCAATGGGAACGTATGTAATACTACCTTTGTGGCGTACGATCTCTTGAACGCCAGTGCGTGAGGGACATAAACAGACTTGGGGAAGACAAAACAACAACAAAAAACGGGAGGAAACAAACATGATACAGATGATATGTTTAAATGGGTTAATGATTATGTTAAATCGGTTCAAAATAAAACAAAACTAAAAAAGTAATAATTTAGCTGGTACAATCAAAACAGGCAAGGTTAATAATCCCACACCAACACAAAAATGGCAAGGTGACATCTTCAACATCATCAACATCATCCAAATGACATCTTATTCATCTATGTTAATCAGAAATGAGTCGGACAAAACATCAATTACAAATCACAATGTAAGAAAAATGATTTCCCAGATTCTAAGACCAAGGACTTGGACTTAGACTAGAGACCCGTCTTACCAGAGAGCAGTAAAACAGATCTGTTATTTTCAGTCTACAATGATTTCTACGGAAATATATCTAATACACTCTACACTCACAGAAACTACCACAACAGTCACTAGAGACTAGTCTACTTGAATCCTGTGGGCTCTTATTGAATTAGGCACGGCCTGGCAGGCATGATGCAGCTTTAACCTCCTGTTAGTGGAGCTGCAGAAAGTCCAAATTCAGATCAATATTGATTGGAGGATTAAAAAAATGTCATTTCTTTATATATGTCGTCAAAATGAAGAAAACTAAATGGAAGCTTTTGGACTTTTTTTCTTTTTTAAATGTGTTTACAATGGTTATTAAATTCATGCCTCTGGCCCTGAACTCGGCTGTATCTATCTAAACCAACACACACACACACACACACACACACACACACACACACACACACACACACACACACACACACACACACACACACACACACACACACACACACACACACACACACACACACACACACACACACACACACAGCGGAGACAATCATTTTCACACACACACGCAGCGGAGACAATCATTTTGAATTTCAGCTAACAATGAATGCAAATGGATTCAAATAAAGAACTCATGATAGAAATATGGGTATTGTGTGCTGGATTTCTGCATAGTCCTAAGATGCCACCTGCATATTTAATGAATCCAGTCTTTTAAAGAATTCACTCATTTAGTAATTTTGCTCATGGATATCATTATGATGTGCATTTAACATGTCATTTTGTGGTGCGGGAGACCATGAAAATGTGTTTTTTTTTTTTAATCATCATTTGATTGCATGATTTGTTCTCAGATCACCTGAGGGCAAGTACACTCTGTATTCCAACACTACTTTAAAAATGGATGAATAAAGTATTATATATTCATGCAAGCTTTGTGAACTAAACATTAGTAGATTATTATCTTTATACATTTGCCTATTTACAAAATTATGTTTAGGTGAAATTCAAAATCATTTAACGCCCATCTGCACAATACCTCCTCTTCGTTTTTCTCCTTTTCTCGATCAACCTCTTTCTCCCGCTCTCTTTCTTTATGCCTCTCTTTCACCATCTTCCTTTCCTTTAACTCCCTCCTTCTCTCCTTCTCCAGTTTCTCCTCCTTAATTGCTTCCTTCTGCATGCCTGATACTAGGTCAAAGATGTCCGTGTGCTGCTGGGAGTGGAAGAAATTATTTAAAGGAAAGAGTGTTTTTTAAGTAAAACAGAAATGGATGCAATAGATGTGACGTCTAGCCTCGCTAAGCCTGTCCGCAGAAGTAGTTCCATTCAGTCTGGTAACAGGCACACCTGGCAGGGAAAGACATGCTTGTGTTGTTCTTTACACTCGGGCTGCACGACATGAGGAAAATATGCAAAACGAGATAACGCTGCTGAATATCGCGATAACGATATTACTTGTGATAAATAAACAGTTATTAGTACTGTACTCAGTAGGGCTGCACAATATATCGTTTTTTTTGTTGTTTTTTTTAAATCGCTATCGCAATATTAACTGGCGCAATATACAGGGTTCATACGTATTTTAACCAATACCTTTCCATGACTTTTTGGCAAATTTCCATGACTATGAATTCCTGAAAATGTCAGTTGACATTATACAATAAGAATAAAAATCTTTGTTAAAGTTTACCCTCAGAGGTTTAACAATTAACAATGTATGTGGTTCATAGTGGGATTCGTAAATTAAACACATATTATTATGCTGTGTTAAAAATTCCATGACTTTTCCAAAACTTTCTGGGTCTTTTTATTTTTCCAAAACCTTTCCAGGCCTGGAATTTGCATTTTTCAAATTACATAACTTTTCTAGGTTTTTTTCAAAACGTATGATCCCTGAATATACATATCACCAAAGGCTGCGACATATCGCGGTAGACACTCAGAGATTTTTGGTGTTAGTTGAAAGAAAATATCAGCAGGAAATAACACTTTAAAAATAAACTGTCATTCTTTTTTAGTGGTGCCTTATACATTCAATTCAATGTTCAACTTCTTCAATAAAAGTAGGCTGGAAATTATTTCCTTTCATTTGTCTTTAGTTCAACAAGCAATTGGTTGTATTTCAGCAGAATACTGAAAGCAGCAGAAATGCAGAACTGAGTACACTTTTAAACTATTTATCGCAAGTAATATCGTTATCGCTATATTCATGTTATTGCATATTTTCCTCATATGCACGTGCAGGCCTAGTACTCAGTACTGCCTTTCTGCTGCTTTCAGTATTCTTCTAAAATACAACAAAATGCTTGTTGAATTTAAAACAAACAAAAGCCTTACCTAACTTAACATAACGTACATACCACTAAAAAAAAAAAGAAAAAAAAGAATGACATTTTAAAGTGCAGTTTTCTGCTGATATTTTATTTCTACTAACTCTCTCAGAGTGTCTTTCGGGATGTGTCTATTTCACCAGTTGATACTGCGATGGCGGTACACAAAAACCCGATATATTGTGCAGCCCTAGTTTACACCTAACTGGATGAACACGACACCTGCTTGAGTTGTTGGTGTTTGTTTCCAATTTTCAAACTGGAAAAAGTGAGGGCGCACCAGCTTCTGAATAAATCGGAGATGAAATACATGATATCACGCTTCACTATATCTACAACGGCAGAGATGCTGCTGCTCAAAAGGTTAAGGATTTCCGAGAGGTGGTGAGTCACCTGGCTGCGGCTCAGAGCAGCTGGTGTCCACTGATTGTCAGCAGATGTGTTGCAGACTAAAATGGCTTCTCAAAAATGAGCTCAGGCTGGCTTTGCGAGGCTACGTGTGTCTAAATACCTTCGCAGTGAAGATGGGACGTTCCTAATTGTGTCTACTGTTACTCACATCTGCCTTTGACTTCTGGGAGGACCTCTCCAGAACATCATCACAGGACAGGTCGGATTCCTCAGAGAAGCTCAAGTTTCTGCGGGATTTCAAGTCTGTAACAAACAATAATAGACGTTTTTTAAAAAAGGTTTTTTTTGGTTACACTTTACTTGAAGGTATCTACATAAGAGTGACTGTCATGAACGTGTCATAAACAAGTCATAAACTTTTTTGTCATGACAAGTTATGGTTATGGTTAGGGTTCATGTGTTCATGACAGTGTCACGTCACTCTTATGTAGATACCAGTGTTTCCCACAGTAGAAAGCAATTTGTGGTGGCGGGGTGGGGGGTAGGGGAGTTGGACATGGGGACAGATGTGGTGTGCACAGAGGGGAGGGGCTGTGTGTGTGTGTCTGTGTGTGTGTGTGTGTGTGTGTGTGTGAGTGTGAGTGTGTGTGAGAGAGAGAGAGAGAGAGAGACGCATTAGTGACAGAGAGACGGGAATGCAGCTGAACGAATACGCTGCGTGTTTTAATAGCGTTAAAAATGAAAAAAATTAATAACGAAACGCAATATGTGGCGGCCGGTGTTGATTCTGTGGCGCACTGCCACGAATTAGTCTATGTGTGGGAAACACAGGATAACTTCAAGTAAAGGTTACCGTTTTTTTGGTTGTTTTTTTTTTTCTCGAAATGTAACAAATATTGCATTCAAAATGGCCCTGGATCACCTTTCTTACCTGATGATGGTGAGGTTTTCTTCTTCCCAGAGTCCTGAGTGGTGGAACTGGAGGACGGCGTGCTCGGACATGATTTATCATCCTTCTTCTTTTTGTCCTTCTTGTACCCTGAGAAGACTGCCTTCCACAGCGACTTGTGTTTGGGCGGTGTCTCGTCTGTGCCGGAGAGCCTGCTGCTGTCGTTCTTGGCCTTTTTCTCCTTCTTATTCTTGCGCGGCGAGAAGAGGGAACTTCGTTTCTTGCTCTTACTCGTAGAGGAGCCGTCTGACGAAGCCACCGAGCTGTCCAGACTCTTGTTGCTGCTGAAGAAACGCTCAGGTAAAATATCGGCCTTCTTTGACTCCAGAGCTTTCACGGCTGATGTCTTCGGAGACCCCGCTGACTTTTTACTTTTTCCGACAGCATCTGGGGTTACGCTCCAGGCCGTTTTAGGTAAGGCACCCTTGTGTATGTCAGATTCTTTCATTTTGTTGAGCTGCTTGGCCATGGCGTCTTTCAGAGCCTGGCTCTTGACTGACTTTTCTCTGGCCTTCATTCTCTCCTCAGCGATCTCTTTGGCCTCTGGGGAGAACTGAGTTGCCCTCTCGGTCTTAGAGGCTTGGTTGACATGGATACTTGGTTTACCATTTTCCATGGCTAGAGCCAGATGTAGGGGAGGTCTGTACTTGCTGGGCTTGCTGGTGGGTGGAGTATAGTACCGGTTCATGCTCGTTTCTGGTGTCCGCTCATCATAGGCCTCTTCCACGTCGTCGGCAAATGGAATCTCCTCCACCGTCTCCACAAACGACTTCCTCACCTCCTGCGGCCGTGGCTTCTTCTTCTCCCTCATGACAACCACTGGAGTTGGTTCTGGATCTGCCTGGGGTGAATAGACTTTCCTGGGTGCGGGTTTGGGTGCGGACACGGGGCTCAGCTGGGTCCTCGGTGCAGGAACAGGACTCTTGACTTTTGCTGGCTCTTTGGCACGCTCAGGTAGAGGTTTTTCTATCCCGTTGCTCCAAGACACCTGGTGTCTCTGCTGCCGAAACACAGCAGGAGACTGATTAGCAGGCACAGGTGGGGGCGGGCTGGAGGGCGGGGTAAGCATGGTGGAGTCGGACGTGTTGTAGCTGTCACTGTTTGCTGTCTGGCTCGTGGCCATGCTCCCGTTCAACCCCAGGCCAGAGCTGCTGCTCAGGTCCCTCTTATCAGAGCCATTACTCTTGGGCTCCACAAGAGCAATGGGGGTAATAACCTGACCCTCAAGAGTTATGTTGAGTCTGCGGATGACAGCGCGGCCAGTGAAGGCAGGCTTCTGTTCCTCCAAAACGTCTGGAGACTGTGTCTTAACAGGGGTGGTGTCCTGCACTGGAGCCGTGACAACACTCCTCTCTAAGATCTTACTACTGCGGTCCAAAGGAGTCAAACCAAGGCTTTTTCTGATCTCGGCACTCTTTAACCAAAATTCCTCAATGATATCTGTCTTTTTAGATGGAGTTTCCTCTGTTGAGGAATCTACAGAATTTGAAGGCTCGGGCGGGCCCTTGTCTGTTTTGCTCATGGGCGTGGAAGTGACCGCAGGGACAGGCTGAGTTCTGACCGGAGAGTCAGAGGTGAGGGGTGACGAGGGTTCCTGGCAGAGCAAAGGCCGAGCACAGATTGGGGAGAGGGAGTTGCCTGTGAGAGGGCAAATAGATCGATGAGGGTAGACGGGAGATATAGGCGTGCAAGTCTCTGGTAAGGGGGTGGGCTGAGAGCGGATTGGGGAGCCAACAGGTGACTTGACAGGGGATCTGACGGGTGACTCGATGACTGGTGATGATTTGGTGAGTGAACTGGGGGGATATGAGGCAGGGACATTGACAGGGGAGGGA
This sequence comes from Zingel zingel, assembly GCA_023566125.1. Classification (NCBI taxonomy): domain Eukaryota; kingdom Metazoa; phylum Chordata; class Actinopteri; order Perciformes; family Percidae; genus Zingel; species Zingel zingel. Next base: position 32,974,711 of record CM042320.1, on the reverse strand, counting down.
GCAAGAGTAGGAGAAGGGACGGAGGAAGGATCGCGGACTGGTGCAGGTGAAAGGAACAGAGGGCTCTTGGCGGCTGGAGAGGGAGATGTCCTCTCAGCCTTCCTTTCCTCTGGTATGAACGGTTCTGGGAAAAAGCGGGTGCCAGGAGACATCACCAGAGTTATCTGGAAAAGAAACACAGAAGTTCAAGATTCAGTCAAAGCTAGCATCACATACCTTGGGACAGTGATGAAAAGTAAATAAGTACATTTACTCAAGAACTATACTTAAGTACAAATTTGAGATACTTGTACTTGACTTAAGTCTTTTCTTTTTATGCCACTTTTTACTCCACTACATTAATCTGACTTTTAGTTACTAGTTACTTTACAAATTGGGATTTCTGCACACAAAACACATGTAGTTTATAAAACACGATGTATTATTGTAAATTAAAACTACCCACTACAAGTACAGCTTAAAAGGCTAGACGTTAAAACACTTAGTTGATGGACAGAACTGTTTTCATCGTTTAAAATGTGAGGAATTTTCTGCATTGAGTACTTCTATTTTTAATACTTTAACTACATTTTCCTGATGATAATTGCATACTTTTGTATAAGTAACATTCTTAATGCAGAACCTGTACTTGTAACTTGTGTGGTGTTAGTCTTTTTACTCGAGTAAAGGATCTGAATTCTTCTTCCAGAAGAATTCAGATCATTGGCAATTTAAAAAAAATAACGAAACCAAGAAGAATTCAGATCCTTTACTCAAGTAAATACAGAAATTAAAAAAATAATGAAACCAAGAACCACTGGTGTGGGATTATCTCACCTGTGATTCAGGCTCTGGAGATAGATTGAGTGGGGAAAGAACAACATCTTCTTTCTGCATGGGGCTGATGCTAGATGGTTCTGAATGCACAAATGACAAAATGGTACTAGTTTTTCTTTTATGTAAAAATATTGCTGAGTGATCAATTTAGAGGAATTATTATTAGGGGCATGTACCAATACTGGAAGACATTCTCAGACTTTCTGATTTCTTGTCTTCCTCGGGAAGCTCTTCGGCACGATCTGACTGATGCAAATGAGCCTCAGCTTCTGCATCTGAAGGGATGTCATCTGGAATTTCAAAATAACATTATGAAATATTTAATTGTTACACAGCTTTAGAACGTTAATAATTTATATTCTTTTTTTTTTGCAATGAGGCAGAGTTATTTGTGAACCAAAAAATGTTGTGAAAGAATTGATGAATGCATTATTATTAGTTGTATTATGACTGCCCACCCTGATCCATCTCTGTACCAGGCTCCATATCTGGACTGTCTGCTTCTGCTTCCAGATCTCCATCCTCACAGGGCTCTGGCATGGCAAATTAATGGCAAAAAGTGAATCAACTGGCTGACAAATTATCTGTTCAGAAAACAGAGCCAGAACCTTTAACAACTTCCTAACCTCAACTGAAAATTTCTCAGAAAATCTCGCTTCAGGCTAAATGTAAAAAAAAAAAAAAAAAAAAAGAAAAAAAAAAGAGCACCAGAGTTCAAAGATTGCTTAATGAAAAAATATATCAAACCCAGTTTTGAAGAGTGGAGCGCGTTAATAGGAAAAAATTAAAAAAAGTTTGGAAAAGGATGAAAAGGCTTCAAAGCCAAAATCCATTTTTTTTTTTTTTTTTTTTCTCTGAGGACAGCTTTAAGAAAAGTTTTGAGGCAAGAAAAGCATACATGAAATAATATAAGTCAGTCAAACAATGTGAACAAAGGTTGGGCACAGAGTAGCATTAGTGAATAGATACATGCAGCTATCCATTTTTAAATGAGCAAATGGATGACATTTAAACCAAGCAAAAGCACAACCCAAATGTTAATGACATTGGTTAAGTGACGAGCAATAATCCCTCATTTAAACAACATTTGGTGGGAGCGACTATGTTTTCTAACAAAAACTGAAATGTAGAAATGACCCACGCAGTTAATTCATGCAGTTTTAAAAATGTATTACAACATTAGCCATCACTTCTATATGCACTAGATAGGCCTTTTTCCGTGTGGTTGCACACAGGCACATACTGAAAGAACATTGAATTATAGTGGGTCTTAGCTTTTAACCCAGAGTACAAGTGCTGCATATGAATCCAAATGTATTGTGTGGGACTCTCATTACATTCAGTCATGCTATTAAAAAGTTGATGAAATACCTCAACAGCTTCAATATCTGAACTTTGTGCAACTGTCATTTATGGGTTAGTCTAAAAAGGTAATAACAGTAATGGCAGATTCCAGATGAAATACTTCACACATTACCCACCAGGGCAAGACAGACTGTGGTGTTAAGTGTTTTCAAGCCTTACGGCTCATCTTTCTGGGATACATTATATTAGAGTACAATATACTATGTGAGTAATAAGAAAATACATGTTTTGGAAGTTGGAAGGGTAAGATGAGAGTTTGGGAAGTGGAATTTGAACCCAAGAGAGCAGAACTCTTGAGAGCGACAGCCTTACAGCATGCATGCTTGTGAGTTAACTGGTCTCTGTATGCGTTCCTGCATGCTCCAGGAAAAGGCCAGCCGATAGACAGATAGAGTACGAGTCTAAGACGGGATGTCATGATCCCTTTTAAGTCTGTGCTACCTCCAGACATGGACTCCAACCAGACTCTCACTGCCTCGTGTCGGGCGGACTTGTGGGCAAGGGCTACGTTCAAACCAGGGGAAACGGAACAACGAGGGATAGATGGCAGGGAAATAACAGTAATTAGACACATGAGAAAGAACACAGCACAACACAAAAGAACAAAGCAGAACAAAATCAAAAGACATGACAAAGGGGTTATGAGGTGCACTGGGATGTGGTTGAAGAACATTACGTTCACCCCAGCGACTCTGAATAGCAAATTAAGAGATTTAACACAAAATTATGACATTCCAAGAAAGAAAAAAAGCAATGTGACAAAAACGTACAAAATCAGACATGATTATAAACAACAGGTGGGTTAGTTGGGAGAGGTGGCTCCTTCTGTCACAGACAAACGCATACAAAAACAGAACAGCAGCAGCCACACTGGGGAAAAGAGACACCCTGATCCTCAACATTGTGAGGCCTACAGCTTGGGACTCGCCCAGCAAAGCCTTCCCAGGTGTTCAGCTCCTCTGGGTGGGTTACCTGTAGAGGAGGCCTGCGTGAGCTCAGAGGGCTGGGAGAGTTGGGAGGCTGAGGCCTGCTGGCCCTCCGTGTCTCCCTCAGAGTCCACGTGTGTTCTCACCAAACCTGGGAGGGCCTGAGGGTCCACAGGCTGCAGGATCTGTTGGATCCTTAGGTTCCTTGCTAAATGAGGGTGTCGGCATACAGTGTAGTGTTGATTTTTTTTTTTTGGTGATGTGGTGAAGTTGTGTGTGCAATCAGAGACAGTTAAAAGAGAGATGAAGGCAGTTTTTGTAGGAAGGGTAGTAGTAGAAGAAAAAGAGAGGAGGGAAAAGACAGGACAAAAATGAAAGAGAGAAGGTAAAGGGACAGTTAGAATACAGTGGCAATAAAAAAAAAAAATTTTAAATCACGAACGAGGCCAGGGACAGGGAGGCTGCATGCACTAGACGAAAGTCAAACAATAAAAGTGAGCTTCAAATATATGAAAATAATATCCATTGGTGAACGGAACAATTCTGCCACTCAATACCAAAACATAGCTGCAGCGCCTGGGGGGGGGGGGGGGGGGGGGGGGTCAAAAATCTCAGACATTAATCAGTTTAGTTTATTAAAGCCATTTACAAAAACGGAGGTATTAAACAGGTTAACAGCAGCTTAAATGGGATAAGACTCACAGTTAAGTCTTTAAAAGAAACACACTTATGAACACAAAATCTTTTTAAAAACACAACCGCAAACAACAAACCAAAAGCAAAGACAACAAAAAAAGGAAAAGCCTCACTCTCATAGAAAATCCTTAAATGAAAAGCCCAAAACCAGCCAGGATTATATATATTATATATATATCACGCTCAAAGTTACTGCAAACACATCCACAGGCAGTTCTGCTGCTACCTTTAAATGTACCAACATCTTCTTCATCTGTGAGGTGCTTCTCCAGCCAAAGGCCTGACTGGAGCTCTCTATCCCAGGGGCAGTAATCCCCCTCTGCCAGCAAGGGGAGACAGAGGCCCAACCAAAAAATAAAAATAAAAAAAACATACAGATACACACACACAGACACAGACACAGACACAGTGGACATATGGGGGAAGTAATGAAGAGGAGGGGATGGAAGAGGAGAAAAGAAGGAGAGAGGGATGAGAAGAACAACGTTTGAGACGGTGACACTTCACATGAAACAGATTTTCGAGTTCTGCACAGGTCACATGGAGCATGGACGGGGTGTTAACGTACACCAACGGACACATTTCCAGTCTCCCCAGGAACCAGGAGTGACAAACAAACCTACCATCGCTCGACTCGTCATCATCTTCATCCTCATCTTCCTCCTCGTCCTCATCTACTTCTCCGTCTCTGCTGACTGCGTCGGCCCGAGCCTCGCCCTCTTCCTCGCCCTCTTCCTCGCCCTCTTCCTCGCCCCTCAGTTTGGCGTGGAGCTCCACCGCCTCCTTCCAGGGAACACCGCCGAGATCGGAGGGGCTGAGAGGTTGCTGTTCCACCTCCTCCTGATCCTCCTGCTCATCCTCCTCGTCCATGTCTGACTCGGAGCTACTGTTGGACGACAGAGGAGGAGTCCCAGTAAAGTCTTAGAACAAATGGCGCGGGAAAAACAGACAGCGTGCAAAATGCAATGTGACTTCAACTTGAACTTCTACTGTACAAGATTTCACTGTCAGTCTGGCTTTCTGTTTTCTGTAGAGGACTGTAAGAATTTCTATTTTCCATAAGTTCTCTTCTCTTTTCATCGTAGATTTTTGGGTAACACTTTACTTGAAGGTATCTACATAAGAGTGACATGACACGGTCATGACACATGACACTGTCATGACACAGTCATGACACATGAACCCTAACCCTAACTTGTCATGACAAAAACCAAATGACATTTACTAAAAGAAGCATTAGGTCATAAACGTTTATGACTTGTTTATAATGTTTATGACACGTTCATGACAGTGTTATGTCACTCTTATGTAGATACCTTCAAGTAAAGTGTAACCGATTTTTGTTTAGAATAATTAGTTGTTTTTTGTGGCAGCTTAGACATGAAAAGGGGAGAGATGGGGGGAGGGGGGGTGTCAAAGCAGCAAAGGTTGGATTTGAACCCATGGCCACTGCGGCGAGGACTGAGCCCGTGTACATGAGATGCACGCTCTACCAGGTGAGCTACCCAGGCGCCCCTGTTCTGAATAATTTATTGAACTTTAAATCTGTAAAATGTCAGAAATAAGTATAAAAAATAAAAATGCACAACACAAACAGCCCAAAGTGGCAGTCCTCAACAATACACGATAAGACAGAGCGAAGAAAATGATCACGTGTTCAACTAATGGTGTGTAGAGTTAAACGATTAGTCAATTAATTTTTTTGTTGATTGACAGAAAATTGAGCAGCAAATATTTTTGATCAATTAATCATCCAAGTTTTTTTTTTTTTAGGAAAAATGCATTAGTGTGGAGAATAAGCGGTATTTCTACACCTTTATACAGACATGTGCTTAGGAGAGCTTTTACAGCGGGGAAAATAAGTATTTAACTCGCCAACATTTTTCTCAGTAAAGACATTTCTGATGGGGCTATCGGCACCCATTTTTCACCACATACAGATATCAAAACAAGTAAGTCCCTAAAATGAAGTTGTGTGTAATAAAGTGAAATGACACAGGGGAAAAAGTATTGAACACATTTTTCACACGCTTTTCTGCTAAGTATTTATTTAATACTTCGTAGAAAAGCCTTTGTTGGTAATGACAGCTTCAAGACGCCTCCTGTATGAAGAAACTAGTGGCACAGATTGCTCAGCTGTGATTTTTGCCCATTCTTAAACACAAACTGTCTTCAAATCTTGAAGGTTCCGGGAGCATCTTCTATGAACTCTGATCTTCAGTTCTTTCCAGAGGTCGGGTGATTGACTGGGCCATTCTAACAGCTTGATTTTCTTTCTCTGAAACCAATTGAGAGTTTCCTTGGCTGTGTGTTTGGGATCATTGTCTTGCTGAAATGTCCACCCTCGTTTCATCTTCAGCATCCTGGTGGATGGCAGCAGATTCTCATTAAGAATGTCACGGAACATTTCTCCATTCATCCTTCCTTCAATTATATGAAGTCTGCCAGTGCCAGATGCTGAAAAACAGCCCCACACCACGATGCTCGCACCTCCAAACTTCACTGTTGGTATGGTGTTTTTAGGGTGATGTGCAGTGCCATTTCTCCTCCAAACATGGTGTATGCTGTGACAGCCAACGATTTCAATTTTGGTCTCATCTGACCAGATTATATTCTCCCAGTATGTCATTGGCTTTTCCAGATGTTGTGCAGCAAACTTCAAGCGAGCTTCCACGGGCCTTTTCTTGAGCAGTGATGTGTTGAGTGGTGTGCGTGCATAGAGGACATGGCGATTGAGTGCATTACTAATTGTTTTCTTTGAAACAACTGTACCTGCTTCTTCCAGCTTTTTCTGAAGATCTCTGTGAGTGGTCCTTGGTTCTTCGACAACTCTTCTAAGTATTCTATGGACTCCTCTGTCAGAAATCTTGCGAGGAGCACCTGGTCATGGCCGGTTAATGGTGAAATGATGTTCTTTCCACTTCCAGATAATGGCCCCAACAGCGCTCACTGGAACTTTCAGAAGTTTAGATATTTGTCTGTAACCAATGCCATCCGTATGTTTTTCTACAATAAGCTTGTGAAGGTCTGGGGACAGCTCTTTGCTTTTACCCATCATGAAATGCTGCTTGAGTGACACCTTGGTAATGAGACATCTTTTTATAGGCCATCAATTAGGACTAATCCAGCTGTTATTAATTTGAACTAATAGGGGGGTATGATTGCTTCCTAAATACTGACAGATTTCAGCTGGTTTATTGGCTTCCCACCCCTTTTTCTTCATGTGCTCAATATTTATTCCCATTATCATTCCACTGTATTACACATACCTTTTGTCATGGACATACATGTTTTGATTTATTTGTATGTGTGGATTACTTGGGTTGTTATTGATATCTGGTGAAAATTTCATTCCAATAGCCCCATCGGAAATATATTTACTGGGAAAAATGTTGACGTGTTCAATACTTATTTTCCCCGCTGTATATGGAAATATGTATTAGTTGCAGAGCTAGTGGATGGAGGTTGTTTATATCAGTGAATGTCAGATGGTCACTCAACCTGGCACCTTATTTAAAGAAATACACTTTAAAAAAAATCAACTGCAACAATCAATATCATAACTTCAGCAAATTAAAAATCTGAAAATGCATAGTGTTTAAAGAGGCCCTATTATACTCCTTTTAAGCGCCATATTTGTACTCTTGGGGTCTACTAGAATAGGTTTACATGCTTTGATTCAAAAAACATACTATGTTTCATACTGCCCATTGCTGCAGTGCCTCTGTCTGAGCTTTTGGCCCGCCTTCCTCCGCCTTCCTGAAAAGCCCAGTCTGCTCTGATTGGTCAGCTGGCCCACTCCGTTGTGATTGGTCAACCAAAATCAAAACTAGCAACTGGGCAGGCTGTGCTTGCTCAGGCAGCACATATGGAAAAACTGGGCTGACATTCTCAATCAGTGACATCACTAATTGAGGAATTTCAAAACAGGAATGTGGGCGAGCCATTTTCAGGCAGTTGAGAAAAAGTGCTGTCTGTGGGAGAGAAAGCTCCATTTGGAGTGAAATGTGTTTATTTGTACTATATACAAAAAACTATATAACACACTAAAAGACAGGAAAATCCCAAAAAGCCTAATACGGGCTCTTTAAGACAACAGTGCCATTTAAAAAGTGCACATCGACGCGGTTTTGATGCTCTTACCTAGAGCCCAGGTCAGCGTCTGCGGCCTTGTCCAGCACACTGCTGAGGTTGTGTTCTGCCAGCGTCTCCTCAGGCACCTCCTCCAGCTCCTCCTCCTTCTGCAGGGACAGACGGTAGTTCTCCAACTCGATGCGCTCTGGAGTTCCCCGCAGACGTTTAGCTAGGCTGGCCTCCTGCAGGCCGTTGATCTCCGGCACTGTGGTTGGCGATGGAGCGTAAGAGGAGACCACAGGTGAAATGGTGACATCGGGTTGGGCAGCAGGTCGGAGGTAAGAAGGCAGAGGAAAGAGGGCACACAAAAAAAACAACAACTGAGAATCCACAGTAGAGAGGAGAGGAGCAGAGAAGAATGTAACCCTCTGCAGTGCAGGAGCCATCCAGGGCTAAATTAAAGGGCATGATTAATACTTTCACTGGATTTATCTGGAAAAGAACTGCAACAAACCAAATCCACTGGGTCTCTTTTTGTGAAAACCACTGCGCTTATGTGAACACATCAGCCTAATAGCATCAAATCCGTCACACATCCAACAATGTAACTAGAGCACTTCCATACACATTTGTTGGTAAATTACTTGTTCCCATTTACTCCCACTCTACCGAAGCAACTTTGTATTTTAAGGACAAACTGACAAGGACACACCAATTGAAGATCTATAACTGAATTTATTGCATTAGATTATATTCCTACAGCAAATACTATCAATACACACATAACACTCTAAAATAGTTTTCTCATACTACAGTTATAAGTACCAGGTTGGTGCCTTGCCTTTTTCCCATCCTGAGAAGCAAATCTTAAAACTGTATTTTATTTCCGAAATTTGTCTTTGTACTTAAATATGAACTAATATGAATAGAACGGATCAAAATAAGTATTTGAAACATTATACTGCACGTGATGTCTTTCTACTCACTTAAACATAGATTACATTGCTCTCCAATTAGGACAAAATGTCAATGAGCCTCATCTAAATCCCGCTAAAAAAAAGCATAGGTGTGACAACGACCGTGTGATATTTGATACTGCAGCATTAGTTATTCTGTGTAGATAAGGAATATGGTCACAACTGCAATGGTCCTTTTTTTCCTCTAAACGAGGCAATGTGCCGGAAAATGCAAAACATCTCTGAAGAAAACCTCATATCCTATATATCATATCTTAAATATTTAAAATAATGAACATTATTAACTGTATTATTGGAATCACTCAAATATTAGGATGTGTATCTTCTTGTTATCGTGACACTATTCTTCATAATGAAAGTAATTCTTTAATTTCGTTAACATCTAAAATAATTATTTGTATATATCTATAGTTTTACTACAGTAATTATGAGTAACTATTTTAAATGTATAATGCTACACTTGCCACACAATGCAGCAGGCCTACACTTACACCTACTTTAATTCCAGTTACTCTTTTTCTGTGAATCTAACCAGCCTGTTCTGTTCAGCTCTGTCAAGTCTTGTTGATTATATTCAACAATAATATGCAATCCAATTAATGTAGCAAAGATGCACTCTATTAGGCAAACACAAGTGCGTATTAGCAGCAATCTGTCGGGGGTTAGAGGCTGAGGGAGGCAGGAGGACAGGGCGGCCGAGAAGGTCTGACAGAGGAGTGAAAATCACAATCACAAGGCACTAATTCAAGCACTAGAAGCTCTCTCAGTTTTAAGCTGCTCTGATAGGAGGGGGAAAGGTAAAGCTCACAAAAGCACTGACACAGGCACTTGATCACAGTATGGGGAGTTTCAGTAAGAGGGATACTGTAGGTGCAAAACGGCTTCCAGAGAGAAAGGAACACATCACATGGCAAGGCTCGAAAAGAAACACATCACACAGGAGGAGGTGTAGCTAAAAGAAAGCATTCACAGGCCACTAGAGGGTACAATCACAACAGAATCAAGCTCGGCTCTTCATTCAAACGGAGACAGGCAAAAATCTTCTTTACGTAATTAACTTAGATCGTATAAATGTATTGCAATATGCCAATTTTAATTGCTATTTTGAGTAAGAAAGCTGGCACATTACTGCCACATCTTATAATAAAATTAGAGAGTTACGAATAGTTAAAATTGCTGCCTGGAGAGCTGACCAGATGAAACTCCAGTCCAACTCTTCTTTTCAATTACCAAGCCAAGAGAAAAGAAATTTGAAGATGCACCATTCATTTCCAAAAATTATGCCGCCAGAGGGCTGCTTAACTGCCTGGGCCAATGAAAAGGCATAAAATGGCTTGCTAACAGACAGAACGAATGCTGCATCTTCAAGAAAGCAATCAATCACTGAGACAAGGAATCACACGATTTACATGATCACTCTGCAGGCTCAGTCGGCTAGATCTATACAATCCCACTGGCATTAGTTGGCAAGGAAGGAAAAAGAAAGGAGGAACAAGAGAGTCATGCTAGAATAGGTTGAGCAGGACATTGATGGTGAAACAGCAGAAGAGGTAGATGCAGTAGGTACACAGGAAGGGAGAGTCTAGGGGGTTGTGCGCCACCTGGTGGCAGGTCCAGGAGAGCGTGCGGCAGAGGGTACGCAGCGGGACTCCCACGCCCCTGACCAGACGGCAGGGCGCAGCCACCACAGCAAGAGAGGAAAGTGGGGTACCTGAGGGCTGGAGCTCGGCCGAGGGGGCTGCCGCTGCCATCGCCCTTCCGGGGGCATCAACGGTCGCCGTAGGAGTTTGGGGCACCTGGTTCTCCTGCAAAGACAGATGACATCAACCACAGCAAAGTCCCCTACTCAAAACCCTACTCCGCATTCCCACATGTTAGCCCTTGTGTCCCTACCTTAGCACTGCATTTTGAAGATAAACCAAACAATGAATCTCTTTATTTTCATGCCAGCCAATTTGGGATTTCCTCCAGGATTTTAACTTGTGAACAAAAGCAGGTACCTTTGCAGTGACTGGAGCAGGAGAAGGAGCAGGCCTCTTTCTCTGAGCATAGCCAGACAGACGGTAACAGAAGTGGGGCTTGCAGTAAAATTTCCCTGCAGGATAAAAGAGACAGCCAGCCAATGAATTGAATGCATAAATTAAATTTATATACACTGCATATTCTGTAGTTTTTATCTCTTGTGCAGAAGTGTGTTTGTCATTTACAATAAAAAAAGATCTTCCTTTCTGTCTCAGTTCAGACCGTCAGTGGGTTTTTAGTCCCACGGCAAACTCTGAAAAACAGCTACTGTCTCAATAAACAATCTGCTGCCTGTCCTTGAGCACAATAGACACGTCCCAAAGAGGAAAAATATGTAATCATGAGACTGCACTCGGCTCTGGGGTCAAGGTAATGTAAATGTGTCTTTGAGATTTCCATCCTAAAAGCCAGAAGGTGTTTTTCATGTGGTTCAAGCATATTTCAAATTATTCTGAGGGCGTACATGTTTGTTTGTACAAAAAAAATTTAAAAATAGACACGCCTGATGAAACTTGTGTGCAGTGTGTGTGTTCATTTCAGTTCATTCATCTCAGTGTCTCCGGGAACTAGTGTCCATTTGAGAGTGGGGGATTGTGGTGTGCATCGTCTTGTCTGTCATAGCCTCTTTTTCTTATACAACCACTGGAGGGAGCCAGAGTCTAGATAGTGGTTTAACAAAAATAGACTGCATTTGCTCTTCAATCAGATGGTTTTGGTTCAGGTTAAGCCCAGGTTTAAGTGTGGTGTAACAAGTTCAGTTAATTTTGGCTGCAGTTGATGTTTAGGAACTTTACGACAATCACAAAAAAGAGAAAAAGAAGAAAGTCATCTTAACGTTAGTCTTACCATCCTCCACATCAAAGGCGTAAGAGGACAGTCGCAGTGTGGTGCCACAGTATTCACACTTAAAGCAGCTGCGATGAAAGAACTTCCCCTCTGCGCTTAGCCTCTCCATCACATACACACGCTTTCGGCAGAAGAAGCACACATCACTGCCGCCGATGTTGACGGGGAACTCTTTTCTGAGAGAGCCCTGTGGAAGGATGGAGCATTGATCAGTTTGAGGAGAGGAAAGGAGAGGAGATCACACACCAGGCCACTGTCAATGTATGCTGGGTATTGCTACTTTATAACCCAAGGCAACACCACAACAGAGCAAGTCAATGGCTATTTGTCACTAGGAATGGGGATCTCTGATCACTGTGCAAATGATCAACAAACACAACAGCATCCCAAACAGCTGTTACTTGTGGAGCAAACACACAGTACAGCTACAGGGAGATGGATCAATGTTAAACTGTGACAGAAAAATAACACATCAACGCATCAACAACGTAGCAGTGTATGAAACAACACTCATTGGCAAGTGAGGTTTTGATCTGTGCAGCAACATGCCTTCCACCCCATGCATGGGGAGCATGCTTACCAAATCCTTTTCGGGTAGGGGCTTAGGGTCTTCCTGAGACTGAAGCTGATTGGCTATCTGCTCAGCCAATGAGCTAACTCCGCCTGTGTACATCCTTACATAGCGCTATCAACAGCATAAAGATGAAAAAAAAGACAGACATGTGGATAAATGTCAGAAAATGATGGATGGAAAAAGAAAGATAATATTAAAAAAAAAAAAAAAAAAAAAACAACTGTGAAAAGTGGGAAGAGGAGAGCTTAAACAAAGAAGGTGCTTACAGACAATAGTCTCTGACAGGACATTTAGACGTGACAAAGCAATGTTTCCATGCTGGACTGATCAAGCGGTCAGATGTGCTGGCAGCCCCACCTAACTGCAAAACCAAATATAGCTCAAATAGCTAAGTTCCACTGTGTATGTACTTGCCAACAAAGACAATTATTGCATTTGGGACATCAGAAAAAGAAATCAAGTATCACAGCATTTTGAAAGACGACAGCTACTAAGTAAACCTGTAACATCACTGTTCATAAGGACTACTGTACATGCTTGCACACTCAAATAAAGCGGTGATGCATTTTTTAATCACATGCACACACACACACACACACACACACACACACACACACACAGACAGAGGCACTCACACTGCACTGAGACATTACTAATCAAACAATAAATATGAACAAAAGAGAATGCTGGAAGGGAGGAACCATTTAAAACGGTTTTGTTACTATCCATTATCCATAACACTGAATTCATCTACACCCAGACTAGGTTTACATCTATTAAAACGCTATTGCATCCCCTATAGGGGAAGAATTGAGTTTAGTTTGTAGTAGGAGGCAAACCTAAGCCATGCAAACTATTGCTGTGGATGAGATTTGAGCACGCTTAGCAGTCCTACTGCATTGCAAAGTTGTTACCCCACCACAATTGGAACTGTGCTTGTCATCATGGGAATTAACTAGATGAGGTTTTTTGCTGCCATGCGGTTATTATGATCCAAAACAACTACTAGGGGCTCCCTTGGCAACATAACTGTGAGAATTGTAATTGAGTTTAAGCGTGCGCCAGCTAAGAATATTTTGATATCTGTCCAGATAGAGTCACAGTCATAAGGACTGATTACTCACTCAACTACAGAAAACAATTAACAAGTTGCAAATGAGTTTCATAATTTTTCACATTAAGCAGCTGGCTTTTAAGGCAAGTCTCAAATGAGCGTAAGTCCTGTTAAGCAACTTGTTCTTAGGATGATGCAGCTTCATGAAAGACCAAGGGCAGGCGCAGTGTGTTAGCGTAACCACACTCCATTCCTTCCAGGCGTGAAGTGACTACCTGTCTCGAGGTGTCAGAGGTGGAGGGGGGAGAATCAGGAGGAGACTGGGCTCGGGGCAGGTGCCATTGTTCCATAAAAAAACGTGAGGGTTTTTTCTTAGGCTCCACAAAAAACAGGGAGAGAGGAGAGTAGTTAACATTTAAAAAAATGTTAATTTAACAGTTTAGAAACCTAGTATGAACTTTAATGTTTCACATTATTTTCTGAATTAAAACTATTAGGCCACATTTTGTTTGGAGAGCAGCTTGTTGGTCGGCTTTATTCCACCTGGGTTTCTATGCTAACATGCTAGCATATTTCGCTGAGTTTAGCTAATTTTAATTCAATGTAACGTCCATGTTCTTTACTGTACCTTTCTCCTTAATGATATTCCTATCTTGGAACCTGTGCCAATAAAAAGTTCCCTGAACTTGACTCAAACATCAAAATTAGTCGGTTATTTTCTGTTAGCTGTTAAGTCATTCCCTCTCGTGTTCTATGCTAACGCGTTCGCATAAATTGCTGAGTAAGAGTTGGCAGCTAGCACTATTAAAATAAAGATTTCTTAGTTCTTCATACGTTTCTACAAACTGTACTTTCATACAGTTTAAAGATGAAATGTCATATTAACTCTACAGTTGATATTTACATATCTTTCAGCAAAATAATGTATTATTACCTACTGCATTCAAATTATATATTATAGTTTTAGTCATCGCTTTCCGGTCAAGGTTAGCTATGCAAGTCTCCCATTGACCATTTACATAAACAGAGATACTTTAATTGTTTTGTGTGGAATTGTATCCATCATAAATGAATTGGTATTCACTTACCATTTAGTTTTACTGCTATTATGATTTCTTATTTACATACTGCTATGCATACTGCCCTCTTACAATAACTAGTTTAGCCAAATGATGCATTTTGTTGACATGCTCAACTAATGTAACAGTACCAACAACCTACTGGGGATACATACTATTATTTTGGTGTCTACTCTTCAAAAGGTAAAGTTGACCAACATGCTAAGTCTCCCAAAAACGTGTCTTCCTTTATCAACATGTATAAATATTAGACTACTAATCAGCTTCCTATGTTAATAGGGAAATTTCACCTGTGGTCTGGCTGACTTGCCCTCAAACTGAGAGGCAAGTTGCTCAGCCCTCTCCTGAATGCTAAGCACATATAAGGGCATTTCATCATCAGAGTGTAGAGGCCTTGCTGGCTCCTGCAGAGAAATAGACGATTCAATCACAAAAGGGATGTACACGGAGGAAAATGTAGTTATTCTTTGTCTTTTCAGTAGTTTCCAAAAACAATCTCCTTTCCAAACAATTTGTCATTGTGGCAAAGGCCACATATGGTTTGTAAGCCATTGTTTTCATAGTTCCAGCTGTCAGCCTTTAATTCAAGCAGTAATATAAACGCGTGGGTAAACGGTAAAAGCAATGCCCTGCAGTTAGTGAAGCTATCTAGCAGAAACACCTAGCAAAACAACAGACTACACTTGAGATAAATACACATGGATTCAACAAGCTTGAGAGACCCTTCAATTAACTTCTCAGAAGTAAAACAATTCCTTAAGAGGTTATTTCTCAGAGATGTGTTAGAAAATCAGACCACAGCACCAAAACCTAACCTTTCTGGAAGAGTCAGGAGAGGATAGTGGTAAACCAGGACTCACACTCAGGTCCCGGGACAAGTGCCACTGCTCTAAAAAGTAACGGGACGGCTTTTTCTTAGGCTCCAGGGGGAAAGAGGAATAGTTGAAAGATTTAATTAGCATGTTTTTTTTTTGTTTTGTTTTTAAACATACATATATTCTTATAAAATGTCCATGCACGGTGTTCACCTTTGGTGGCCTGTCAGGTTTGCCCTTAAACCTGGAGATTAGGCGATCCGCCCTCTCCTGTATACCAGGTATGTGAATGGGTCTTGGGTCTGTCAGGTGCGGAAGCTTCCACTCCTGCCAAGGAAGCTCTATTGAGACTTGATGATGATGATTTGGGTGTAGCTAAAGGGTTGATGCTTTCAACAGCAGTCTGTTTACACCTACTAAACCATTATCTCAGTAAAAATGCCAACCAAAACCAACAGCAGTGACACGCTCGACACATATCCATGCAATCTCTCATTTACCCCGTATTTTAGAGGCATCTCGTAGTATTCAAGCTCCTCTTCCTCCAGACTTTTATGCAAATGCTTGAAGGCAAAAATGAGCAGACATACACACTGTATTAACACTTTGGTTTGCATCAGGCATAAACAGATTCTTGCAAAAGGAGTTGTTGACTATCGTGTTAGAGAACAGCTTGTCATGCAGAATCTTTGACAGTGCCTGACAATAAATTAAAACTACCCAAGGTCCCCTGAGTCTACATTTATATACAAGCTGTCACATCCCAACAGCATACCCTTAAGCATGAAAACGAGCAGCTCGTCGGATAATGACCCACACGACCCACTCACAGGGAAGTAAACAACACTGTAATCCCTCTAGTAAGTTCATTTGGGAAAACGCTGAGTTTTGTTTTTATTTACGCAAGACACTGCAGAGGTCAAATCTGAGGTACGGATAATAAAAGAGGATGCTTTCAGAGAACAAAAAAGGGGAGTGGGTGCAAGGGGACACTGGATGGGTTTGCCATGGATGTGTGGCAGAGATAGACAGACACAAACAGACAGATACAGCAGACTGTGTGTCACCTCTGAGTGAAGAGAGAGCGAGGAAGTGGAGGAGGAAGAAGGGAGCAGAATGGTTTTCTTTGGGCAGCTGCGAGAGCCCGAGCTGGACAGTTGGTCTGCACCACTCCTGGCCTTGAGAGACGAGGGACAGGAACAGCAGATTCAGCAGAGGATGATGAGAGAGAATGATGATGAAAATGAGAAAGCGAGTAAGGGTGAATATGCTTCATACTCCTGATTGTTGAAATTCACAGAAGGAAAATGAATCAAAAAGCTTTCAAAGGCTTGCAAAGCTAAGGGGAAACTATATCTAAAGATATCTGCGTTAGCAAAAATGTAATCATCCGTTTGGTTAATAGAATTAGTGGGGTCCCACTTCACTTGCTTAGGTTCACTTAAACTACAAGCACTGTTAGCAATGCCTGACACACACATTAAGAAGAAAAAAAAACAGACCACCCACAAAGTGTATATGGAAAAATAAAACACTTTATAAATGCAGCCCAATGGCTGTCAGCGAGAATTTCACTAGGGCTTTAATTAACCTTGATATCAACTTTAAAGACCAGCATACAGAAAGCTTTCTAATAGAAAACATGACCACTGAATATAAGAGTGGCTTAAATAATGATATCCTATACACTGTTTAGAAAAGTGATTCGTTAAAGGATTATCAAGATTATTTAGAGTCTTTACAATCGACTTTAAAGTAATTTACTCTGCAGCTAGAGACTTTCTGTGCAGCGAGAAGACACTTAGGAACAGCAGTGAATTAAATCCATTTAAAGAGGACAGTTTGAAGCTATAAATCAATGTCTGTGAGGTGAATGCTTAATCTAGTGATAAGACAAAAAATGCATCAGCAGGAGAAAACTGGTGCTGGCTGCCACTTCACTGCGCTGACTCTGATTATTCGCATGAGAGAACAGTAAAGCAGGATGAAAACCAGGCAGGCCAGCCGGCTACAGCTGGTCTTCTACTGAGGCTGGATGAGTGGATAAACAGTAGCACTGGGTCGTATTTCTCAGTAAACAATTCAACACACCTACGAGTCAGGTTGGCGGCTAACAAAATAGCAAGCTTAATTGTATCTACTTCCGCAGTGAGAGCAGAAGCATAGCAGGGAGGCTGCTACTGGAGCTCTCAGGTAGGGCTGCACAAAAAAAAAAGTAAAAAAAGATTATAGTTTAAATTTTAAAATTTTAAATTTTTTCTTTAGTCTGTAGGGATATGATTTGTAGGCCGGGACAGCTCTGCAGCACCACAATACTTCATTCAGAATAGTTTGACACATATTTTGCCTTTAACAAGTATTGCGCCCTTGCCCCTGTGATTTGGATATTGCACTAGTCCATACTGCAATTTTGATAAAGTTGCGATTAATGGTGCAGCCCTCCTCTCAGGTCATAGAGAAGTAGCAGAAAAAAGGTAACAAGAAAGAGGGGGAAGGTAGACATCATAGAAGGAGACTACCCATTCCGTTTCTGTTCTATATCTAGTCTCATTTTTTTTTTTTGCACTACTCCACTGATTGACATGTGGCCGTACCGTGCCCCAGCAAAATGTACAGGATGAAGAAGACTCCAGGTGAGCAAACATGGATGTAAACGGCTTTGCCAATCTTTTATGTGAAAGAAAATGTATTCAACTGTTTTGTTTGGCCTCAAGGATACACACAATTGTTATTATTATACTTATTACTTATTTAGTTCTCAGTGGATCTTTTCAAGAATATTCTTGTATAATGAGCTCAGGAGACGTTGTCTGGCTTGGTGAGGCTACCTTCCCCTTGCTTCTGGATTTGAAGGTCAATCCATTTCCATCTGCAGAAGGGGGGGGGGAATCTGGACTTAATGGGATGTGAAAGGAGTTGGAGGACTACCAGGCCAGCGTAGCTAACCATACCTGCTCCCCTCTGTTAGGCAGTGTCTGACACTTGATCATTTCTTTGTAGCGAATGCTCAGCTGCTCCTGCTGCTGTGTGCGTCTCTGAAGCAGGACAGGAGAAGCAAGGAGGAGAGACCATGAAGGCGCCGCACTCGTGTGTCTCTCACACAAACACGCACGCACAACTATTTGAATGAGAAGTTAAAAACACTCACGCAGTTTCATTAACCACACAACTAGAGCTATTGAGTTAATTCGTCCAAATCTCACACAACAGATCAGCACACCGTCTACAGAGAAGGTGAGTCTCAGACTAGTACAGGTCAGCACAAAGCAGCTTTCCCCACTATGGCACACCACATGGACATATGGTTAGAAGGTCAGCCTAGTTGTTAGTCTCTATGGGGATAAGGTGGGGTGGTTCCACTCTTTACCTTTCTCCATGCTGGGACAGGTGCCAGGCGCACCGGCTCATTCAAAGGGGTTTTGGGCGGGATAAGGGGCGAAAGGCGGTCCAGATTAGGCAGAGACTCCCCCTTTGTGGTCAGATAAAGATGAGTGACAGCGAGCGTGGCCAGTGAGAGGCCCGAATAACCATGCAAGGCATCATGAAATAGTCCATGATGGGAAGTGGAAACAAGGAGAGAGAAAAGAAAACAGAGAGAAGGAAGTGAATCATGGCTGGATGGAGTCACAGTGGCTGGAAAATAATGTGTGTTCAAAACTAATAAAGGAAATGACAGAGTCATAAGACTGTCATGCTGAGAGAGTTGGGTAGTATTTACAGTGTCACTCAAAAGTGTATGAACCCATGCTAAAGTTGACTAAAAAGAGGAATAAAAAAAAAAAATCATCTTTTGGAAATTGATCTTAATGCCTTAATTTAAAAAAAAAAAAGACGAAAAATCCAACCTTTAAGGACACCAATTTTCTTTGTGAATGAATAATGTATCGTACATAAATAAATGTTCTTCATTAAAATACAGGGAGCATATGTTGAACTCCCATAGAGGCAGGCAGATTTTTATTTTGAAAGGCCAGTTATTTCATGGATCCAGGATACTATGCATCCTGATAAAGTTCCCTTGGCCTTTTGGAATTAAAATAGCCCCACATCATCACATACCCTTCACCATACCTAGAGACTGGCACTGGTACTTTCCATAAGATCATCTCTCAATGCAAATCAGACCAACCATTAGGCTAACTGAAATAAAACCATGCCAATCTCTAGGTATGGTGAAGGGGATGTGATGATGTGGGGCTATTTTAATTCCAAAGGCCAAGGGAACTTTATCAGGATGCATAGTATCCTGGATCCATGAAATAACTGGCCTTTAAACATAAAAGTCTGCCTGCCTCTATGGGAATTTAACATAGGGGTGTCTATACTTATGCCCCCTGTATTTTAAGGAAGAACATTTATTTATTTACGACACATTATTCATTCACAAAGAAAATTGGTGTCCTTAAAAGGTCGGATCTTTCCTCATTTTTTTGTAATTAAGGCATGAAGATCAATTTCCAAAAGATGATTTTTGTATTCCTCTTTTTAGTCAACTTTAGCATGGGTTCATAAACTTATGAGTGCCACTGTATAATAGCACTTAGAGATAATTAAACAGTAAATGCCATGCAGTATGTGCATCAATAATAAATGGAAAGAGAGGAAATACACAAACAGTGTGCTTAAAGTATTTTTAGCCGAGCAACTGCTCCACTATTCAGCCTTGATAAATACTCAGTCTTCTCCACAAACTTTCAAGTTTTGTAAGGTGAGTTTTATATTAACATAATAATATAATAATCTATTTTCACAAGCTTCTGATGGCCAAAGCAATACACAAACGGAATCTTTCACATGAAAATAAATAAATAATATAAAATCAGAAGTAGCTATTCCAAAACACAGTTACAAGACATTTTTTTTTCAAAACGGCAACAGTTGAGAGTTGTCTTTCTCTCCATCAACAATACGGTCTAGTGTTCACGTAGCCCACTCCTCCCTCCCACTCTCAGTGGCAAGCGGACCATAGCCCTGTGAACCAACTCACCCGAGCCCTCCGGGCCCGGTCAGCATTGTGAGGCCGCCTACAATACCCAGCCTGACCAATATTAGCATTCTGGACCTCAGCTCATTAATACAGTGGCCTACAGCTCGTCAATCATGAGACCAGAGGCCCTGTCGCACACAGAGTGAAATCTACATGCTCATCAAAATGTTCATTGTAGGAAAAAAAAAAACTAACCACAATGAGTGTGCAGAAATAATCTGAACTCCCACGATGTCCAGAAAGTTTGACCATGTATTACTCGGTTGGTTAATCTTTTCCTCCTAGTGGAAAGCTTTTCGCCCCCATCTGTAATACCACAAAATGAACCATGCGACTTCCTCCATACCTGCCGTTTGAGTCCTGTAGGCTGCGGAGCGTTCTCCTCAAACTTGGCGAGCAGCTGGGTGGCCATGACTTTGACTTTGTTGTGGTTCCCCGCGGCGCAGGAGTCCATTTTTCCCTCCGACAGGACAGCTGTGACAGGCGGCCTGTCGTCACGACCGGTCCTGGATACCTCCTCCTGTGAGAAAGGAGAAAAACAGTCAAATCGGTTTGCCTGTTGCCCGCAGTCTAGAGGGATTCATTAGTCTGTTCTGGTCGGATAGGCTGCTCAAAAAAATAACCACACGCTCAAAATCTGAGACAAGTTTGTTGTCAGAATTACTCACATCTTCAGACTGGCTGGTTTTCCTTCTCTTCCCCAAACCGTCCACATCCTTCTCTTTTTTGTCCTGCTGATGACACATCATGAGTTATTTTCACTCCTACTAAAACAAAGAAGTGATAAAGTGCAATTTTTGACATTTTTAAATAGTGCTGTCAGTTAAACGCGTTATTAACGGCGTTAACACGAACCCATTTTAACGGTGTCAATGTTTTTTATCGCGAGATTAACGTTCTTTTTGGCCTAGCAAACTTTGTAGTTTTTTTCCACGTGCTGTTGCAACAACTAGTAACGTTAGAAAAACTACAACACCACACCGGATCTAGATAGACCGGAAACAAAACAACAGGCATGCCTGCACACACTCGTTTGGGTTTGCGAGCCGGCCAAAGAGTAGTAGGCTACCGTTACGTTTTGAGAGGATGGCGAGCGCCAGACGCCGAAATGGATGCCAAAAAGATTCTGAATGGAAATTTTACTTTTAAAAAGTTGCCAAATGGTTCCATTGACAAGACCAAAGTGATCTGTGTGTTCTGTCGTTGTGAACTGAGCTATCATCGCAGCACGTCCAGTCTGAAATACCACTTGATGGCCAAGCACACAGCTGATGCCAATTCTCCGCCCCCTCGTCAAAGACAGGGGACAAAAGCACAAAGCCAGGCTGATCCACTTTTCCATGTTGATAAGGGCATTAAAATGAGAAAAAATAATTGGACAAAAAGAAATCTAGGGACATTTAGAATAGATAAAAATGTGCAATTAATTGCGAGTTAACTATGACATTGCGATTAAATATTTTAATCGTTTGACAGCACTAGTTTATAAGACAAATCAAGGGGTGCTAACAGGTATTTCTAAGACACCGACCTTCGGATTTCGTTTCCTGGATATTGCTATGCTCTGACCAAGTTTGCTGAGGAAGGAGATGGGAGATTTGGTGCTGGATATCAGTGCTGCCTTCTCCTCAGGACTCAAGTTGTGGTTATCTGAACAGAAATCCACAAAGATTTAAAGAAAAAAAATCCTCTTAGTATTATAGGTAATTATGTTTTCAAAGCATCTTACTTCTGTAATTACAGACACCTCACAAAACCAGATTACAGAAGCAAGCAGCCCTACTGTATCACCCGCTCTCACCTCCGGGTGGCACTGTGTCCTTAAACATCTCATAGAACTGGCTGAGGTACATGACCATGGAGAGTTTGTCTGGCTCTACCACAGAAGACATCTCCTTGCCAGTCATGCAGGGTGAAATGCCAAATTCCCTCTCCGCCACGTCGAAACCCAACTGGTTGTTCTTCTCCTGGTCTCGCTCGTCCAGGGAATCAAAGTCACTGAGGGCAGGAGCAAGACAACAAAAGAGAGAATGAGATGGGACAGGTGAGGTGCGGTGAATGCGATGACAAAGATAAGGGACAAAAAGAAAAAGCTAATCATAAACCAATAAGCAGTCATCTCAATCATCTTAAATCTGCTCCTGTAAATGTAACACGAATACACACATACAGCATAATCACTCACAACTTAATTGTGCTGACTTTAGACATCAAATTAGATTGCAACTCTTTGAGGTTTTAGTAGTGGAATTTGGCGGACAACATACATTTGACAATAATTCTTTTTTTTTTCTGCGTACAAAATAATAAGAGATTGAAAAAGATGTGACTTTTGCATTAGAATTCTTCATCGTCTGCCATTTTGAAGCCCGGCCTACTTTGTAATTGAGAGGTGAATAGATTTCATTTGAACCCCATAACTATTACAAGATATATACTGTGTTTGAATATTGCAGTAGGAGACATTAAGGTGTACTTTAGGTGTACTAAGGTGTGGTTTCTCTGGCCATTTGGGGGCAGCAGAAACAAACTACATGGTGTCACCAAGTTGATATGGTAATATATTAGCAAACAGCTTATTTACAAATCCAACATATACAGAGCAACAGTATCGTTACAATATCATTGTTCTTTTGAGAAGGATGTTTCTGACCACCTGAAAAAAAACTCTCTACTCTCTACCAACTCCTGACGGAGATATCTGGATATTTAGCTGATAAAAGCTGCACCATGTTCACCAGCTAGTTGCTAACTTTGTCTGTCTGCTAGCATATGGTTGATTTTTTGAGTTTTTTTTCCTCTAAAATCAGCTGCCTGCTGTGGCTGGAAATAGAGGACGGTCCCGTCGGGTCCAGTCGGGTCCCGTCGGGTCCCGTCGGGTTCGGACAGATATTTAGAAATGAGGTTTGGGTCGGGCTCGGTCACATCAGTGCGCCTCTTGTGCGCGCCTGTGTTAACATGCGCGCGCCTGTGTTAACGTGTGCTTGTTGCCCCGTGTGCACTGATGCGCTCATCTGTTGACATTTCCAAATGCCTTCCTACAGTTGCTTAATAAAAGTGGGCTTTCCACACAAACAAACATACATGTAGGGCTGGGCGATATGGAGAAAATCAAATATCACGATATTTTTGACCAAATACCTCGATATCGCAACGATATTTTAGTGTTGACTATCGGTGCTTTCACAAAATATTTACACAATGAGATTTTTGATAAATAATCATCAGTAATGTGGATATAATGACTAAGTGGGTAAAGGGAAATAACAGTTACAACAGTCTGTTAAGTTCAGAAAATGACATCACTTTACTGTAATGCAGCCTTTAAAACCAGGAAAAGACAGCACTTATATATTACCATATCCAAAATCTAAGACGATATCTAGTCTCATATCACGATATCGATAGATTGCCCAGCTCTACGTACATGTGTCATTAGTATGAGAAAAAAATTCGGGTTGGGTTCGGTTACTGCTCTGTCGGACACGGGCCGGGCTCGGACAGAAAAATGCGGCCGGATCCGCACTCTAGCTGGAAACAACGCTAAGTTGTTTAAAGAGTTAAACAAAACCAGTGTGGACTGTGATACCGGAACGATGAGCTGACAGACGCTTTAAAACGCCGTAGAGCTGAGAGAAACTGCAGAGCCGGGGTGTAACTCTGGGTTAGTCACTACAAGAAACCCCTTTCACATTACACATATCCATTTCATCATTAATATCATTTTTTTAATTATTGCCGCTTTGAATTTCTTTAATACAATCCAAATCTCATGATTAGCTGATCTCCTGATGCACAATGTGATGAATACGGATTTACACAATTACTCTGACATGGCTGATGATAATTCTTTATCTTGCACACCAAATCAATGAGGAGCATACCAAATATCCGCCTCAGTTTATGATGAGGGCGTAAGAGGGAACAAATCTATATTTTCCGACCACAACTATTGGTCAGCCTTGGATATAAACGGAAATGAACTGACACTGAGTCTGCATTAAACACTAATGAAGAAGAATTTCTGTACACACTACTGTACATGTTGTGGAAAGCATTACTGTAAATGTCATTATGCTGCAGCCGAAAATACCATTAAGATGGGTCATCAATACATCTCAACTGCACATCAAGTCCATTTAAAAGCATTAGCTTTAGAACATCAGGCACAGAGTGGAGCCTCCACTCCATCCCTCTTAACTGTCCGTCTTGTACATGCGTACACGTGAACGCAGTTTTCCCAAGGTACATCCACCCATCACACCCACCCCCCACCCCCTTCCCCTCCCATCATCAAAGGCAGCAGAGCACAACTGCTACACTACATGGTAAAGGTCAAGCAAAGACACTAATAGCTTATAATGTTAATTGCCACGTTGCATCCAGAGGGTAAACACCTACATTAGACATTGTGGATGGAGAATGTGTTGTTTAAAGAGTGTGTAAGGATAAAGAGTGTTTATGTGTATGTGAGTGTGGGTGAAAAATCCAGGATGTGAGAAGAGGAGGCCATTGTGACTGGTAGCTGTCAACTCATTTACAGTGATGTATAACTCAAACCCAAGGTCCCAGCCAGACAATACACATCACTGGCAACCAACAAACTCATATAAACACAGCAGGCCAGTCATTCCAGGCACAGCAGCTGTTTAAACCCTTTCACTCTAACCATAAAGGGACACGCTTGGCAGAGCTGACAAATGTTTACTTATACACAGGGTGCGATTTTTGAAAAAAAGCATGGGGGGGGGGGGAGGGGGGTTTGATCATGCACAACAAACCAAAACATGCAAGAATTAAAGGTGCTCTAAGCGATGTTGGGTGATGTCACTTCTTGTTGACATTCAAAGTATTTTCAAACAAAACGGAGGCTAGCTCGCCCCTCCCTCCTCCTCATCCCGTCCCCTCCCCCTCCCTTCCGTGCACTAACCCCCCCAACCCCCACCACCAAACCCTTCTTGTCCGTTATTGGCTGGAACACTGTTTGTTATGTTTGGTGGTGCAGGTTGGCGCAGTTTGTTTTTGTTGCCATTTGTGGAGCCTGGGCTGTCTCCAGGTTACGGTGTGTTCAGGGGACAGGCAGCTAGCGGATAGTGAGGAGATGTTTGCTGTATGTCACAAAAAATGTTGTAGCCTAAAAAACGTGTGACATCGCTTAGAGTAGGGCTGGGCGATATGGAAAAAATCAGATATATCACGATATTCTTGACCAAATATCTCGATATCGATATTGCGGCGATATTTTAGGGTTGACATTTGGTGCTTTAACAAAATATCTTCACGCTTAGATTTTAGATAAATAATCATCAGTAATGTGGATGTAATGTCTAAGTGGGGTAAAGGCAAATAATAGAACAGCTAGATCAGTCTGGTAAGTTCAGAAAAGTACATCACTTTACTGTAATGCAGCCTTTAAAACCAGGAAAAGACACTTATGTCATATTACGATATTACGATATCCAAAATATAAGACGATATCTAGTCTCATATCACGATATCGATATATCGCCCAGCTCTAGCTTAGAGCACCTTTAAATCCCCTTTCAATACCACTCTTCCAAACGTGCCAAAACACTTATTCATGCACTTTAATATTCAATGGAAAATAATCTCAAAATGACATAGCACGTCGTGGTGTCAACATAAAACACAACGCTTTCAAGCCGGAGAGCGCCGTTCACTTCGCAGCGAAAACAAAAGACTTTCACCCAGGAAACGCTTGTTCGTTCCTCAGGTGTGTTTTAATCCAAACCACCATCTTTTTCCTAAACTGTAAGAGTCATTTTGGTGCCTAAACTTAACTGTCATCACCACATGACGCTCACTTTTTCTGGCTAAACTCAACTACCGCGGCCCCTGAAAGGACCGTCATCTGGCGGTGCCCTGTAGTCACCTATCAGCGGCTAAACAACAGGGATAAAAATAATTCAGCAAAGGCAGGGATATGTAGACCAGAAAGGGGGAAATCGCACGCAACTTCCCAGAACCCCCCCCCCTCCCCCATCTTATACAGATGGATTAATCTGTACTCTTTGTGGTGTGTGTTCTGCATGTTATTTCTTTCAGATACTCACATGAGGTCCGGTCTGTATCGGTCAATGAGGGCGCACAGGGCCAGACCGCTCTTCCAAGACATAGTAAGGTCGGTTACATTAACATTCCTGTATCCCTCCGTTTGTCTCTGACACCAGTTCAGCAGTTTACTGGATCGAGCTATGGATTCTGGGGTGGCAGAAAGAGAAGACGAAAGGCTGAACAGAATCTGGATTAAACATTGAAAGAAATAGAAATCTATTTATGGCAGCCCTACACATCTGTTGCTGGGCAATCTCATGGCCTTGGTCAGGCGAGGCTGAGCATAGTATCATAGAGTTTTGTCAACCATGGCATCATTATCCATGTTAGTACCAGTTTTAACCAGCCAATGAGGAAGTATTACGAACCATGAGAACATTTTAAAAAGGAGCACAAGGATGCACATAAAGGTTAGGATGAAGAACTCGCAGGAAATAACTTAAAAACAGCTAGAATGGACATTAAATAAAACTGTTGAATAAAACCATGGCGCTCGAATGAGATGACCAAGCTAGTACACGCAGAATTCATTTCATAAGCTTCAATCAGTCCATCCACAAGTTCCATCATTCAACGTTTCATTTTACATCATTCATTCACGAGTACATCGCAGGTGAACTGCTTAAGCTATGAGGAATCCCTAAAAAAAAGCAACACCATGCATTTGGACTTTGTGTTACCTTGCAACTGCTTGTCAAGCAGGCAATTGTCTAGAGTGAAAATAGTTCATTATTACATTTCAGCAACAGTGATTGCAGCAAAATTCTACACTGATCCATCGGCACATTAAAGAACATGTTTTCCACTACTACACCAGTTTAAAAGCATAAAGATAAAGATACAAACCATTCCTGGCCAACTTGGGTGTTGACGAATTGATCACATTCTCAACTTCAATGTGCATTTCCCTGGACTCTCCTGTGTCGCAGAGATGCCTCATCTGCAACATACACATATGTATTACATATCTGAAATTCCAAACACACTGCATTGCAGGAACATACATTTTGTGTTTTGCCTATAATAGATGGCAGCTGAGATGTGTTAGCTGTCATACTCACCTGGCTGGGCTTGAGGAAGTTAAGGCTAATGTTGGGGTAACGTGTGGTTGGATCCACGCTGAAATGACTGACGTTCTTACTGACGTTTTCTGGCGTGGTTTGGGGCAGTAGACGATATATACTCTCCCTAAAGCAAATAGGAAAACATGAAATAACTTCCAATGCACTATAGAGTCTTATTGATACTTGTTGAAAATATAGGGGGTAAGTATGCAGTAGCTTAAATTAACACATTAACATTGTTATCAAAAAGCACAGAGAGTTATTGCAGAATAGAGGAGTCACATTCCCTTCAGTTCTTATTAGAACCTCTTATCTCATTAGTACTAGAAGAGGTGGGACTGAAATCACATACAGGCACATTTCCTAGTAAAGCACTTAGAGATAAAAGGGTGTGTTTGAAGAGAGAGCGAATATGTACGTGTGGCGGTGTGCGCATAAGTGTGTGAATGCAAGTACAAGAGGAGGACGAGTCCCTGCGTTTTAGTGTTTCCACACCCTCACCTCTCAGCCAGAACCTCAAGAGAGGTTTTTCCCTGAGCCCAGCTCTTCACCATCCAGCCCGAGTCCATGGCTGCCAGGAAACCTCGGGCGATGCCAGTGCCCATGGGCCAGAAGGGCTGGAGACAACAGCGAACACCACATTCAACAACCAAATATGGCCACAGAAGAACCAAGGACATAAAATAAAGGGGTAGAGCTGCGACGCAAGATTTAAAGAAACGTAGTGTCATGGAAAGCTTAAAAGTGCTCATATTATGCTTTTTGGCTTTTCCCCCCTTTCCTTTATTGTGTTATATATCTTTTTTGTGCAAGTTATAGGTTTACAAAGTGAAAAAGCCCAAAGTCCACCCCAAAGGGACTTACCATCTTCCAGAGAAAACACTGTTCCCAAACTGCTCCAAACAGCTCTATTGTAGTCCAGCCTTTACTTCCGTGATGAACGTGCGTCACTTTGTTAACACACGTTATGATGCTCGCCTAGCTGCTAGCGTGGCACGCCCTCATACTCTTCTTCTTATTCTTCGCTTCTGATTAGCCAGTAGTGCTGACCAAGTTACTGCGCATGTGCAACTCCCAACAAAGATGGAACAGAAGTGAGATGTCTCACTCTGAAGCTAAAACAGAGAGCTCAACGCACAGGGTGAAAAGAGGAGCTGCAGCAATGTGCAGTACAACAAAAACATGGTGTTTTCTGAAAACTAAATGAACCTATTCTGGTACAACCTCTAAATACAATAATGAACCTGAAAATAAGCATAATATGAGCACTTTAAAACCTCTGCCGTCTCTCTCACCTCCAACAGGCTGTCGCCCACAAGCGCCACCAGCAGCTTGTGGCCATTGCGTTGGCGCACCATGGCGGCGTTCTCTGAAGCGTACATGCAGGTGAAGTCGAACATGGCTACGTCGGGCTGGCCGTAGTGGTTGATGGCAAAGTCCAGTGCGGGCAGCTGATGGTTGGTGGAGAAATCTGCAGCCTCGCTGGCGTACGACAGCAGGGCAGCCTGGTCCACGTTAGCTCTGGAGAGCAGCAGCTCTGTGTCTGCATAGTCCTACAGGAGGGATAAGAGAGAGCAGATTAGACGTGGCATTCACGTGAGTTCTCCAGAGATATATGATTGAAAAAGTCTACATCTAGGTAGAGGCACGAGTCTTCAAACTAAACCTAGCCATGATGCAAGACTTACTCAGCACAGCGGCATATAAAGAAATTTGATGGCAGCTACGTACGAAAACTACAGACAAGGCCAAGTCGCACTTATGCTATGGTCTTAAGGCACTGACACACCAACCCAATTATCAGCCGTTGGACAGTCTGGCGAGGTCGCTGACTCAAGTCTGTTCGGTGTGATCCGTGCCGTTGTCAGTCAGAGGAGCTGTCGGCGTTCATTTTGGCCGATTTGACTTGCCAGTGGGCAGTCGGACTCAATGACCAATCTGGCCAGTATCTTCTTATTACTAGCCATCGTATTTTCTTCTGTTCAGCGTGTAATGACAACAACGATCCTTTTTGACTACTATTAACACTGTCTGATGAAAACAATGACTGACGACAGCGTGCTCTGTGTTTACTAGGTCGACAATACAGATTAGCGCCGCCTGCTGTTATGGAGACGTATTACGTCTCGCACACGCACAAAACGTACGCTCAAGTCGGCGTTGCTTTAACAATATATATATATATATATTACATAATATATAATATATAATATATATATTAGGGCTGTCAATCAATTAAAAAATGTAATCTAATTAATTACATACTCAGTGATTAATTAATCGAAATTAATCGCATACATAATTAACGGTGCCTGAACCGATACTTTTTAAGAAAGTAAAAAAAAGGAAGGAACAACAGTTGGCAACATTAAAGAACGGCTTGTTTATTGCTAAGGCCATATGGTCAAAATTAAATGATTTAATAATAATGTATAACAATAACTTATTTCACTAGTAAATTGCTGTTGAACAACAAAAACAACCACCAGATGGGAAAAGGACATTTACAATAACTTCAAATGCACCACGAGGCTGTAGTTTACCAGTTTCAATGAACGCACCGTCTGTGTTGTTTCTCCGACGGCCGCTGCAGATTGTTACATAGTTGAATCCTCAACAGTAAAACACAGTCACACTTTACACCGTTTAGCGTTAGCTGTCAGCATTTTAACCGTTTTTAATCCAGCTACTAGCTAGCGGTAGGCTAACGTTAGCTGCTGTTGAGCATAGTGTTAACTAGCTAGCGGTAGGCTAACGTTAGCTGCTGTTGAGTACAGTGTTAACTAGCTAGCGGTAGGCTAACGTTAGCTGCTGTCGAGTATAGTGTTAACTAGCTAGCGGTAGGCTAACGTTAGCTGCTGTCGAGTATAGTGTTAACTAGCTAGCGGTAGGCTAACGTTAGCTGCTGTCGAGTATAGTGTTAACTAGCGTCACGTGCAGCGGTGTTTGTGTTGCCTGTATCGTCTGTTTCAGAGCTTCAGAGAGTAGCACATTCACATTCTCATCTCCCTCCTTCATTTTACAGTTGAATGGTGGCTAGAACGGCTCAGATTAATTAATCGAAATTAACGCGTTATTTTGACAGCCCTAATATATATATATATATATATATATATATATATATATATATATATATATATATATATATAAACTGTATATATTGCCCATCCCTAGATCAGATATTATTTTGATACCCAGATTCAGATGACATGTTAATACCTGGTGGAAATAAGGGCCAAAATGACATTGACATTGCCTTCATCTGTGAAGACCATGTTAGATATTCTACTGTGTGGAAGAGTTACTGAAAGCTAACAGAATAAGTGATATTTAAATAAGTGTCTTTTTTGTAACAGGGATATATGCCATTTGGCAATAGTGGCATTGTGTAAACTGAGCAACAATTTGAAGTTGATAGCCACTTTAAGACTTCACTGCGCTACAAAGACGTCCAAGCACTTGCAGTGGAATAAATGTGCAGTTCGCAAGTCTCTCCAACATGTAGCATCAGATCAATGCATGCTTTCAGAGTGACATGTTTTCACAGAGGGCGGTGAGATGCACATTCTTCCACCTTCAAGCTCCCTGGTTGTCCAATGCCAGGCTGGTGGTGATGATGATAATGGGTGAGGTGAGGGGCAAGGTAGTGGAAGATATGAATGACGGTTGTTTTCTGATTTGCAGAGCTGCCTTGAACTGTGTGAACCCACCGTCCCCCTCTGCCATCCCTTCCACCCTTCCTCTATCCATTTAAGGGGCAGGACACAGTCAATTTCATTACTATAAAAGGATCTGTCTAGGACTTTGTATTAAAAGGGAACTTCCAGCAGTTACTACACCAGTAAATTATGACTTTTCATTAACACATGCCTACATACTCCAAATCCCCTCAGGCTTCAGACTTCAGTGTGTATACCAACACATCGTTAATGTCATCAGCTCACTACAAAAACACACACAGACTTGCACGCCCATCTAAAATTATCTGAAGAAGAATGATGACTGGGACTAGGTTTGCACATGAAGACAGACATGTAAAAAGGTATTTCCTGTTTCCTGTGGAAAGTGGCCAGGGAAAGGAAACTACCGTGTATAGTGAGGACACAAACACAGTAAGTGTGCTTGAGTTGGCAGTTTGTTCCTGAACACTGTTGGCTTAGACCATTAGGCCAATACTGGGCAAAAGCAGAAAGAGAATAAAAGAATGAAAGAGAGTGAGACAAAAAAGGCAAGAGAGAGGGTTCAGACTTCAGATTTTGTCAGCCTGTGCGTGCATATAGCCTTTATGTCTAATACAGAGTCAGACTGAGATTCAACAATTGTCTCTTGAACACAAGCATGGACCACATTGAGCTGAGTTTTGGGCTTTGATCACTCACATGCAGAATGACTCCTTTCTCCAGCAGGCTCTGTTTTTTGGCAGTCATCACAAAGTAGTGTGTGTCATCCTTGTAGTAGACAATGTTTTCCAGGTCAATACCTAAAAAGCCCAAGAGAAAGACGTATTGTTATATACCGAACACAATCGTTTTCTTTATTGCCATGGCTGGCTGTCATGTCGTCATTAGAGGCGCAATTACCCGACTCAGAGCACACAGCCAAAGCCCTGCGGGGACATCCTCATATCAGCAATAAACTGTGGCAGGCTTGGCATCGGAACTAATTTTAAGCATTTTAATTGGATGAGCTCACAAATTCAGAACTGTGATCCAAGGACAGCTTATTTCTCCGGTTTACCTTTATTTCACCAAAACATCACTTGGCATCCACTGCTAACAGGAACAAGTTGGAGATCTTACAATTCCAAAGAAATGTTTTTTATGCTGTATCCCTGAGTTGTTGAGTCTTACAGTTACCTCAAGAAAACAACATAAAGTCCTTGAAGCAATGCGGGAGAACAGAGCTGTGACAGACCTGTTGCTTCTCTGAGATCTTGAAAGAACTTCTGGTTGAAGATGAAGGCCACACCGCTGATCTCCTCAACCTTTGCCTCCGCTGACGTGTTCCTGTTGATGAAGTTCGCAGTGATGGCAATGGCAAGCTTGCCCCGGAACTCCTTACGCCGAAACCCTGGGGGAAATTACAAGAGGATGAGGAAACAGGGTCTGGAATCATTAGGCACACACCTGAACTGTGACACCATAAATAAAAATTAAAAAAAACAGAGAGTAAACCCAAACACTCCTGTGCTCATGTTTGCTTTTACGACATATCAAAGCCTGCAAAGGCGCCCTGTACTCTATAAACGCAGCCAGATGTTCTGTATCATGATAATGTAAACAGTTTTTTTAGTTTTTCAAGCTGTGTGATTGCAGTTCATGGTTATCCCACAGGGAGCCTGCTGCTTCCCTTCATTTATGCAGCAGTCAGTAATACAGAGAGGGGTCATGGTACTCTACTCCACAGGGGTTCCTGTTGCCAGTTTTCCTCTCATAGAGGAAAACAGACAGCCAATTCAACAATTGCTATTCGACTCGGCTGGGAGAGCCGTGAGAAATACTCTTTGGACGTAGCAGCCAGACACAAACAAACGCACACATACACAGATGTGCACAAATGTTCATTCATACGTCAGGAACGGAGTGATGTCAGGCACCCAACCACGGCTGTACACAAGTGAGATCATAATCGCTCTGACTAAAGTCCAAGTCAGCTTAGAGAAAACAAATAGTGCTGTTTGTGCTAAAAAAAACTGCATTGCTAATGCATTTCTCCCAGTCGGTACAGGCGAACTTGCCTGGTAGTGTGTTCCTCCTTCCGTCTGCTCCGATGATGACATCAAACTCCAGCTCATTGACAGGGTGTGTCCTGGGGTGGACTTCAGCCCTCCAGCCTATCCCTGAGAAAACACCGCATGTGTAATCAGACAGATATGCATCAACAGAGCCAGCTTAGAGCCTCTGACAGATAGTTCTCTGACACACGTTTCTGCCTTCATTCATTCTTGTTCGACTTGTCCATCAGCAGTTTGACTCACTTACTTTCAGTCTCTTGATCTTGTGGGGGCTCAATAAGACCCTTGAACTCTACATTGACATGGATCTCAATGCCCAGCAGGAGTGCCACTTTCAGAAGAATTAACTGAAGCTGACGAATACCTACAATACAATACAGAGAAGGAAAGAAAATGTGAATGAACTACAAAACCCACAAAAAATCATCTTCCAAACACATCAAATTACTTAGAGAAAAAAAAAAGGAATATACAGCAAATTATTAAGCACAGTAGAGCAAAACATGTCAAGTGTACTCACTGATATGATCGATAGCACCAGCACAGAACTTTCCGTAGAACTTTTTGGCCCCGAGGCCCCTGAGGTCCTGGATGGTGAAGGGCCAGAGGTGCAGCACGTTGTTCCTAGAGAAGGCATCTCTCTTTTCCAACAGCACCACTTTGGCCCCCAGGAAAGCCAGCTCGATGGCTGTGCGTAGGCCGCATGGTCCCGCACCAATGATCAGACACTACATACAGAGAGAGACGCAGAAGTAAGTAAAGTAATAGTTGATGAGAGAGAGAGAGAGAGAGAGAGAGAGAGAGAGAGAGAGAATGCGATTCGACAGAGATTAGTAGTCCAATCAGACACTAAAGATGAAATTGTGGTCACCACACTAAATCTTTTCTTGTCTTTGTTTTGTGTTTTCCCTTTAGGAAAACAATGGCTGTTTTACCGCAGATCATTTGTATGCGGGTTTCGTGTACGGGGTGCAGCAGAGAGACGTCGCCTCTGCAGCTCGTTTAGTTAACAGGGATAGCAATGCTGATAAAGTGGTCGCAACTGTGTGGTCAGACTTTTCAAAATCCCACGCAGACAAAGCTCGCTGCAGTTGCAGGCTCACTTCAATAGCCGAAAGCTGCCGCAGTTTGGTTACACTTCCTCTGAAACGTGCTACGTATATAATGTGCTCCAGTAAGAAAGACAATACAGTTAACTAAAATGTAGCAAAGAACATGGGAGCTACTGGCCGCATCTGCCAAAAAAAAAAATAAATAAATAAATAAATACTCTAACGTTAGATTATTCGCACACATGCTTCCTAAACACATTTTACAGTTCGCACACATATTTAGTCGCACACGCAAGTGAAATGGTCACACTGTCGAGCCCTGTCCAAACAGCAGTGGACCTAACCAATCAAGGTCTGGTGAGGAGCTAGTGGCAGCTACAGGTGTGGTTTAGGTGTGTGTGTGTGTGTGTGTGTGTGTGTGTGTGTGTGTGTGTGTGTGTGTGTGTGTGTGTGTGTGTGTGTGTGTGTGTATTGGCCACGATTGTTCGTTCAAAACAACAATGGTGGACGTGCCTGCCCCAATTTCCAATGACGACTTCTCAGATGGTTCTGTGTTTACAAATCATCTGGCGCATCAGGTTATGTACTTTGGGTTTCTATGAGAACATGTCTACATGCTTTAATACTACAAAAAACATTTTTTCTCATACTGCCTGTCTGAATACCTGTATTCACCCTCTGTCTGAAACACTCCTGTCTCTTTAAGCCCCCTCCTGAAAAGCCCAGTCTGCTTTGATTGGCTTGCGAGAATAATATGGTGCATATTTGAAAAGGTAGATATTTCACCTTTAAGGTAAGATATAAGATAGAACTCTATTCATCCCAAAGGAAATTGTATTAGTACTTTAGTGAACTATATTTATAAATCAGAGCTCAAAGCGTCACTAGTCTTTCAACTGAACAGCTGTCAATTCAACTTTTTAACGAAAATAATACAGCAGTTTTATAACTCTCAACCCTTATTTTGGGGTTGTTTACACTGCAAACCTATAGGAGGTGACAAATCAAATGTTCAAAAGTGGAAGCGTCCTTTCACATAAAGCAATCACACGCCGGTCTGGCTGGTAAACATGATCCTCACATTACATGATCCCTTAACATCGAGGATAAAATTTTAGCTCTCGCTGCACTGAAGTCAACAAGAGGCAAAGACATCCTTAAATGAAGCATACCGTTTTTAATGATCCAGGCTTACCTTTGAATTGGCACAGACCCGGCCCTTTTTGTACTCCTTATGGCAGGCCCTCTTGTCTAACTTTGCCCAGAGCGCCTTGGCCTTCCAGTAGTTGAGTTTGGACTTGAGCTTGTGATAGAAGATCCTGTACTCGCCGGGCTTGACTTCCAGGTGGTCACACAGCTCCTGGAAGGCCTTGAGCGTGCCCTTACACGTGGTCCCCTGGACAAATTTGTCGAACAGGACATGGGACTTGTTCACCCCATCTCCTCCAGTTGCACCTGCGCCTCCATCCCCCATAGTCCAGACTCACAGAGGGCTGTGAGGGCCCTTCACCCCCCAGACAGGGGTCTCTGGATCCAGCCCCAGCCCTGGAACACGCTCTATAGGGTGGAGCACTCTAACTCCCAGCCTCAAGCATCTTCATTCTGTCCATGAGAGGGAGAGATAGAAAGGTCAGTGAATCATAGAAGACAATGCAGAAAAAGCTAAACTTACGAGACTACAGCTTCCGAATCTGTCCAATCCAACAGAAACAGAAGCTTTAATTAGATGCAAAGAACCAAGTTGAGATTGCCTACGTCTACTAGCCTCTTCTGGTGCCCTTTAAGCAAAATGGGCCTTTATCTTCTCCAACTATGCACTCATATGTATGACGGCTGGAAGGTCGAACAATCAAAGCAGCAACTGAGGATAAAGACCAGGGCATTTAAGTATCACTGCCATTCTTCTGCAGCGACATAACCTCAACCAACCTCTTATCTGTCTAGAAATGAGGCTGCCGGACACAGGAAGGGCACTGAACCCACACAAAGCCAAACAGGAAACACTCAGGGCATATAGACATGATTGTGGTATATCACTCCAGACAGACTCCAGACACAGGAAATAGCAAGTTCATCCCAAAACACTATGAAACAAAACAAAATCCTAGGCATTTAAGCAAATTAATTGGCAATAGAACAATGTTTCAAGAAGCCAGCTAGTTTTATCCACTTATTTGCTTTAGCTTCCTGTGTAGATACTGAGTGAGAGTTGACTTTTGCGACTTTTGTTTACCTTCTGTGACATGGAGCAGTCCACCTTTACGTGTTCTGCGTTTTCACCCATAGGGGGAGCGAGATCATTCATATTGTTTGGCGTCTATGGTTCAGCTGTCATGACTGGAATGTCTTGATAGGCTCTTTGTTTTTAAACTGACTGTATTTAGTAGAGCCCGACCGATATAGCGGCGTGCCAATATTATCGGCCGATATTAGGCATTTTCCAAACTATCGGTATCTGCATTTATAATGGCAGATAAATGAATATTTAAAAAAAATCTAATAAAAACGGACGAAACACCCTTCATTTTTAAACTGCATTATCATATTATTTTAGTGAGGACTAATAAATAACTACAAATAACTAATGTTATGGAAATCTGTTTGTTTTGTTACGCGTTTCTGGATTTAAAAAAATATATATAAATCGGCCGATATATCGGAATATCGGATTTTCAAATCACCAAATATTTGTATCGATATCGGCCTTAAAAATCCTTTATCGGTCGGGCTCTAGTATTTAGCAGCATGAGCAGCCTTTAAAAAGGTCAGTGTTACTTAACTTCAGTGCAAGTATAAAAAGAAGACAATGGAGAAAGAAAGAAATGCCACAAAGTGCTAGGACAAAAGTATTAACGATGACGGCAGAAAAAAAACCTTATTTGATCCAGTCTATTTGCTGAATAATAGGTTTTCAGCCAAGCAGTGGCTCTAGTTGGCATTAGCTCCCCAGGGCAACGGTGCAGAAACTTGCTTTGCTTGTTAGAGGTTCACAATGGCTCAGCAAATAGGATACATAACTCTCTGCAATTCAACACGTAGAAAGACTATCCCAAGAATAGCTATCAATTAGGAAAAGAAACTAAGTATTAAATGAACAGGAACAGTTTGACATTTTGGGAAACACACTGCACTTTCTTATATCATAATAGCAAGCCACTGGCAGGAGACTGTTAGCTTAGCTTAGTATAAAGACTAAAAACCAAGTAACAAAATCTGCCTACTAGTTCATTTAAAGCTCACCAATACTAATACAATACTAAAAAAACAAGATATAACATGTTAATTTGTGACCTTTAGAGCTGCTGGTAGGCAAATTGCGTTACCTTTGGACAGAGCCAGGCTAGCTGTTTTCAGTCTGTATGCTAAGTTAAGCTAACCGTCTCCTGGCTCTAGCTTGATATTTACTGTACCAACATAAGAGTGACATCAATCTTCTCATCTAAGCCTTTGCAGGAAAGAAATGTTTCCCAAAATGTAGATTAAATACAGTATGTGTGTGAAAAATCAGTTAAATCCAATTAAAGACTTTCATTTACAGTACAGATTAATGTAAAACATCATCAACAGATCAAAACTAGAGAGGTTAAACATGTATGTTTGGGACAGAGTCACCAATCAGTAACTGAAATCCCGGGGAACACATATGAAGAATTACACGGTCAGCTTTTTTCTCTAAGAAGAGCTTGAGCTTTGTAATCCTTTGTCCAGGATGTTGAGCTGGTTCATGAAGACCAGTGTAGTCCCAGTCCAAGGGAGGCAGGTACAGAGGTCAGCTGGCCTCCTTTTCACACACCAAGTCTTCACCGCAGTGAAAACAGCAGGCTCTGGGTTTGGCTCTGCCTCAGTCAGTCAGTAACGGGGCTGAAGGAAAGGACGGAAAGGACCTCTTCCAACACAAGCATTTACTGTAGCTACCCTGCTACATCATTTCCTACATCATATGGAACAAGCTGGAAGGTCCATCTGCACCTGCAGCAGTTGTGGTCTGGGGTTAATGTATGTGCGTCGTATTATTTTAGTAGCTTATATGCAAAATACTAGGGTTGGGGGGAAAATTGAACATTGTATATTCATGATTTGTTTTTACAACAGTTTATAGAATTGATTATTTTCCCCAGAATTATTATAATTGTTTGTTTTTTTAACCAATGATTCACCTAAATATGTTCAGTTTATGTGTTACATTATATCCATTTCCAGCAAAACAGAGCAGAAGCAGAAAATGCAGAAAATCCATGTTATGTTCTTCTTTACAAATGAAATAAATGTAGATTACTGTAGACAAATTGACGACTGACTCACATGTGATGTGCATTCTTCTTAGAAAACAATTAGGTTTTAGGATCCTCTCATAATATATTGTCTCTAGAAGTGTCTTATTCAACTTTTGTTTTTGTTAAAAAAGGAAAAGAAAATCAAAATACTACCAT
This sequence comes from Zingel zingel, assembly GCA_023566125.1. Classification (NCBI taxonomy): domain Eukaryota; kingdom Metazoa; phylum Chordata; class Actinopteri; order Perciformes; family Percidae; genus Zingel; species Zingel zingel. Next base: position 32,936,125 of record CM042320.1, on the reverse strand, counting down.
CGAATCGCAATACTTCTAGAATGGCAATAAAAGAAATCGCCATACAAATCGAATCAGCATCCATGTATCAAAGGGACAAAAGCATATCATCCCAGCCCTACAAAATACTGTCAAGCACTGGTCCATCTGTATTGACGGCATCAACACTGATCACACAAACATGATAGGGATCCTCTGATCGATTGGGTGTCATAGGAAACAGCCACTGTTCATTACAAATGACTTAATCAATGGCCCTACATTTGCCACGCAAGTCAATAATAATGACTATGTGAAAATAAGCAGGGCAAATAGACATAAACCTCACGCAAATAGTTATGAGGCAACTGAAGCCTGTTGCCTGTTTTCTCCCCATGGACTGGAGATGCTGCGGTTGATTGCAGAGCAGACTGAGATTCAGGCTTGCAGTTTCTTTAGTGTGCAGCAAGTGCTGGGGGGGGGGCTGTGATAGCACACTGCAAACCAACAGAGATGAAAGACAGTTTCAAGGTTATTTTCCTCACAAAAACAGGCCACAGTATAGCCGTCTACATTGTAATCTTAACAACCCCCAAAAGCCTGACAGAAGCATCTTAAAACCAAACGAGTCTTCTGCTTTTCATTCTTACACTCCCTTCTTTGACCCGACTGACGGTTTCTAACTTAATGACAGAAGACAAAGCAAAGAGATCCCAATTCATCAGAATTGGGACCGTTTTATGAGGCAGAGTAGAAGAAAGCAGGTCATCTCAAACTCCTTGTTCAAAGCCTCATGAAAACAGCAGTTAAAAAGAAGATACATCAAAGAGAACAGGAAGTTGGAAGGATGGTCTCAGAGGGGCAATGATTCACTTCATAACGAAATCATGTGCTTTGCTACTCTCCCCATTCGTTTAACTGTGAGGACACACAGTTTATGGCAATGCATCAAAAGCCATGCACTGGAGAGGAGAGGATACTATAACCTTTATGACACGCATCTGAGAAAGCTAGCAGTAATCATCTAATACACTTTGAGCTCTTTGAAGAAACTGCAACTACCGACTGACATGCTGTGTCATTGTGTGTGTGTGTGTGTGTGTGTGTGTGTGTGTGTGTGTGTGTGTGTGTGTGTGTGTGTGTGTGTGTGTGTGTGTGTGTGTCATCCTACACCCTGACCCAGCTTAATGCTGCCAACAATAAAGCTGGCCTATAATTTGAATAATAGTAGCCTCCTGCAGAGACACATATGCTGCTGAATCAACAGTATATCTTGCGCCATGTGTTTCTGTTAGGGGGGGGGGGGGGGAGTGTATGAAATAAGCCATGGTTTCCTTTGTTTTTCTACAATAATAAAATTCCAACAAAACCATTTTAAGTGGATAATAAAAAGAAGAAAAATCAAAGCAGCTTTGGCTCAGCGGGCCCTCAAAATCTCCTGACATCTGGATGGGCTGCAGCCGGATTTTACACATTCACAGAATTCACACAAGAATTTATACAGAGGCATGCAAAGCCTTACACACATTACGCACACACACACACACACACACACACACACACACACACACACACACACACACACACACTAGAGGTCTGATCGGGCCGAATTTTCCCGTCTGAGCCCGGCCCGAGCCCGACAGGCATTAAGAAATTTGTTAAAATCTAAATCTACACGTGTAGGCCTACGTTTGTTTGTGTGAAAGCTTTTATTAAGCAGCTATAGGAAGGCATTCGGAAATGTCAACAGATGAGGTCATCAGCTCACACGGGGCAACAAGCACACGTTAATAAGCTGTTTACTTTAAAATGTTCAACGTGTTAACCTGATCGCTTCGTTTCCTACTGTGATCAGAAAACCAGTGGTTACCTCCAGGGCCGACGTCACACACACACACACACACACACACACACACACACACACACACACACACACACACACACACACACACACACACACACACACACACACACACACACACACACACACACACACACACACACACCTTTTTACTGGTTGTATTACATCATCCTCTAATCTAAAAATAGAGCCAGAGATTAGGCCACTAGGCTACATTTGACAGCACTGCTTTTACGCACTAGAAACGCTGTCAATACCAGAGTTAATGAATAACAGACTATGAATTGATTTCAAAGATAAATAAGTACATTCTAAATTCATATCAATCAAAACTTGCAGTGGCTTGTATCTTTTTTCTTTGTTGTTTTTTTGTTGTTGTTTTGTGCTAGTGTGGTCTGGAATTTCACATTATTCCATTTCATTTTGCCTGCATCCATTATTTAATTTTCATTCTAGGATCAAAGCCACACACAAAAATACATAAAAGCAGCAGAAAATAGACAATATGTTGTCCAAAAAACATGTTCTCTGTCAATATAACAGAGAACAGAATATATATATATGAAAAAAATTTAAAAAAAAAAAACAATCAGAGTGGTTTGGTGTGGGGCTCCGTTTCTGCAGACATAGCAGCAAAAAACAACACAGAAGCTTAACAAGTTTAGCAAATTGCTTACCCGCCATAGCGGCACTGATTAACTGGGATGACTGGGCTGACTGTAAGCTTGTGTCTGTGTCAGTCTGTGTCCTGAAATAGTATCGTGTCCATCCGTCAGTCTCCAGCTCAGGAATGACCAAAGCTCAGAGGACACCCACCTCCTCCTCTCATCCACCAGGAGACTTGGCAGAGAGCAGGAGAGAGTGCAGGATGAGCAGTGGATGTCTTCACAGTAATGGAAGCAGAAGCAAGACAGCACACACTTTATTTACCAGTTCGTAAAACCCTATAATAATAACCCTGTAATAATAGCTGGACCAGTCTTATGTCTCTGCTTATTTATTTTTGTTTGCCTTAAAGGTTCTATGACATGCTGCTTTTTGGATGCTTTTATATAGGTCTTAGTGGTCCCCTAATACTGTATCTGAAGTCTCTTTTATATAGGCCTTAGTGGTCCCCTAATACTGTATCTGAAGTCTCTTTTATATAGACCTTAGTGGTCCCCTAATACTGTATCTGAAGTCTCTTTTATATAGGCCTTAGTGGTCCCCTAATACTGTATCTGAAGTCTCTTTTATATAGGCCTTAGTGGTCCCCTAATACTGTATCTGAAGTCTCTTTTATATAGGCCTTAGTGGTCCCCTAATACTGTATCTGAAGTCTCTTTTATATAGACATTAGTGGTCCCCTAATACTGTATCTGAAGTCTCTTTTATACAGCCACTAGAGCCAGTCCCACAATGAGCTTTCCTTAGGATGTGCCATTTCTGTGTCTGTAGCTTTAAATGCTATTGAGGAGGAGAGAGGGGGGGCAAGGTGGAGGGTGGCGGTGTGGCCTTGACCAGCTTGCGGCCACGGTTGTAGCTCTATTTCCTCATGGGTGGGCCAAATTCTCTGGGCGGGCAAAGCAGAGAAAGGGGAGGTAACCTTTCCCCTTATGACGTCATAAAGGGAAGATTCCAGATTGGCCCATCTGAGCTTTCATTTTCTCAAAGGCAGAGCAGGATACCCAGGGCTCGGTTTACACCTATCACCATTTCTAGCCACTGGGGGACCATAGGCAGGCTGGGGGAACTCATATTAATGTTAAAAAAAAACTCTGACATTTTCATGCCATAGGACCTTTAAGACAACTTCCATTTTGTCTTTGTTCTTGACAGTTAATGACCACCTTAACATCTCTATTGTACTCATGATAAGTTAGTGAGGATGGCTGCATTACAGTTGGATGTTGCTAATTACAGAGAAATATAGTAGCAGGTGTGGCCTAGTCAGGGGCTACCTGCAGGAGTAGAGTCAAAATTTGATTTTATTTTAGATTTAGTAATCAATGTATTGATTAAGGTGAAGCCTGTGATTTTATATGTTTAAAGTTGTCAGCTGACAGTCAACTGGTAGTTAACATTAAAGAACCATTGTGTGGATAGTGAAGGTACTGAACACATGATGAATGAATGAATGAATGTATGAATCAACCTTATTATGATATCAGCATCGTTTGTTCTTTTACTTGCTTGGCTGATATACAAGGCAAGAAACTCTGAAGGGACTTTTGTTTGGGTCGTCTCTCCATGCCGCATTTAAGTAAAGAGATTTGATTCATCCCATCAACTGTTATTTTTAAGTGAATTATAAGAATTTCTCAGACACTAGCAACTAGGAAAAAGTTCACAACCATCATCATGTAAACGAAAACAGAAAAAATGCTAATTCAATCAATTAAATGTTATGTGGGAAGAAGACAGAGAAAAGGAGCGCTTCTTTTTGATATTGGTTAACAAAATCTCTAACAAGGTGCTCTTTGTTGCAGGGGTGATCCTATTGCATCAGAACAGTGTGAAAACCAAGGCACTCGTGTTAAAGAAAAAGTTGAAAAGCCTTTATTGATGCTGCTAATACATAGCAAAGAGTAACATATCTCACCAACGTGTTGCAGCACACAGGCCTTCTTCAGGGTGACATGAGTGCCTTGGTTTTCACACACATGCAATTCATTGTTACGTTAAACAGTTAGTTGATTAGCTTAGTGACTTGACAAGAAATGTGTTGTTGGAAGTTGTGTACCTACTCTGTCGCTCTCTGGGACATGTTTTCATGCTAATCGAATGAGTTTGGAGCTTTAGCAAGGCTACCGCGGACCGCTGGTTAGCTTAGAATGCTAGTATTTGGGGCATGGGGAGACTCAAATGAAATCGCTATTTAATACCACTAAAAAGGCTCGAAACATCACCACACTTACCGTTAGCATACGTGGAATTCCCATACTGTCTATGGAGTTTCCACGTTGCGCGGCGTTCGACTAGTCATGACTGGTTTTCAAGATGTCTCCCGCAAGTAAACATGAACGCGACTGTCTTTATAATCTATCTTTTTAATAAACTATCTGTACACTTACAACGTTGTCAATGCTTCGGTTCACATTTAGGGACCCTAATTATGCTAACGTTAAAGTGTGGTGATGTTTCGAGCCTTTTTAGTGGTATTAAATAGCGATTTAATTTGAGTGTCCCCATGCCCCAAATACTAGCATTCTAAGCTAACCAGCGGTCCGCGGTACCCTCGTTAAAGCTCCAGTCATTCGATTAGCATGAAAACATGTCCCAGAGAGCGACAGAGTAGGTACACAACAGTTAATAACCCCTAGGTTCGTTTTGAGCCGGAATTGTCCTTTAAGTCATATATTAAAGGGGAACTATGGAGTTTTTTTACCTTAACTGAACAGCTTCGAAGTCATTGGAATGGTTATATGACTTTTTTCGAGTTGAATGGTGGTCATTTCACGCCCCCCTAGCGCCTGTGAGCAGAAAAACCACCCTTGCATCTTTCAGCCAGCGAGCCGCCGGCCTCAGTCAGGAAGTATCGCGTGATATCGCGATGGAGTTTTTCACAATATCGTCATGGCTGAGACGGCAAAAAAGAAGCAGAAAGCTATAAAGCATTGTCGGAGGAACAGAGAAAGAGGAAACGGCAGACTGACTGAGCGAGGAGTCACACACGAGTAAACATAGGAGCTGCCAAATATCTATTCTGAAGCTGTAGGAGGAGCTCTATACAGCAACCTGCGAGCAAAAAGAGAGAAAACAGCGAAGAAATGGCCAAAACTGCATAGTATTATTGTACATTTTCATTGTATTAAATACACTGTTTTTTTCCTTGAATGTCCAGGAACACCCAAAAAGTGTACACTTACTAAAGAACCTACAAATAAAGTTAAAAAGCAAAATGTCCAACTTTTGTTAGATAATGAAAATAATCATTATACTTGCAGCCCTAGTTAGCTTGTACTCAAACAGCCTAACATCTAACATAATATTCTACGTGATAAATCCTTAGCATTCTCACCATACCTGTTGCTTTGTATTTTTCCCCAGTTCACTTTAAACACTACTGTCTGTCTGATATCAGTCTCATCATGCTATGTGTCCATTAGGCCTATATGTGCAAGTAGGCTATGTCTATTCTGAAATTTGTAACCCTAAAAATGTGTGTGTGTGTGTGTGTGTGTGTGTGTGTGTGTGTGTGTGTGTGTGTGTGTGTGTGTGTGTGTGTGTGTGTGTGTGTGTGTGTGTGTGTGTGTGTGTGTGTGTGCGCGTGTGTGTGTCTGCCCTGTGGACAGCTGTGCATAGCAACTAAGGTGCAAGCAAAATGCACGAAAACAAGTCCATTCATAAACTTGGGCTGTTTCCCCTGCATACTTAAAAGCATCAGACTTGAAGCATTGAAATATATTCTTTTATTCATATTTCAAAAGGACTGAAGCTTTGTCGGGGACGCTCATCATTCATTACTGTGTCTCTGCCTGTAAACCGTCGCTGTAAACAAAAGAAGGGAATTCAGAGCCTCAGGTCAAACGCTGCAAGTCAAGTCTGAGAGGTATTATCCAGAATCAAGTCTATAAACAGCAGACAGTGAAGAAAGCGTGTTTGTCTAAACCAGAAGAAGATCAAAAACTGGTAGAAATACAATTACCTGAAATGACAGTAATAATGGACCGTCACTCCAAACGTTACCACTGCATGTCAACAGAAAGATAATTCACAAGAAGCTTTAGTCAAGGTAAATGAATAGCTGTGCTGCACCATTTGATACCTGGTATTGTCCAGAAATGTTCATTATGCCCCAATGCAAACCACTAAGCTCAGTTCTGCTATTCATGTCTTGCCTACGCAGGATCAGCCTACAGGAGTGCAGACAGTTGTGTGTGTATTCACATCAGCAGACAAAGCCTCAAACAGTCCCTCCAGAAAAAGGTGGAGTTTTTTTTGTGACTGTTGAAACAAAAATCCTTGATTATGCGGCACGTTTTCTTAAAAAATGCGATGGAATATGCGGGATATTTATACACTTTTATGCAATGAAATTGCGGGAACTTGCAAAAATTGCGGGTCACTTCATAACGTTCCCATGGCAAGAGAGGAAAATGGCTGCTCTTGCGTTAAGTAAACGCGACATTTTTCAACTTTCTGCTAAGATATAGGTGACTTTTTTGCAACGAAAATGCGGGGATTATGAAATCATGCAAGCCCTGCATATTTTGCGCGGAAATTGGCAATTTAGGCAGTGAAAAAACGCGGCCCCCACATAAATATGCGGACTTTGGATGATTATGCGTTGAATTATGCGATCGCATAATCACGTTTTTCTGGAGGGACTGGTTCATTATGCCCCAATGCAAACCACTAAGCTCAGTTCTGCTATTCATAATCGGGCCTACGCAGGATCAGCCTACAGGAGTGCAGACAGCTGTGTGTGTATTCACATCAGCAGACAAAGCCTCAGAGCTCACAGAGCACAAACATTTTCTGACTGGAACTCGACTTGCTTCTGGCAGAGGCCGTCTCCAAACCATCTGACTTTTGAATCCCTTCTGCTTCCGACAGTCAGGCTGCACCGTGCAGTTCATTTTTAGCTCCCACAACCGATGCAGATTTTCACCGACTACAGCAAACAGATCAGCCTCTGAGCCGATAAACATATGAATTCCATGTTGTCCTCTTTTAAAACACTAAACAGACTGACACATTAATCCTCACTGCACTGGAAAAAACACCATGTTCTCGTCACATTCATCACGTCGGTGATGTCCTGGGACTCAGTGAACGGAGACTTAAAAAAGGACAACATGTGCATGCAGCATCCTCCGTTTGTGCCCGTCTCATCACTGTTACCATGTGTCATCTTCCTTCTTTCCTGTCAAACCAAATAAAATAGATCCTCTTTATTGCTTTATGCCGTTGAGGCAAATCAAATAAAAGCAGTTCAAGTATTTGATGCCCTTTTCATCTGAATTGTTTTTTATCTACCAGGAAAAGTACCATCCGTCAAAAGCGAGAACCTTCCAGGTATCTGTGAAAAGTATAGCTCTACTGTACAGTACATAAATAGTAGTAAAGACAGTTTTTACAGCAAGTTACCCATTCAGTGGGCACTAACACACCCCCATACCAGTACAGATGCTGGCTTTTGAACTTTGCGCTGATAACAATCTGGATGGTCCTTTTCCTCTTTGGCCCGGCGGACATGACGTCCATGGCTTCCAAAACCAATTGGAAATGTGGACTCATCAGACCACAGCACACTTTTCCACTTTGGGTCCGTCCATCTCAGATGAGCTCGGGCTCAGAGAAGCCGGTGGCATTTCTGGGTATTGTTGATATCTGGCTTTCGCTTTGCATGGTAAGAGTTCTAACTTGTAGACGTATTGACGAACTGTGTTAACTGACAATGGTTTTCCGAAGTGTTCCTGAGCCCACATGGTAATATCCTTTACATAAGTCGTTTTTTAATACAGTGCCGCCTGAGAGATCGAAGGTCACGGGCATTCAATGATGGTTTTCAGCCTTGCTGCTTACGTGCAGGGATTTCTCCAGATTCTCGGGATCTTTTGAGGATATTATGGACTGTAGATGTAATTGTACATTGAGAAACTTTATTAAACTGTTGGATTATTTGCTCACGCAGTTGTTCACAAAGTGGTGAACCTCGCTGCATGCTTGCTTGTGAAAGGAATTTTGGGGATGCTCCTTTTATACACAATCACGACCAATTAACCTGTTCACCTGTGGAATGTTACAAACAGGTGTTTTTTGAGCATTCCTCAACTTTTTTTTGTTACCCCTGTCCCAGCTTTTTTGTAACATGTTGCTGCAACTAACGATTATTTTCATAGTCGATTAATCTGTCCATTATTTTCTCGATTAATCGATTAGTTGTTTGATCTATAAAAATGTCAAAACATGGTGAAAAATGTAGATCAGTGTTTCCCAAAGCCTAAGATGACGTCCTCAAATGTCTTATTTTGTCCACAACTCAAAGATATTCAGTTTACTGTCACAGAGGAGAGAAGAAACTAGAAGATATTCACATTTAACAAGCTGGAATCAGAGAAATCTTTTTTTTTTTTTAATAAAAAAAATTACTCAAATGATTAATCGATTATCAAAACAGTTGGCAATTAATTTAATAGTTGACAACTAATCGATTAATCGATTCATCGTTGCACCTCTAATCAAATTCAAAATGAGTGAATATTTACAGCAAAACAATAAAGTATATCAGTTTAAAGACACTTGAATATAGTTCACTATATAATAGTTCACTCTGTTTGTAGAACCGCTAAGAAGCCATGACCAGCTCCACACTGTCTTAAATTATGTGATCTAAAAGGATAAAAGTGATTGTAGGTCAGTGGTCATAATCCAAAATGAATACTGGTCCCAGTCTGCCCAGTCATGCTGCCATGACAACAGTCAATTCTACGCAAAAAAAGGGAGAGGGCTTAAAGCTATAGTGCGTAGTTTCTGTCGCCCCCATGAGGAATTCTAAGTAATGACAACACAACTGTTGTCCACATGATACAATCGTTACGTGGTCACACACCACCCCCACCCCTCCGCCACGCAGTTACTCGCAGCCAAAGAGGATTAAAAAAAAAAACATGAAGGACTCTTCAGAAGAGGTAATTATCTTCACTCGAGCTTCTGTGCGGGAAAGTCACCGGACGCCACAAATCTTCTGAACATAGCCATACTGAGAAATACAGAGAGAGGTGTGTGGAGCTGATAGTCTTAATTAGCTTTGTAGCACCTCATTTGGCAACGGCTTTAATGTAACAGACGTTTATTAATAACAAAAAGTTACGCATTAAAGCTTTAACTGAATCTGAGCCCCATTACATTTCTGTAGCCTATATTAGACCCATTTGAACAATGAGAGGGGGTTTTCAAATGGATTGATTTCAAATTGCAAAATAGCACAGTCAACATCAGAGCTCTGTCTGAGACGAGTCAGGGGAATATTTACTGACAACAAAAAGGTCTTTCTTATGAAATTCATATTATTAACAGCTTCGAGGGAGTCTGAGCCTGTGCCCAGACTGCTTGCTAATGGGTGTCAAACATGGTCGATTAGAGCTGCCTGCCAGCACTTGCCGCAGCTATTTGATTTAGGAAGCGCTCAAATCCCTACTCGAATGCCACTTCTCCCACCTTCATGCCTTTCATAACAAAAAGTGGAGTAGGCACCGCAGCTATGCAGCCATGAACACAGTGAATCGCAAGAAGGGATGAAGGGAAAATGCAACAAAAAAAACTGTAAAGCACAGCTATCATTGACACTGCTTGTAAAAATCCTCATGGATTTTAACATTTGGTTATCTCTGTTATTGATTTGCATATTTCACACTAGAGTGCGACAGTGCGTGTAGTGAGATGGAGGCATGTATTTGGTTACTCATACACTCAGATCCATCCTTTCCAGTGAACTAGGATGTGTAATCTGAGACCGGTAGGCAAACACAGTCAACACAGACTATTCTCCAAGGCTTAGTCGTGACCGTTGTGGAATGGAGGCACGCAGGAGAGAAGGAGAGGATACCTCAGACTGGCTACAGGACCTGTTCAACAGATTTTTTTAATTCAACAGAGGAGAAACTAAATGGAAAATTAAAATATAAATAATCAAAATCTGGATGGGAATTAGGTCAGTAGTAGTACATCTAACAATATTCAACACGTCAATCAGAGTGGGTCTATTTTTTTCCTGACAAAGCAAATATCTCAAAGTGATTCCTTTGTCTAGTGTGTGCTTGGAGGTGAAGGATGATGGACAGGAATATAAACAGCTGGGCCAGGACATAAAAACTAACCCTCCAAGGTCTCATAACTAGATCATACATTCAATACACAAAGGCTAACCCATGGTATGTTTCTTATTCTGGCAGTCCATGGGAAACTACAGTACAACTCCAACAACTCCTCTCTTCCCCGTATTAATTACAAAGCTAAAAGTTTAACTTCGAAGAGGCTCAGCAAACAGACAGGATTCCAGTATGTGTGGGTCACGGCTGCTGAATGTAACAACCAGGCAGGCTGGAGTTAGCAAACAAAGAAGAAATATTTTCTCTACTAGCATTGTGTGAGTTATTGCCAGGGTTGGATGAACTGACTGACTAACTGAAATTATTGTTATGATACTATGAATAGTTTTTGTAATAGTGGAGATTTAGAGAAATCTGAAACAGGGCTGCAGCTATTGATTATTTTAGTAATCAAGTATTCTACCGATTATTCCATCGATTAAACGAGTAATCGGATAAGAAATACTTTTGCTTTATAGTAAACAGCAATAGTAAATATACAAAAGAGAGGTTTCCTTTTCAGAAAAAAAGCAACATTTGTATTGCCCAAATTGGGCTATTCAACTACACTGTTCAGGGGGACTTATTTTCAGAAGACTAATACTGAGTGAAGTTTAGAAAGAATGAAGAATGCAGACATCATCGGCATGGTGTGATTGGACGTAGATTGACGTGGATGATAATTAGCCATGAAAGAGGGGCTGGTTTGTCTCCGCCAGCAGCTAAGGCCACGTCCACACGTACCAAAACGATCTTTTGACCACAAAATGATGTGGATAAACACTGATTCTGTCAGGAGGAAAAAAATATAATAAAGAAAAAGTGGCATGTCAGTGTGCATGTCTCTCTTCTTTATTTTATAAATTGATTTACAGCAGTGGGATACCAGCCAATGTCAACATGCAGAAAAAGCTGCTATATCCTGATGTTGAATGCATTACAAATACATGCATGCAATGTCCCAGGCGTAGTCTACCACCTGGAACTTCATTGTTGGACATTCTGAGATTCATTCTTTCCAGATTTACCAACATCCCTGCCTCATTTGAATTTTTTTTGTGATCAATATTGTCTGCAAAAAGGAGAGCAACCAATGGCTGTCATGCAAAGCCTTGATGGGCCATGCAACAGTGACACGCAGCCAGCACAAGCCGTAATCCTGTCATATCCACACTTACTTTCTCTAATCTTAGTGCGTGGGCGCGGCTGTGAGCCGTTTAGATGGTAAACAAGCTGCGGGATGTGTTGAGATTGTTAGGATGGGGGAATCAGTAGAATGAGCTACCGGCAGTGCTCTTTGCATCAACAATGACTCATCACACCCCCTATCACCCCTATCTAGACCTGCAGATGCAGTTAACTTCCTCCAGGACTCGAACCTCCTCAGATTTGGACTGGTTGCAGCCTGCCAGAGTGAAGTAAAGCAGTTGAGAACTAGGTTATAGTCTCACTGAAACGACTAGAGTGAAGAGTAGGGCTGCACAATTAATCGCAATTTTATTGAAATTGCAATATGAACTAGTGCAATATCCACGGCACGGTGTCAAACCATTCTGAATTAAGTATTGTGGTGCTGCAGACGTCTCAGCCCACAAATCGTATCCTACAGACTAAAAGAAAACATCTTTGTTTGGTACAGATTCCTTGCAAAAATGACACTATATTCTTAAAAAAAAATGTATTCTATTATTTTTCAATAAAAATAAGAATAATGATACAAAATGACCATTCCCTCCAATATTGTGAATCATATTGCAGTATCATATCAAAATAATCACATTTTCCTCATATCGTGCAGCCCAAGTGAAGAGCAGGAAACCTAATACTGTAGGTTGACTGTAAACTGAGGACAGCAGGTATACAAATATCAGCTATCCTCCTTGGTATGACGTTCAGCAAGTTGGTGCATATCAAATTTCTCTCTCTCGCTCTCTCTCTCTCTCTCTCTCTCTCTGATATTTGACTCTTGCATAACTAATGATATAAAGCATTTATCGTATTTCTTTTGTGGGGACAAAAAGTCACACCTGTATTTTCAGCTGGGATAACTTGAAAAAAAAGGTTTATTTTCCAATCTGCAAGTCAAACCCACCAAGAAAAGCTGGAAATATTCCCCAAAGTCTAGATCGCACACATACGCACATCAAACAGACAGACAGTAGCGTGATAATATGTAGGCTACTTTGTAAGAGTGGCTTTCTTCCCAGCCTCACATGCTCAATCATTTCATCTCTCTTGTGCCAGTTCCACTAAATAGTTCAGCACAGCCAGGACCAGAGGAGGGTCGGCCTTCCTGCGCGAACTGTGCAGAGCTGCAGGCTGATCCAGTAGGACGGTAACTGAACACCTACACAGAGCCAGGAAGCAACGATGCTGATAACTAAGCCCGCACGATTTGGGGAAAAATATGAATCACGATTTTTTTAGCTTAGAATTTATGTCACGATTCTCTGCCACGATTTTTTGTGGAAGTCTGCTGGACGAAGTGTAATGTTTATTTCACACATGAACCATGACAAAACAAATAGCAGTACCTAACACACACACACACATATACATATATATATATATATATATATATATATATATATATATATATATATATATATATATATATATATATTTGGCACCTATAGCACATTGTGCATCACCACAAGCCTGTAAACATAGTCTTCAATGAATAAAGAAAATAAAGTACATACTGGCCATTTAAGTACAAATTTCAATAAATTAATTGGAGAGAGAAAAAAAAAGTCATTTAAAAATTAAATCGTGAACAGGGGTGAATCGAGATCGCGATTTATCGTGCAGGCCTACTGATAGCTTAACAGACGAGCGCATGAAAACCTCCCAAATTACACTTCAATCGCCATCACATATATTACAAGATGCAGGCGGTAGTCCAATCAAGTGTTTGACAGGTGCACAGATCATAAGACGAAAATGACATGGCCATACATTATGTGGATTGGGGTGGATTAACTGGAACAGAGGTGGAGTAGATACACCATAGAAGTAGCAGAGCCCCAAGGAATTAATTCCAATGTGAGAAGTCACAAGCTTTAATAAATGCCGTTTGCAAGAGAAAGAAAGACAGAAAGTGAAGGCTAATTGATGAAATCAGGGCTACATTTCTTTTAAACAAAACCATTCTCTCTCTCTCGCTCTCTCTCTCTTTTTTTAAATGCCATGCCTAACTTTATATTCCTTACTTCAAACCTTCAAAGATTTCCCAAGGTGCTACCTTGCCTTTATTTCCAGCTCTTGGCCTTAAGAATGTGTATCATATATTAAATAACATTTTTGTACCATTTCTTATGTCTTGATTACCTTTTCAAAAACTCTTTTGATCGATACTGTTATAACAACCTAAAAAAGAACATGTCAAGCATATTTCACAGACCTGCCAAAAGTTCAAGTTTTACTAATCATATTTGAAAGGAATAGTTCAACCAAATGTAAAAATGACTATACGCGGTTTTATCCGCATTGTGAAGACAAACACTTCATCGGGTTTGGCACCATCCTGGCTGTAAAAAGGCCAAAACCATCACTTGTGTTTTCCGATCACATCTGGCAACGTCCTCACCTGAGACACTAGGTGGGCAGATAAAATGTAGTTTGTCAAGAAAGTTATTGTTGTGTCAGTAGTTGTATTTCTGAACTCCAGACATAACCCTGTCTCCACTCTTTATGCTATGCTAAGCTAAGCCAACCACGTATAGCTTTGTACTCAACACACAGACATGAGACTGATATCAACCTTCTCATCTCGCTCCCGGAGAAAAAGCAAGAATAGTCAAAATATTAAACTCAGTGTTTCCTCAATGTTGATAGCATAGTGGCGGTCCGCCACGGTAAAATTTCCAGCGCCACGGTATCAGAAATAGGGAGGACGGACAACAGGGTTTCCGCTATGTACACCGCACACCACCGCTCCTTAAGCTGCAAGTCGTAGCGCTGTCTGCTCTACTGAACTCAAGCGAACTTTCATCCGCTCTCTCTCCCCCTAGGGTGAGCTCTCTCTCCCCCTAGGGTGAGCTCTCTCTCCCCCTAGGGTGAGCAGAGCAACTGGAACAGTGACAGGACGTCATCACTCGCCAAGTTATGGCAACCAAATAAACAACAGGGCGAGTACTCCTTCACTCAATAAGTGATAAACAGCGTCGAAAGCCGCGACATGAAATCCGCACTCACGCCCGTGAAATATGACAGCTACAGTTTATTGGAAAATAGCATTGTGGACACTGAAGTTGATGAATTTGCTGTTTATCAGACCCCAGATGAGACAAGAAGCTAACTTTAGCCACGCTGCTGTGACGGCCCCTCTGCCTCTGACTCCCCGCTACAGGAGACTGTGTATTCCTCCGACACGTTGTAGTAATGTTACTGATTTAAAACAGTTTTCCAGGTTAGTGGGGGTGCATACCGCTCCAAATCAACATGAAAAATAGTAGCTAGTAATGTTCACTCAGCGTTTAGTTTTGTTGTTAAACTGTGTGTAAAATGAGCGGTGATGTTAAATCACCCTACGGTACAGTCTATTTTCTGGAAGGTTTCAAGGTAACGGTCGGTAGCTAACGTTAGCAGATAAGCCCATACTCCAACACCCCCCCCCCCATAGCTATTAGGGTAGCTATGGTTGACGGTGTTTGGTGTTTTAAGCCTCCAACGTTGACGCTGGCAGCCAACAGACCGATCTTCACTATGATGGGGGGAAGAGCCGGAGAGACATGGCCTGTGTAGGTTTGTTTGCTTTCTTCTGGGATAGAACATTTAGTGGGCTTGTTTCTCCATCAGGCCTGCCAGAGAAGAATTCATCTCTTGTCCAGATAGGCAGATAACAAGGCTCCGGGGCTCCTCCACACACAACCAGAGAGTGAAAGTGAAATATGATGTGGCCTCTAGAGGGAAGGACGGTTTACTGGAGTGAAAAGGGTCTGACATGAAAGCAAGGTTCACGGCTATAGGCTGAGCAGCTGGTACATGCTTCCTGAAGACTTCTCTCCGGCTGTACCTGCCGCTCAGTAACACCTGTGGGTTTCCTGATCTCTCTTGCCTGTTGGAGTACGGACACATGGTTTATTTATCATGAGGATCCCAGAGTTCAGACTTCAACAGGTGATGTGGTGAATGGTGTCCACGAATTTCTAAAATACCAGCATAAGTAGCAGAGGCAGACTGAGCATATGTTCCTCGATAACTATCAGCCAGTATTGCTTTGAAAAGTTATTTTTGCCGATAAGGCTGCGATAAATTCTGCTTAACTGTACGACAGCCCAAATGTCAGGAGTCTCCGCCCGTGTAATATTTAGTATAATAAACGTTTGAGAAGAACATAATGTTGGCAACAAGCTAAAGTGCAGAGGACCACAAAAAACCCACTTAGCATGATTTTCAGCCGTTAGCACACGCATAGTTGAGATAAATATGACAAAGTCATGTAACCAAAAAGGTAATATTTGAGTTACAAAAGGTCTTTGTCAGTGGCCATATGTTTGCAGAGCCAAATTGTTAGATATTACTTTTATTTTATTACTACGATTCACAGTATGTGAATGTAGTTACTTTTCCCATGTGATTGCAGTAGACATACAATACAAAATAAATAAATAAAAAATGAATCGATTTTTGGAATTCTATCAATCGATTTTGAATCGGTAGCGCTTGAATCACGATTCGAAATGTGAATCGGTTTTTTTTGCACACCCCTAGGGTTTGGTGTGGTACAGGTTAAAGTAAGGACCCAGCGAAACAGTCACATGAAAACATGGGGAGTCTTGGTATCCAAATGGTTAAGACTATGGCTGCAGCTATCGATTCTTTTTGTAATCGATTAATCTAGCACTTTATCGATCGATTAATCGGAGTTTTTTTTTTTTTTGCGTTTTTAAACAACCAAAACTAGACCTATATGTAAATATTAGTTATACTTAACCTATTTTCATTTATATATTTGATTATAATGTCACACAGCTCTGTTACACTTATGCTATTAGATCGTTGATCAGCTGTTTCTCCGTGGAGAGAGAGAGAGAGAGGGAGAGAGAGAGAGAGAGAGAGAGAGAGAGA
The DNA here is from genome assembly GCA_023566125.1 of Zingel zingel. Taxonomy (NCBI): domain Eukaryota; kingdom Metazoa; phylum Chordata; class Actinopteri; order Perciformes; family Percidae; genus Zingel; species Zingel zingel. The sequence goes on along the minus strand of CM042320.1, from coordinate 32,919,439 downwards.
GAGAGAGAGAGAGAGAGAGAGAGAGATGTGCAACAATCAGCTGTTTTTCTGAAGGGATAGTCAGCGCGTCAGCTCAGATCGTGGTCACCACTACGTATTTTCTTGTCTTTGATTTTGGTAGTTGTTGTGTTTGATGTAGTTTCATCGTCCATACGACTCTGTGATTGACTTTTGTCGGTCCTCTTCGTGGAATGGATGATTAAGTTAGACTCCATGTTTTCTGTTGAGATGCTAAAGCTCTGACGTCGTGCTATTATTGTGGTAAGCTAGTTTGATTTTGCAGTAGGCACACTGTACAGAGTTTTTGTTTTAATTACGCTTGAACTGATTCCAAACTTTGGACACTTTGTCGTTTTCTCCAGCCTGTCTCTTCTCTCAGTCCTTCAAGAAAAGTGCGGAGTTTTTTTGTGATTGTTGTGGGCAAAAATCCTTGATTATGCGGCACGAATATGCGGGATATTTATGCGATGAAATTGTGGGAACTTGCAAAAATTGCGGTTTCATCGTGGCTTCATCGCGGGGTCTGCAGCTTTTCGATGATGTTCACGTCGCGTAATTACGTCACTTCATAACGTTCCCATGGCAACAGGGGAAAATGGCTGCTCTTGTGTGAAGTAAACGCAAAGTTTTTCAACTTTCTGCTAAGATATGTGTGACTTTTTCGCAACAAAAATGCGGGGATTATGAAATCATGCGAGTCCTGCATATTTTGCGCGGAAATCGGCAATTTATGCGGCGAAAGTGCGGCGTATTTGAAAAAAAATGCGGCCCCCGCATAAATATGCGGACTTTGGCTGATTATGCATTGAATTATGCGATCGCATAATCACGTTTTTCCGGAGGGACTCTTCTCTTAGCCCCTCACTATTTACCTCTGGCATGTGTCGCCAGCAGCAGACTGAGCCGTCTGGTGTGTGACAGTAGCAGAAACACCGTCCGTCAGCGATACAACGTTAGTAACAATGATTTAACGAAGCTTCGAGGCAAGTCATTTTGCATCGAGGATTTTTTGTAATCGAATTATTCGACTAATTACGCAACGTGATCATCGAAAAGCTGCAAACCCCGCGATGAAACCACAATTTTTGCAAGTTCATCGCATAAAATTGCATAAATATCCTGCATATTCCATTGCATTTTTTAAGAAAACGTGCCGCATAATCAAGGATTTTTGCCCGCAACAATCACAAAAAAAAAACTCTGCACTTTTCTGGAAGGACTGAAGATTGCATTTGTCACAATGGCCTACTTCTGACCTGCACGGTACGAGAAACAGAATTAAAAAGTCTTAAATCCGGAGCTGTGAGAAATCATCAAAGCAAAAGGACTGGGGGCCATGCTTGTAAGTCATAAACACAACATCAACCAGTGGCTTTGCTGTTCGTCCTGCATCTTGCCAAGTTCAAACATGTTAGGTAGTAGGGAAGGAGAATAGTAGCCGATAGATATCAACATCAACCATCTCACATGTCCTCACAGGACCTCAATACTTAGGATTATATCCTGACATACCTGTCTTGAGTTTATACTTCCAAGCTTCCAGATATATTTTATTCTGAAAAAACAGTAACCTACTAACCTTAATGGTAACTTAAAAGGTGCTGTAGGTAGGATTGTGAAGATCCAGGACTTAGCCAAAAAAATTTAACATTGACAACTTCTTAGTCCCTCCCCCCTTTCTGCTAAAGCCTAAAACGGTCTCCTAAGCCCCTCCCCCCCACAAGGGAGAATGAATGTGTGCATGAGCAGTGATTGACATGCAGTTAGACACCGCCCCTGGCCCTGATTGGTGCATCTGAACAGGGAGCGGTGGATTTCTGCAAATCGCACTACAGGCTGTAGGTGGTGCCAGAGGAGCCACATTTTTTTTATTACCTGCTTCATGTAGTTCTACTCAAACATTCAGGGTCAGTTTAAGCAAATATGACAGAAAGTTAGTTTTATAAGTCTTACCTACTGCATCTTTAATGGCTTCTACTAGGCTGTTCGGTTTTACAATGTCTGACTCAACTCTCAGGAATACTCATAATAATATCATAACTTGACCTCATTCAGTAAAGGACAAGTTGAAGGGGGGGGGACACATGATGATTGCCCTTCAACACACTGATTCCCTTACAGTAAAGTGCTTGCTGCCAAACAAAGCCACCAAACAGTTAAAGGAGAACTCCGGGCAATTTTTACGTTAATCCTGATCGCTATAAGTATGTGAGTACTGTCGATAGGAAAAAAAACGAGCCGAATCGGTGCTAGCATCATGGAGCTACTGCAGCTAGTGCCGAGAGCTCCCACTTAGCTAAAACGGCAGTTTTGGGGGCATATCATAAAGAGTGCGCCTTTGTGCCTCTTAACAGACACAACATGCAACTAAAATGTCTGTGCAACATGAACAGGGCCCTTACATGACAACAAGAAGCGTTTTCAACTCAGACATTGTTTAAATTCACCTACCCTGTTAGCTGCTAGCTGCCGTCTGATGAGTGAGTGTGTTCAGCCAGGCTTCGGTAATAATCATCACACAGCAGTTCTGTGTGTATTTGTAGCATATATATCCATTTTGTGTGCGATCCATCTGGCGTTGGTGAATAGTAGTCTCTGCAGTGGCGTACTGTTTGTTAGTTGCCTTAGCCAGGCTAGCAGGTTTGACCGGCATATCCTTCTACTTCCTCCCCGCCTGCCGCGGCCGACAACAATCCACGGGCGCCCGCTGGTCTGGTGGATGTCCTTCAGAGGACAGTTCATGCTTTCGCAGCGAAAAAAGTTTATTTCCCCCTCAAAAATAGACAATTGAGCACTGTAGTGGTTATGATCATATCAGTGACTATGTAACTACATGAAAACGGGCCAAATGATGCCCGTTTCTTGTACAGTGATAGCGTTACTGAAGGCTGGCTCTAGCTCCATAGTTACGTTACTCCAAGCTTCTTCCCTTGTGAAAACCTCCACTCTTCTACGCTACGATCTGCTGTTTACCTTTTCCTGCTACAACTGAATTCCCGCGGGACTTCAGCGCAAGACTACAGCCAGCCTTTTGTAACGCTGTTACTTTACAAGAAACAGGCATCATTTGGCCCGTTTCCATGTAGTTACATAGTCACTGATATGATCATAACCACTACAGTGCTCAATTACCTATTTTTGAGGGGGAAATAAACTTTTTTTGCCGCAAAAATTTCGCCGCGAAAGCATGAACTATCCTCTGGAGGACATCCACCAGACCAGCGGGCGCCCGTGGATTGTTGTCGGCCGCGGCAGGTGGGGAAGGCGGGGAGGAAGTAGAAGGATATGCCGGTCGAACCTGCTAGCCTGGCTAAGGCAACTAACAAACAGTTCGCCACTGCAGAGACTACTATTCACCAACGCCAGATGGATCGCACACAAAATGGATATATATGCTACAAATACACACAGAACTGCTGCTTGATGATCATTACCGAAGCCTGGCTGAACACACTCACTCATCAGACGGCAGCTAGCAGCTAACAGGGTAGGTGAATTTAAACAATGTCTGAGTTGAAAACGCATCTTGTTGTCATGTAAGGGCCCTGTTCATGTTGCACAGACATTTTAATTGCATTTTGTGTCTGTTAAGAGGAACAAAGGCACTCTTTATGATAAGTGGGAGCTCTCGGCATTAGCTGCAGTAGCTCCATGATGCTAGCACCGATTCGGCTCGTTTTTTTCCTATCGACAGTACTCACATACTTATAGCAATCAGGATTAACGTAAAAATTGCCCAGAGTTCTCCTTTAACAACATGCCATTGGCTTCTAGTTACAGACTCCTTGTTAGGACTTACTGCAGGTTACAATATGCGTGATGGTTTGACATCAGCAGGGGACAGCGAGCTTCTGACGAGTCAACCACAGCAGCAGACCTCCAGGCTAAACCGGACAGTTGGGTACATCCATCCGCTCATGACGCAGCAGGGGCTGCCTTCAGAGGACTTCCTTCCTGCTGTCCTTTCATCTAGCAGTGTGTTTCCAAATCGCTGGTACTTTGTAGGGTTGTGGGGGGTCAGAGCAAGACAGGAACTTACTCTCTCCTCTCTGAGAGACTGTCAGCCAGAGGTCAGAGGGACTCCGCTTCATTGTTCCCTCTACACATCCACACAACCTTTAACCATCAATGCTTTTTGTTGAAAAAGCATGCTCTAAAGTCAAATCAACTTTTATGACATGGTTCATGGTATTTAGGATAGTGCCTGAGTCCACTTTGTCACAAGGAAAGTGCATTTTAAATGGTCTCCAACCAGGATGAAAGGTGTGTTGAAAAATATTATCATCTCATTCACTATGTCTGTTTTTAGAGGAAAAAACCTAGGACAAAATAAATAGAGGTGGACACTACAGTATATCTTATTTTTCATCACAATATCAATACATTAGTACATTTTGTGGACATTCAGTTCTGAAGCTAAAATGGGAATATTGGTTTTTGGCTTATCAGTTTATCAGCCTGAAGGTTGACTCATTTTAAACAATATAGCAAAATCTCTAATGATAAACAAAATGATATGGTCTCATTCAGGGTACCTCTAGCTCACCCAGTGAGAGCGTGCGCCCCATGTAGGCTGAGTCCTTTGTAGCGGCCCGGGTTCGGGTCCGACCTGCGGCCCTTTGCTGCGTGTCATCCCCCATCTCTCTCCCACCTTTCCTGTCTATCCACTGTCACTATGAAATAAAAAAGGGAAAAGCCCCCAAAAAATAACCTTTAAAACAATAAAAATCATATCACGACCCCTAACCCCAATGCAATACTATGTTAAGTGAAATAACCACTTTGAAAATTAAATGTGACCTTGACTGTACAATCAGCACTGCTCCCAGTAGACCACAGGGACTAAACACACACACACACACACACACACACACACACACACACACACACACACACACACACACACACACACACACACACACACACACACACACACACACACACACAATAATAATGTGACTTTGCAATACTGTAAATACATTTTACTATTTATTCTCTCTACTCATGTATTTATTGTTTGTTTAGGCGATCTTTAGAGTGTCTTGTACCTTTCCTCTTATCCCTTGCTGCTGCAACAGTGTGAATTTCACCATTGTGGGATTAATAAAGGATTTTGAATCTTGAATCTTTGATATTGCGATTGCTGATTGAAGAGGTGAAAACTGAAAATGGATTTTTGGTTTGCCTCGTCTTCATTCCATTGTACAGAACGACATACAGTAAGTGATAACCTATTGTGGTTTTCAAATAGAGATTTCACAAAGTCAAAATCATAAAAGGATTCAATGCAAGTCTGACGGATTCCACAAAAACTGCAAATGTCAGACTGACACAAAGCTGTCCTAACAACCAGACTGCACGCAGAGCATCTCCAGTTCTTTCTTGTGCCGAGTCAGCCACCAAGCAAACATCCTCCTCCTTCTCTGCTCCACATCCTGATCTCTTAAAAGGAAAAATTGTTGTTATGATAACAAATGCAGCTTAACAGAGGTAGCACAGTCTCCCAATTAGCATCGGCCTGTGTTGCATCACCCTGTGACCTCAGAGAAGATGTCCAAACTCTAGCGTTGGAGCTGCTACAGCCTTTTTTTTTCTTTTTTTAAAAAGGAGGTGGGTGAAATGCAACAAACGTCAATATCACTGATCAATAGAACAAATGCTCCATCACTCCACTGAGACAGGATAAGAGTCTCTGTCCTGTCAGGTCAGGTCCTTACCGCTCCACTAAGCCACAGACTGACTCTTGTTGCTGCTTGTTGATGTATGGTCCAATCTGGGTCAGCTGGAATAATATGGTATTGTTACTGTTGTTGAAATCAGTGTCGAAGTCACTCAAGACCAATAACAGACGCATCACATAAAAGTAGCATCAGTAAGATAATATGGGTGACTTGTGGCTCATTAACATAATGCCAAACGTCTATTGTACAACATGAAAGACCTCTGGGCACAGATCAGGTGCATCGGAACCACATCAGCTCAGAATCTTTAAGGAACAACATCATAACAGACATAAATAACATCGTGCAGAATTCAGTTTGTGACTTGGATAACACGAACAGTATGAAAACAAGAAATAAATTTGCCTCTAATAGACACAAACGTCCATTGTACTTTAAGGGGCTTCAATCACAACATTGGAACTACTTATGTTGTGCTATACTCTTATGCGACATATCTTTGTAAAATATGACGTTAAAAGGTAACGTATGTGGTTGCAGAAATGTTGAATACAAAGAGAACACTAGCACAACAATTCTGTAACTACTGTCTCTGAGAGTCAGATCAAGTGACGTTACAGTACGTAGGATGTAATTAACTGATTTTTCACAGTTCAGTTATGACTGTGTTATTACAAAAACATGTTGTCAAAATAACTTCACAAACGTAATGTTAAGCTGTTTGAATGAGGCATATACGTTATGTGGAAATGGCTATTCAATCATACCCATCTGGTATTTGTCAATAAAATAAAGCCAGACTTTCAGGGAAGAGGCTCCTAAACTAAAATCATTTTCAAGATGAGGATATTTCAATATGACTGATTGAGGGTAACACATTCCACAGGCTACACCTTCCGATCAGTAACAGGCTGATAGCTTAACTGAAACAAATGACCACTGATGCACCATTACAGCAATGTGCATGTACAATGCAGATATAAAATGTCAGATTTATCGCAGGGCCGTGTAGTTAAATCGTTAGTAGCTCTATTAAAACCGACAGACCGTGACATTCCCCAACGTGCAGAGCTGCAGTCCGCGGATCCCAGGGTAACGTTACGAAATGCATCGTGTTTGTCAAGCGACCGCGAGGAACATCTCCTCTTACCTCTGAATCCTGTGTGTTTATAATCCACTCGTATGTGGCGGGAAAGAAGCCATGTCCGTGTGTGTATCCAGATTTCCCCGTAAAATCCACTGCCCTGTTTGTGTTTAAGTGGCTAATGCTCGTTAAGGCCAGAACGAGGAGCAACACAGCCGAGGAGAAGGCGCAACTTGAAACTGACAGAGAGGGATCGGTCGAAACCATAACCACGAGAAGGAGGGGGCGACGAGAAAGTCTATAAATAACAACACGTTACCGAAACATCGCGCGTTTATTATTTCACTGTAATTCCTGCTGAAGGTAGAGTACAGTAGAGTATAAGACGGTGTATTGGGACGACACTGCGTTATGTTAGAAATTATCTGGATTTATTTAAAAATGTAATGTATGAACCCACCACTACTCCTTGGACTGAGCCTGCATGTTTTAACTTAGTTTAATCCGATTGGTCTCTTTCAACGTGACGCAGCAGTGCTGCTGCTGCCTTCACATGGTGTCAGAAACATTAGGACTGGTTAACCCAACGGGCGGGATTTTACATGATAGCCAATATATTTGATTACACTTCTCATTTACTGTGAAGTATGTGTGTGATTGCGCACCCTAAATAAATACTGACTTGACCTGACATGACATGAGACGTTTAGACAGGTTGATGTCAACAACTGATGGCCCTTAATAGAGCGAATTATTTATTTTTTTAACAATTACTCAGAACAATGAGTGATACCAGTCCAGTAGATTTCAACAAGATCAAATTCTATGAAAAATCAATGCATGGGCTCCTCAGTCATTACATTGTTGCCGATTTGTTAATTGAGTTATCAGAGTAATTCAATGAGCACAGTGTTCGGCACCCATCTGTATTACATAGCCTCTGTAAAAAAAATAAAGGTAGCATTTAAAGAAGGGAGAAGTCATTTATTGTTTGCGTGACACAAAGTCATGGATGTAATTTCTCAGTCTCAATGAGTTTGTTGTGTCTGTCTGCAAGTGTTGAACAATGTAATTCCCACTGAAGTTTCTAAGAAATCACAGACATGGATTGTGCCGTGGTTTTAGAGCAGCTGAAGTTTGCGTAAGTGGAAAACCACTTAAGGTTACAACTTGTTTCAAACAATTGCTTTCAAATGGGAAAACATCACACACAAATAGTATATTAAGTCTTTGGCTCCCACAGACAAAAATATGCATCACTGATAGCTACATTAATACAAATAGGCTACTCACAGAAACATATTGTATACATCAACGACTGCACTGCAAATCCAAAGAACGTATTACCAGCTGTGATGATTATCCTAAGTGTCTTGGCTGATTCAGAAGAAAGGTCAATGACATGCAGGCCATTCCTAAAATCCACTCAACTAGCAAAGCCACTGCTGCCTCAAATGTGCCACTGCCAACAACTGGATCACCAAAAACAAAGAAAACTCGAAATATGGCTATAACAAAGTTCATCCACTTCGATCAGACACATGCTTTCATCTGTAATCTCGTACTGAATGCAAAGCTGGAAGGAGGAACCCTTCTATACTACTATCAGCTCTCTGCACATTACAGAGTCGGTCTCTCCCTCTGGAGCATCCAGCAAGGCGGACACCACCCTGTCACCTTCTGTCACTGGACAGATAGGCCTGTGTGGCAGGTTTTTGTGAGCAGACAGAGACACATGGCATTTGTAATCCCTCCCAAAGATGTTGTGTAAACTTCAGCTTGAATAAAGCCACGTGGAAGAATCAGTGCTCCATTGCTTTTGTTAATTCAACTGACTGTATATCACTTAACAAGAGATTAAAAGGAGTTCTGAGCATCCTGCCTACCTATTTGTATAAGAGGGAGGAGGAAAAAGTACAGGAATATTTGATGGAATTATAAATATGAGAAGAGATACAGGGATATGTTTAGAATTAGGCACAATATAATGCCAGATATAACCCAGATTAGTATGAACAGGTCACACCCGACTGGTTCAGCGGTGAAATGTCCTTTGCCTCAAATAAGTAGCCTATGCTGCTCGTTCAGGCGATGTCTGTCTTTGGTAGAAAATGAAGTAATCATTAGTGTAGCTCTAGACGTGCTTATTATAAGGGTTCTGTAATGCTTTCTTTTAGGGCATTAAACTTCTCACTTCCTCACGTAGCATATGGTGAACTTGGCTCTGTACTGCTGCATACCAGTGTAAGTGCATAATAGCTCCATAATTTCTTCCAACTCAAAACAAGGATTTCTTAACCTTATTATTAAAGAAATTAGTAATATATTCACTGAGTCGAAAGATGAAAAAGCATTTCTGCAGTTAAGGTTATGTGTGTAATTAAAAAAATGTAGCTTCTTTCTCATGTAATTGAAAACTTTAACATTGCATCACATCTTCTCACGTTACCGCGAAACTAATATGAGGTTCGAACCTATGCTAATTGAAAACAGCTGACTGTGGGAGGACTTGCAGCCCGGAAAGCTTACTGTCAACACCGCCACAAGGACGTTCCACATATGAGGTATTCAACCAGAACAAGCTGTCCCAGTTGGATTTGCACAGATTTGCTAATTAAACAAAACCGCAGGGGGACGCAGGATGTCAACCGGGGTCTGCTTGTGTGAAAATGAGAGAGCGATAGAGGGAGAGGAAGACAAACTTGGAAGAATAGCAGTGGAGGGGTAATAAAATAGGACTGGGATCAGGAGTCAGGAGCAGGATGGCTCTCTGCCAGATCACAATACATCAGAGAGAGTTTCGCCACATTATAAAACTGCCTCTAATTGCGCTGAGCACCTTGGTTCCCACCACGCCTTTGTTTATTACCAGAGTTTTGTCATCAGCCATTCACGCAGGATCAGCGGACTTCAGACAAAGGGTTGTCTAAGGTGAGTCAGGCTGCACACATTCCCAACATAACAAAGGAATTACACACGATGTCATCCCGGAAATCTTCAAAGGCACCTGCCATATCACAATATCACATACAGATGACAATGGACGGCATCAAATCTCATTCATTCGCTTATGATGAAGCTGATGGAGGAGGATAATAAAGGCAAAGTACTCACTGTACAGAGGGAAGACAGGCACAAGATTTTCCTCTGGCTGGGAATTGTTCTCTTTCTATTTGTCCTCCCTCCGTTTCCTCGTCTCTTCCTGCCTCTCCTCCCGCCGTATTCCCCCCACCCCCCCCTTTCTTCTCACCACAGCAAGATGCTGCCTGGACCAGTGCTCGTTGTCATGGTAACCAAGACTGGGGGGGGGGGGGGGGGGGGGGAGAGAACTCTCACGTGACTTTATCTCCCTGGGCGCTGATTGGTGTGACGCATTAAAGGAAGGAGGGAGGAAGGAAGGGATGGGCCGGGGGAGGGGGGGCTGATGTTACACGCCCAACAGCTCACAAATGGGAGGGATCCTCACTCAGGCCGTCTGCATGCACACACAGACACAATAGGTCTCTTTTTAAGGTGGAGTTGAGCTGAAGTGGAGCTATTAGACGGTCAAGGATGATTCTACTTGACTGACTGATTTATAGGACTTCTGGCTTGCTGATGTGAGATGTCAGGCTTGGCTCTGGCTCAGCTGTCCCCACACTGTTTGCCACTAAATGCGCTCCAGCACTTTAAACTGCCACGGGCCAGAATGCAGAAATGCGTCATAAGATATACGAGAGCAGCGATATGTGGCAGCTTGACCTGCTGGCCCACCACACTTCAACCTCTCCTACAGGGAGCTATTTATAACACTGCACAAAGCAGACAGATGCATAACTGCTACTATACAATCTTAAACACACATTCATAGGGCTACTGCATGCAAAGGCAAACATTCAAACAGTAAAACAATGGAAGCTTCAGTCACTGAGACATACAATCCAGAAATGACCTGAATGTATTTCCTGAATTAAGAGACTACATAAATACTGCGGTGCACACTGACCCTTATGTGTAGCTTTAACAGTGATCAAAATACAGAAACTAACACAGCACCCTGGGCATGTGCTGAACAGCCTATGTGCCATAATTGCATAATGACAAGCTTCCTGCAGTCATACATTTTACAAGCGTTACAGACTTGAAAGTTGAGAAAAGAATTGGCAACAACTGCAGCAATGAAAGCGACATTTAGCTGTTGAGTGAAAAAAACGTTCCATGTTCATCGAGGCAATGACAGATTTCAGAAAAAGTCTTGAGTGTTTTACATCCCATTTGAGGGAAAGTAGGTCTCTGTCAATTTCACGCTCATTCCCAACGATGACATGAGTAATCATGGTCCAGGCTTTTTGTCCAGACTCTTGTGTAACGGTCTGGGCTAGCTCCAGTTCTGCCTGAGATGAGAAATGATCTTGTTCTGGGAGAATCCAATGCTGTTTTTTCTGAGCTGATGTCATGTATTGCCTTTGCAAGGTATTTAGCAACTCTGAAGTATGTCTCACTAATCCTGAGTAGACACACTTTTCAAAGTTGGTGGCCATCTAGGTTTGTTTAAAATTTGAAATTTGGACACGCTCAGTTGGACAAAAATCCAGACACCTCCCAGCCTCGGGCGTGTCATTAAATGCAGCAGTTACACACACCACTTAAGAAATACACACTTCCCTGTGGCCTGTCTAAATAAATGTCTTAAGTATTTAAACACGTTTTTTAATCAATCTCCCTTCCCTCCATGAAAAGAGACCTAAAAGACAATTTAATGCATACAGTATTTTCACTGTAAAACAATGAACTGTCTTTAATTCCATTCGCTCTTCATTCTTCTCTTATCCCCATCTACTGTGGAACAGAGGCTGCCGCGCTTTAAATGAAACCAGAGCTTTATGCAGCCATTTTTCTTCTAAGCTACAGTATAAGTGGCCAGTGAGCTTCATTAATAAAACATGCACCACTGTCTCCAAAGCCATCTGTTTTTTCTACACCCAGCAGACACTGCACAGGGTTATTTACTTTAATTAAAAAGTATTGAATACAATTCAATAATGCTAGACTTTCTGAGGTCACAAGTTGCTTTCCCAATGCTTCTGTCTTCCCGTGTATCATTGGGCCTTTTTTTTTTTATTATGTAAAATTAAAGATGTCACTAAGCATTATACATGCATTTTCCATGCAGTATATACTACAGCATGTTCTTGGGGGAACAGAACAGTGTCTATGTCCACATGTTTGTGCCTGCATGTGTGCATGGTGGTTGGAATATATGACAGACTCTAGATTCACACAGGTTAACCCTCGTGTTGTCCTTGGGTCAAATTTGACCTGTGGTCAAAAACTTCGATAAGAGAAATATGGGTTTCTTTTTAACCAAATTACCCAAAACGTTGAGTACAATTGCAAGTACTTGATCACTACTTTCATTGAATTTTGGGTTTTCAATTTTATATCATTTGAAAAAATTGAAATGGATTTAAAACCTGACTAAACTTTGAGATACACACGTCTGTGATTCTCCACCAACATACGTTCCTCTAATATTAGTCAAAATTATTCATCCTTTCAAAATTAGGTATACTCTCCTATAAATGAGATTTATTTACCATGCATTCCAAAAATACGTGTAAAACTAGTGGTAATGAGCTGGTGTTAGTGAAAAATAGCATCAAAAACGTTGAAAAAAAGTGACAAAAACATTGAAAAAGTTGTATTAAAAAAGGGACTAAAACATCAGAAAATGTGTCAAAAATATAAACTGTTAAAAAAAAATAAAGTGTTAATTCTGACCCAGAAGGACAACAAGTCAACTGGAAGACAACACAAGGGTTAAAAAGCAAGTTCTCTGACAGTGACTGTCAGTTATTATCCCATATTGAGGTTGTCACTGACTTTTTTCTCCATCAAGTCTTATATACATACTCTCTCTGCCCTCTCACTGTGAGCATGAGTAGGTGGATGGGATGATGAGAGCACTGATACTAATAGATGGTTTCATCATGTTAATGGCCTGCCATCAGGAAACTGTTACGGGCCAGTGAGCACTGGGCAGCAGAGGAGGAGGGGTTCTACTGCAGAGCAGGGTTACTCCTCGAGCATCCGACACTTTCCACTTGCAAACATTATTCCATCATTTTTATTCATTTGACCAAGATGTTAAACAATGGTAAATCTACGTAAGCTGTACAATTGACAAAGTGCGGATGTTCCTCTGTAAAACTGGAAAACGAAAATAGAGAAAAGGACCTGGTACCAAAGTGAGTCGAGTTGAGCCGAACAGAACCATGTAAATGAGGCATTAGTCACAGCAGAGCTTTGAGCTAAATGCTCACCATCTCCACCATCTCATAGTGTGTTAGCATGCTAACATTTGCTAATTAGCACTGAACACAAAGTACAGCTGACACTGATGGATATTTCCTTGGATTCTACCCTCTCCCCTTTGATTCTACCCTCTCCCCTTGGATTCTACCCTCTCCCATGAGCCCCACATCCGTCATGTCATTAAAACCTCCTTCTTTCACCTCCGCAACATAGCCAAAATCAGACCCTCTCTCACACCCCCGCTGCTGAAAGACTCATTCACGCCTTCATCTCCTCCTGACTGGACTACTGCAACTCACTTCTCCTCGGCATCAGCTCTACCAACATCAACCGACTCCAACTGGTCCAGAACTCAGCCGGCTGACTCATCACCTGCTCCAAATCCTGGCACCACATCACTCCAGTCCTAAAACAACTCCACTGGCTTCCTATCTCCCACCGGATCACCTACAAAATCCTGGTCCTCACCTACAAAGCCCTTCACCATCTGGCCCCCTCATACCTCACTGACCTCCTCTCCCCGTACCAACCCTCATGGTCCCTCAGATCCACCTCAGCTGGTCTCCTCTGTATCCAAAAGTCCAACCTCCGCAGTTTTGGGGACAGAGCCTTCTCCAGAGCAGCTCCCAGGCTCTGGAACTCCCTCCTCCAAGAGATCTGCATCTCTGAGTTCCTCTCCATCTTCCAGTCCCGCCTCAAGACCCATCTGATCACCTCTGCCTATCCGTAACCCCCCGCTCCCCTCCCCTTTTCATCTCTGCCTGAATCTTGTTTTGTTTTGTTCTGTTTCTGTAATCTACCTCCCCTGTAAAGCGACTTTGAATCTTTGAAAATCACTATATAAATTCAATTTATTATTATTATAGATAAGAGAAAACTTTGACCTGCTGGTGGCGCTAGAGGAAAAGTCAGGGGATCACCAAAATCATTAATATTAATTATCTGGGGTCTATAAATGTTTGTACAAAATTTCATTGCAACCCATCCAATAGTTGTTCAGACATTTCAGTCTGGACCAAAGTGGTTTTCTTGCTGCTTAGTCATTAGTGTAAGAAACAGAATTAGGGGAAGATGCAAGGTGACCATCTTGCACTGTAACAAATGGCACACACACAAACAGTAGCATTAACTGAATGCCCACAAATAAATAAATAAACAAATATGATATCTGAAATCCTAGTAAGCACACAGCAAAGACAGACCACTGAGGCAGGCAGAATGTGTTCAGCTTTTATTAAAAAAAGGTAATTGTTTAAACCCAAAGATGAACACAATATGAACCCTATCAGTCCAAACAAGTGATATTTGAAAACGGTCTTCCCAGAATCACATCAGTATTTTCAGTAACATAAATCCAGCCAGTTCTGTAACTTGAACATCTCATTTCCTCCAGACCGATGAGCGCTAACACTGTGAAAACACTACGTAAATCAGCTCCAGTCGGCTGCCCCTGAGCATGATGGGTAGAGGGAGAAATGAGGAGAAAGAGAGGTGTTGGTGTGTGTGGTGGTAGGGGGTCCAACAGCGTTATCAAAGCCAGTAAATAAATGCTACTGAGTGAAAACACAAGGCAGCGGAGAGAAAAGGCAGCCAATGAGGCCAGATTTCAGGAGGTCTGGCTGTGTCTGTGGTCAGTCTGAGCCCGTCTAAATTTAACTCTATGTGTTTAAAGGAGACCTCAAACCAGGGCTGTGTGAGGACTTAAACAGCAGCAGTGGTCAGGGTGCGTCCACACTGGACCCATTTCTCACACTGCTCCCCATTTAGTGTGTCCGTGTCCTGCTGGCATGGTAGGCTATAAATCCAACCTTTTCCTAAAAGTTAAAAGAGTCAAAAGTCAAGGCTGTGACCATTGTCCCCGACCCCTTCCTGATCCTCAGCAACATAGACGCTGCCGGCCTCAGTATGGCTGTGACCGTAATGACTCCGGGTGTTTAAGGGTTAAAGGTGCTGCTGTAGATGTCTGGATTGGCTCTAAATGGGTTACCATGCTGAGCAGTGAAGGTGTCTAAATAAAATATTCCATATGCAGTACACCATCTCTTAATGGGTGAAGACAGAAAAAAATTATATGTTAAAGGGTCGGTTCAACCAAATTACAAAACAAATCTTACTTGGTAAATAGCCAAGCCAACCTGATCTCACAGGATTCCGTGAAATTAACCATTTAAGTTAAGGAAAAGGTCGTGGGTGGGCGGGACAACAATGGATTGCATTTAGGAAAAGAACGGGACGGCCGTATACAGCGGACGGGTTGGGTTTAGGAAAAGAACAACGGGACGGTTGGGTTTAGGAATCCTGACACGTGGGACATGGTCCCCGGTCTCCTGGGTGAAAGTCCTGTGTTGTTTGACCCATCCACCCCCCCAACCAACCTCCTTACGCAGATTTTAGGGCTTTCATAGTACTCGCTACCGTTGTCGCTCTTAATGCTACATCATCTTCTCATTGACTTTACATTGCCATTATTTTCCGTGGTGGCCACACGGAATTTTCACACATTCCGTCCCACCACCACGTAGCACTGTTAACAGTTCGTGATCATTTCACGGAATTCTGTGAGACCAGGCTGGCCAAGCAGATTTTGATTCTACTTGATAAGGGTTTAGGGATATGTTTTTATTTTTATTACAGACAGTGCACAGCTTCTTAGCTGTATCAGAGTTATCTATAAGCTAATTTACATTAGTAGTCCATAGGCACAAACAAACAATAACATCTCCTCCATCATCTTATTCTCTGTGATTTTTTTTCTCTGCTTTCACACCAATACAAAAGGAGTATATTGAATTTTGTTTTTGGTATGCATATCACTGAAAATTATTTTTAAACAGACCAAGAGTCTTCATGCTAGTGGCCCTGTAAGGCTGTACCTACCTGCTCAACAGTGTCATTACGAGCATGCTAACATGCTCATAATGACTATGATAACATGCTGATGTTTAGCATGTTATTATTAGAAGGTAATTGTTTACCCAAGTCACCACCTTGGTTTAGCATGCTAACATGCTAACTGTCACGGGGTTAGCCGTGCACTGTAGAAGACCCTAACTGATATAGGATGAGGCTGGAGTTTATGGGGGGAAATGATGGACAAGCATGAAAACTAAGTGAAGCTAGTGTGGAGAGCTACCAGTGCCCATAATTAAAGGGGCATAGCCTGTGCAGTGGTTTACTTTTTGTTTTCCACAGTTTTGCATTTAGGTATTCCATTGTTTTTCTTCTGGTAAATATTTTTCTTTTCAGGTAATACATTTTTTTTGGGGCCAGGCTTGCACTGTAAATACGGCTGCATAAGATAGAAGTTACAATCCTGTGAATAAATACATCTGGACTGCAAACTGCGTCTTCCTTGCAGTTTGTGTGCCTCACAAACACTCTCAACAATTTTTTGTGGGCATTTTGGCCTTTATTTCTATAGACAGCTTAGACTGAAAAGGGGAAGGACATGCAGCAAAGGGCCGCAGGTTGGAGTCAAACCCGCAACTGTTGGGTTGAGGATTAAACCTCTATATATGGTGAGCTAACCAGGCACCACAATGTTTAGCTAAACTTAACTTTAGGTGTTAAGATGCAGCTGATGGGAATTGGCTTTCATTTTGCAGTTGTTTGGTCAAAAAAAGTATTGGACAAAGTAATGCTGCTAAATGAAAAGTGCCCATATTATTAAAAAAACACTTTTTTCTGGGATTTGGAGTGTTATTTTGTGTCTCTGGTGCTTCCACACGCATACAAACTTTGAAACAAACCCATGTTGCATCCAGCTGTTTAGAGTGAGATACGGTTTCTGAATGTGTCCTGCCTTTAGTCTCAAAATTTGCACGGCTTTCTACGTCACTAGCCGAAATGAGGGGCCTAGGGGTCTAACCGTTAGCTAGCGTGCTAGCATGCTAGCTCGTTCTTAATAGCAAAACACTGCTACAACACACACAAATTCACCCTTATCTACAAAATAAATTGTATAGAACTACTACCATGTCCCTGTTCTGCAGGTATTACACGCAAAGTTGGAAGTGAGCCCTCATTTAGAAGAAGTCTCCCGGCTAATCCTGCCTTGTACAGGCCGAATTTGGAGAAACAGCTAGCTAGCTCATGTAAGCCTTACCTAGCTACTGGGCATGTGCAACTGACAACAAAGATGTTACAAAAGTCGCGAGGTCTCACTCTGTAGCTAAAACAGAGACCTGACACAGGGTGAGAAGAGGAGCTGCAGCAATGTGCAGTACAACAAAAATATGGTGTTTTTTGAAAATTAAACCATGTAAACCTATTCTGATACAATCTCAAATTACAATTATGAACCTGAAAATTAGCATAATATGGCCACTTTAAGGGATCACCCAAGTTATTGTATATAGGGGGAACAATGGCAATGCATCTAAAACTGTAGTTGTTGAGATATTTCAGACTACAGTATTACTGTACATCAACAGACACGGTGCTAATGTGGTTTAGAAATCAACAGAAAGCTATCTGTCCAGAATCTGTGTCCCTGATACTCTGGATAATCTAGACTTTACGGGGAACACCTTAATAGGGATTTCTTCTCGGGCCGCACCACTAATGAAATTCCATTCCATTCACCTTATTTGGTGGCAGAAATCACAGAGACATACTGTATATTTTAAAAAGTGCACTAATAAAATTATTTGCATGGCAAGATACCACTTGTGGTAAATAAAAAAAATTGTTTTTTTAGCTGAACCAACCCATTAATAGATTCTCTTCAGGATTCCTTTTTTCTACAGGACACTTTCCTAAAAGCTGTAGTTCTACACCCAGAGAACACCTGATTGAGACATGATTTGGCTATCACAGTCACTATTGATGAGTACTATTGCACTCATCAGGAAAATGGTTATTTCCATAGTTCAGCTGGAAGACAAATAGGATGTACAGACACTAATTCACTTAGCAAATCTCTGTCTCACAGTGAACACAGTAAGAGCAGGACAGCCTTGAGTGGTTTTTGTAGGATATCTGATGCACCTCTACAAACTGGCAGCACAAGAATGCAAAACAGCAGTTTAATACTGCTTTTCAAACTCAATAAATCAATGCATGCCTGTCGGCAGTTGTGCAGTTGTGTGTGAGTTTGCTTTGTGTCTGCGACTTTGTCTTTATGAAAAGTCAAGCCTATTTTCATGACTACGTCATTCCACGGACTTACCTTAACTTACCAATCCCTGACTGGCAGCCTGCTTCAGATCACTGCACTCACCCTCGAGCTGGCACAAACAATAAATATGATCAATTACCATGGCAACAAGATCCTCTTCCTGTCCTGGCCAATATGAGAATCCAGAGCCTTGTTAGCTAGATATTGCCAAGCATGTCACACTTTTAGCTAGGAGAACAACACAGCTTTGTGTGAAAATATACTACAGTATACATACAAGAAAGTTTGGGCTTCCACTGTCTGTTCAGAAACCATCTCGAAATTTCCAGTTCAGTTCTGGCATACAGGCATACAAATACAAAGACATTTCAACAGCCCATAATGTCTTCGCACACATGAACTGGAAAAAGCAGTTGGTGAAGGTGTTAGTTCTGCTCATTTAGACCCTTATTAAAGATTAACCACATACTCCATTTACTCTAATGGCTGGTGAAGTATGCTGGATTCCTATTTTACTCATACTGTTTTCCCCTTCTACATAATATAACTTCATCTTAATTTAATAGGATCAATCATTCATCCTGCCCTACTGAAGTTAATATGCTAGCTAGCAAAAAAAAAAGCCAGCCACAACAGAGCATGGAAAGGGATAATTGCATGTAAATCCAAGGAATTAGATGGTTTAATAAATTGAATTACATTGTACCTCAAGGTTATACTCTACCCAGGTATGAATGTTTACTTAATGGTTCAGTTCCTTTCCTTTATCTACAGCACAAAAATAAACTCTCAAGATAACTGTGAGAAAATCAAAATGCGAGCCAGTCTACATGAAGCATATGCTGCATGTTAACCTCATTAAAAAAACTTCATTCGTTATGATAATGGACTTGTTTCAGACACGTCACAGGTCCAGCTATGAAATAGTAACACTCAGCTGATTTAACGCAAACTCACATGGGAGCTCATAAGGGAAATTTGTATCATATTATATTCATGAGTAAGGTATTATCTGCACTTCATCGCTGCACATTTGTCTGGCAGACACATTACTGTATATAACACTCTCCTGCTCAAAACATAAACATATTAAAGAGATTTATTTCTCAATAATTTGGATTGAAAAAAAAGCCAAAGTTTGGTGAAAAAAGCTGAAGAGCAAGTTTGTATCATGTTGATTGAGAATATAAAACACCACAAATATCTGCAGATAACATCCTCACAGGCCGTCAGCCCAGAGAAAAAACAGCTGTCTAATGACACCTCTGTCAATCCATTGTAACGCATATATACATAAATGTTTTCAAAGTATGTGGTACATGTGTAAATGCTTATATATGCGTACATAATGTGCACACATATATGCTGTATTTTCAATTTGACATATTACTGTCATCACTAACAATCACTGAAAATTGACCCAGCGTGGATCAATACAGCAACGACACAATAATGGGTTTATTTGACCCATGGGTACCGGTCATAACAACCCATTGGTACTGGGTAATGTTAACCCAGTATTGTGTCTGTAATATATTGACCCACACTGGGTCAAATTTGTACTTGTGTGATCATTTTCAAATAATTAAAGGAGACATATCATGCTCATTTTCAGGTCCATATTTGTCTTTTGGATTTCAACGAGAACTTAACATACTTTCATGTCCAAAAACACATTATATAACAGCATCTTTAAATGTGAATTCTGCACATTACAAAGTTAAATGCCATCAGCATTACCTGCCAAGCATGGCAAAGAGGGTTTAGTTAAGCAGTGCCCGGCCTTTTCATAACAAACACTGACTCTAAACAGATAATTTAAATTGTAGTCTGCTCTGCCACGCCAAGGTGCCCTCTCTGTCTCTGTCTTTTTTTCTCTCTCTCTTTTGCCCCCTTTTCCATGCACTCCTTCCCTCCTCTCTCTTCTCCCAGTGACTATGAAGCTGCTGTATACTTGCTAGCCTGAGCAGACTACTAACTGTAATCAGTAGTCAGTAAACACAGCTTTCTGGTCACAGCCAGAGACAATGCACAGCTCAGCTGCGGTTTACACAATGACCTCAAAGTTCAGTACTAATCACAGCACAGCACAAACATCTACACTGAGAGGTTGGCAGGAGGATTGTGTCTATCTCCAATCAAAAACTTGGGCTTATCACACAGAAAACATAAGCTGTTCTGAAGTTTTCTCATTCAGCATCAAGGCTGAAACGTGCTTGACTGACAACATGACATTGACTCATAATATGAAAAAAGATCCAGCATGCACAGTTTATCCAATGTTTAGTTCCCGCTTTGCATTGCAATTGCAACTAATATGGGCATATGTTGACTCAGTAATTCCACAACAGGCTGAGGTCAGGGTTTCAGACGAGTCCTGAACTTGATACAAAGTGGCCATGATTGGCCACGTTCTGCAGCTTTCACAATGACTCTGTGCACAAACACAGCCCAAGGACAGAAACCAAATCTGTCTTTACATTGAGACCGTAGACAAACACACAAGGACACATACGCATTCATGCACAACCAATACCTCAGCACAAACTGTACACACAGAAACACACAGACACATTCCCATACTTGGTGTCCACTGTTATCAATGACCACTGTTGTGGTCACAACAGCAGCTACCGTAGCTTTCAAGAGACAGACAGTATTTTACCTTCTTCAGATGCTCGCTGGGATTGTGGCAGTATTAGTTCCTGTGATGATGATTATTTTTCACAGATCCCTCGGTGTTGCATATCTACAGAGCAGCCTCCCGCTGTCAGCCCTCAGGCTCTGAGTCAGTTTCTGTGAGTCAGTAACACAACAGGACATGTCTGCAAGATGACGGTGTCTGGAGGGTTCAAGTTATTTCAAAGTTTAAGTACACGTGGAGACAAAAACTGGCAACTTATTTTTGCCTTGGGTAGATTTTAGCCCTTACACTGAATATCCTGTGACTACAAACACACTGATTTGCATTTTATAGCAGTGTTGATATTAGTATTGCACATTTAAGTGTTTTTACTGATGGCCGATAAGACAATATAATAAGGTTAAAGTTTTGCAGGTGCACCATTCACCCAACACAGTAAGAACAGGCAGATGTCATGTTCCCAGCTCTGATATTGAACGTTTTGGGTTAATGGAGCAAATGAGAAATGACAGCATGAATGGAGCTGTCAATGACTCTCCTAACAGGGTTTCTAACACAAGCCATTACTGGTGTCCTATAGCAACAAATTGATCTTGCTCTATTTAGACCTGATTTGTTCACCCTGGGGCAGATTCTAAGACGTCACTCTTTTTGATGGTTTATAATAGTGCCCACATTTATCTTGTATTTAAACATGTAGTGCTGGTACTGGAAGAGAAGAAAGACATGAATCCCAAACCATATTTTCTTGTTCTCTTTTTCTCACTGCTCAGCTCTCCAAATTCTCACACTCTCCATCTTATCAAACCAGATCTCTGCCCTAGGTGTCGATGGAAAAGAGCAAACACACATCTATCGTATGCAGCTGTTCAAATATTGTGACATGTGATCTCTGGGCTGGCACAAAGAGCGCTTGTAATGAACGACTGGGACACAAAGACTGGGAGAACGGGGAGCTCATCCCTTCTGCCTGTCCCTAACTCTCAACCATAACACACACACACACACACACACACACACACACACACACACACACACACACACACACACACACACAACACTCGCACGCACACACGCATGCACACACAGACACACACACACACACACACACACACACACACACACACACACACACACACACACACACAATGCATTGTATTTACTGTGCATTCTGCTACACTTCATGCACTCTGAGAAATAGCCACACATGTAGAAACTCCACACACACACACACACACACACACACACACACACACACACACACACACACACACACACACATTAGTGTCGTCACTGTTGCCACTTTACCGCCCACAATCATGTAAAGCAAACATGAAATCTGAGGAGAAGCATTATCTTCATAAACCATGTGTTTAATAAACATGAGATTGAGTGGTGGTTTTTAAACAGCAATCTTATCAAAGGAAGACAGAGTAATTGAATACCTTATCTTAGGAAGGAACAAAACTGCCTTTGTTCTGCCGTTTGCCCTGCTTTGTCACTCCTTGACAAGACATTCAAAGCCATTCGTTCATCCCACTGCCAACACTTGTGTTTTGTGCGCTTTGTTCTATCACAAACATAGAACATTAAGTCATTCCTCTCAACACCTACAACATATACCTACTACTGAGATCTGACGGGATTATCTGTGCCATGAGGATAGAAACATTTAGCTAACCACATTCAACTAACCACTGAAAGCCAGATTGGGTGATTAACTTGATCTCATCAATGAGGGTTGAATAGACCAAAAAAGACCCCTTACAGAAAGTCACAGCACTGGTAGCCTTGGGAGGTATCTACAGCCATGCTGGTAGCTCTATGAGGCTGTACTTCCCGCTGTGCTTTGAGCTAAACGCTCAATCTAGCATTAAAGATCCAGTGTGTAACGTTTTTAGTTGTTCATTATCAAAATCTGTGTTACCCGTTCACAAACTTGTCCTTTTTCATGAATATTTACCTCCACCATCAATTCCAAGTATTCCTATTGTCTTGAAATTTTACATTTGCATTTGCATGAACTGGGGTAGACGCTCCATATTCATGCACCTTCTTGAAATACGTTAGCCGGTAAGGGACATACAGGATGTACTGCTCCACCTTTTGCGTTTTCGCTGTCACATATCGTCGCTTCCCGCGCCGACAAGTTTGAAGAAGGAAACGTGGAGGACCACACGTATTCAAAATCCAAATTTCAGGAACAGGAGTCTTCTTCTTTGCTCAGAAAAATAAAAAGGATATTGAAAAGAGCAAGAGACCGGCTTTTTGAAGTGTGAAGGCTACCGTAGCTGTAATACGTACTTTGAACTGCGTGGCGCGAGAGAGTTGATTGCAATATATGATCTCAACACTAGATGGGAGAAATTCCCACACATTGGACCTTTAAGGTAAAATATTTACGATGTTCACGATCTTAGTGTGTTAGCATGCTAGCGTTTACTAAGGTCATGGAGAATAATATGTGTGGCATTTCTATTGAGAGCTTGAGGCCTTTGAAAGGCTAAATGCTGGCACAGCTTTCTCCATTATTAACGCTGAAAAAGCAAAACATGTTCTAAATGAAGACAAATGCTATTTACACATCTACATTTTGGTTGAAAACTTTGTGGCCGGATTACAATAGCTTTGTTGGGAGTTAAAAGATCATATAAACTTGAAACAATTCTTTATGCAGTCAATGCCAACAACATTGCAGCCAAATGTATATATTTGTAAAAATGAAAAACAGATTGACTGAAAATGCAGCTAAAAGAGAAGAGAGAATCACGTCAGAGTCCAGTTATTCTGATAATCCCAGAGATGAGGCATGAGCTCACTGAAGAGGCCATGTGTGTCATGTCCGCTTTTCTTCTTGGCCTGATGAGACTCTACAGACTTCATCACTCCTCATGAGGCACCAAAAGTATGAAATATTACTTTGATCTGAGGGGCCTCTGGCACATTTGGGTTGCTGCACTGTGCCTGGATACATTAATACTGAACATGGCTCAGTGAGGCTATAAAACTATTAAAACCATGTAGAGATGATGTAAAACCTCATTTCTGTGCATTTATGTGTTTGAAAGCAACACAAAATATTTTTTTTCAAGAGTGAGCTATTCTGAATTAAGGTGGATTTAATTAGAAATACATATATGATGCGTTCTCTTCTGAAATGACTGCTGGCATGAATGTAAACCAAATGATGAGTCATGATTATGGTTACTATGAGTCATCTTGAAATATGATCTTTGGCTATCCGTGGCTATCTCATCAGCTAGCTTTCTCTTGCTTAAGCTAGTTGGCTGACTGTGGTAGAAAGTGCAGTTAGGCTAACTGCAATGGATGGTGGCTTCTAGATGGTCATTTTACATGCTGTTTTTTCATAACTTATATTTCTATGGCATAATAATTTCCTAGTTACTGCATATTGGCTCTGTAGGACACTATACTTATTCTAATTTTGAGTGAAAGTCCAATCCAGCAAAAATTAAACAACATCTGACAATGCAATCAGATGTACATGAACAACTAAATTAAGGCAAACTGGTAGACTGGTATCTCTGTCATATGAATTTACCAAAAGTAGTATTTTAGCGAACATTTTTAGTAGGTGGACAGTATATTGGCATGAGAGCCATTTTCTGTTAAATGTAAGCCTGTTAAGATAGTGTGTGTGTGTGTGTGTGTGTGTGTGTG
Source organism: Zingel zingel (assembly GCA_023566125.1). Lineage (NCBI taxonomy): Eukaryota > Metazoa > Chordata > Actinopteri > Perciformes > Percidae > Zingel > Zingel zingel. The sequence continues at coordinate 32,894,936 of CM042320.1, read as the reverse complement.
TGTGTGTGTGTGTGTGTGTGTGTTCCCTGTTTAACTATATTCATTGGGTCCAAAAACCTGGAATACAGTATACTTGTGGGGTCCAGACAGCCTTGTGGGGCCAAAATGCTGGACCCCACAAGGTTAAAGGGCTGTTTGAGGGTTAAGACTTGGTTTTAGGATTAGGGTTAGAATTAGGTTATGGTTAGGGTGAGGGTAAGGGTTAAGGTTAGGCATTTAGTTGTGATGATTAAGGTTAGGGTAAGGGGCTAGGGAATGCATTTGGTCAATGATGGGTCCCCACAAAGATAGTGAAACGCACTGTGAGTGTGTGTGTGTGTGTGTGTGTGTGTGTGTGTGTGTGTGTGTGTGTGTGTGTGTGTGTGTGTGTGTGTGTGTGTGTGTGTGTGTGTGAGGATCACATTTGGTTTGCATTTCTTGTCCTGACATCAGCTCTTATCTGTGACCTCATGTCTTTGTTTTCTCTCCCTCAGCCCCCTCGTCCCAATGAACCACATAGTTTATCATTTAGAGAGGAAAGTAAAGGTTGCTATATTCACCTTACAGAACGGTAACAGTTTTCCTTTTAGTTTAAGTTATTATGCTTCATCTATCAAACAGAGGCTGCACTGGCATGCAGCGAGATTGAATGCTCGAACATAATTACAGTGATATGTCCTGTATACAGGTTGGATTTCACCCAAAAGAACAACACTCATCTTAGGCATCCCATCATTTTGTCATCCGGTGAGGGTGTGGAACAGCAAGTTGTGTAACTCCACATCCTGTAGTCAGTTTTGTGACCAAGTCATCTTTTCTCAAGTCCCAAGTACGCCTCAAGTCATTTGGTCCAAGTCAACTCCCAAATCAAGTCACTTTTTTTTACACCCAAGATAAAGCTGAGGATGTTAATTATATTTATTTATTGAAGATCAATGTTTCTTGTTGCCATAGCAAGGAGTTTGACTGACAGCCAGTGCAATCCAATCATGACAATCACATACCGGGGAGCTTTTTGAGTCATCCAATCATGATTCACAGTTTGTGCTGCTGCCGCTGCACAGCAAACTTGATAGTCAGACAGAAACGTGACATTCAATTTTATTATTTTATATTTAACAGCTAACATTCAAACTTATGAATACACGCAAGTCATCCGAGTTATCATGCCTCAAGTCAAGTCTTGATTCATTAACTGCAGTCATCAAAATGGTGACTAGAGTCGACTCAAGTCCAAGTCTCCAGTCCACATCTCTGCCTGTAGTCATCCCTACTGTGGTCATGTGTGAGTTAGCGGGTTACCATGTGTCACCCTGTTATAATTTAAGGCCAGTATGGGAGAAGCAGGTAGGGTTGTAGCAGTGCACACTGTTAAGTGCTGTAGCGTAAGTGAACCCATTGTCCTCTTGCTGAGGAAAAATCCACTGAAGCCAAGAATAAAACAGAGCCCAACCACACCCAGAATATCCAACCACACTCAATAGGACTTTACACAGACTACATCTGGGGAAAAGAAGATTCCCGCAATCCATGTGGCAAGTTGGCCGAAACCGGAAAAAAAGGAAGTACAAGTACAGAGATGTGGATTATGAAAATGGGATGAACATTATTTTCTGCACAATCCCTGCTGTTCTCCCACCGAGGGCTGCTCACGCCGGCCTGTCCCTCGGGTGTTGAACCTGCATGAGTGCCCAGCTGGAATCCCCACCCCTGTCAGAGAGGCTTTCTTTAATCCAGTATTCAATTGGGACTCTTCATCACTATAGGCCTACATTCTCACAACGGCACTGACCCCTGCCAAGCTTATATGCATGAGTCCACCAGTCAGTTGTGTCATTTTGGATGGTTACTAGGTTACGTGAGTGTGTGTTTAGAACTGTTTTGATGAAGAAACCCAGCCCAAGATGAGAAAAGTGAACTTCTCAGTCAGAGAAGGACACACAAGTCAGCCGAGAGCGAAAATAAGAATTGTTTTATTTGGTTCAATTATGAAGATTTGAAAGAACACAAATGACATCATTTTTGACATTCTTTGGTTGCTTTTCCAAAGCAACTTCAAAAACACTCTGGGCTTTGCCTGTAAGGACAGGCAAATAATATGTCATATTAAAAATCTAATTCATATTATATGAATTAGCTTTTTTTATTTCTTTGTGTTGGTAGGACCACTTAGTGACAAACTGCTTACAGTAAATTACTTTTACAGTAATGTGATCTTTCATGCCAGGTTCCTTCAGTGTCAGTGTAATAATGGTGCATTTAAGTGAGGTAATGTTTATCATATTCCAGAGTTGACAAGTTGCGAAATACGTACGCTGATGTTCTTTCCTCCAAGTTTTTTTGGTTTACTTGTTTGAAGGCAGCTTCAGGGACATGCGTCGCTAACAATACATAGTATTATTGGTATGATTGTGTCAAAACCACTGATATTAGCTCAGTAGTGATATTTATCAATCTGATTATTACTATAGTATTACTACTGAAAGTTTGCTTTATAATTTGGTGACTCTGGTTGTTGTGTGACTGACACACCGCCTGTCTGAAAGTTGATCCCGGTGGGATTGTGAAGAAGAACCAGGGAGACAGCTGCAGTGAAGTCCAGTTGGGACTCGCTTCCCTCTCTGTTGTGTGGACATACATCATTTGTCCAAATGTGTGTTGCAGCTATTTATGAACTTTTGACCCCATGTCTGACTTAATGCCAACAACCCCTGGTCTGTGTATGTGTTGAGGCGTGTAACTCACTCCTTCTCGCTCTTCTCATGTTCAGCGCTGCCATATCCTGTTTTCTGCCTCTCTGCCCCGTAAGCCTCTGATCTTTACTCCCTGCTGACCTACTCCAGACATAAGCACAATCACACACTTATGCAATTTTACCTGTGCTCACATAAAGTAGGCTACATGTACAGTACAGATTGATGCAACACACAGACAGCAATATATATATATATATATATATATATATATATATATATATATATATATATATATATATACACACACACACACACACACACACACAGTCATACATATTTTGGAAACAAATAGCTTTAAGTAATTGAAGCTGCAATGTTTTTTGTATTTCTTTGGCTTTTTGATTTGGGGGCAGCGTAACTAGCTGTAAACACAAAACTGACATTGTCTTATAAAGTTGCTATGGCTAACGTGCTAGCAAACATGTTCCTATTTACACAACCAGCAGAAATGAAGCCACTAGCATTAATTTGGAATTGTATTTCTGGACAAATATACAAAATGAATTATCCTTTTAGCTCCATTTTTGGTCTCCTCCATTTCCTGAGAAAAATATCCAGCTCTTCAGCTGCTAAATGGTCCACTATATTCACCACTTAGTCGCTTACTGCTGTTTGGTGGTAGGCAGGTAACTTTAGATTTTTTTTTACCAAAAATAGCTGCCTTTTGCAACCAAAACTGTTACATTAGTTGCCGTAAAACCAAAACACTGAGCTCAATGACATCAAAAAAAGAAATGTGAATTAGACGCGTTTCCATCAACCGGTTATAGAGCGAATAAACTAGGCTCCAGCGTAGTTTCGTCAGAAGTTGGCGCTATATGCTATGCATGGCTGTAATCCACTGGCAAAGGTTGCAAGCCGGAAACACAACTAGTCACCATAGTTGTGTTACTAGTCACCATGGCCATCTAACCCTGTTAGGTGAAGAAATGAGAGGTCTTCAGAAATTTGGTTCAATTGGGCAAGTTTTAATTGTTCTTTCATGTCAACTGGTATTGGCCATGTTTCATGCTGTCCAGAGACAAAGACACGGTATGGGAATTTTCGAGAAGGTGCCGACAGCTGATCAGTCATGTAAGTTAAATATTTGCTATGTCAGAACAAAATAAATAATCTCCATATCTCATTTAATGCATCAACTCTTTTTTGACATTGGCAAAAACCATCTCAAACTAGTGTAAAAAAGTATTAATAATAAAATAAAAACATTTTCCACACAGCTTTTAAAGCGATAAGAAAAAAATGCATAAACATACTTGGCTACTGAGCCAATGCTAACATAAAAAATATTGAGCAGTGCAGCTTGAATATAAGCTTGTTGAATACAATTCATCAATAATTCATTGACACCTGGTTAATTTGCCTGTTTGGTGAGTAACCATATATTCACCTCACATTGATATACATCTATGCACATTCTCATCATTGCCAACCAATAGGACATCCTAAATAAACAAGAAAATCAGTCTGCTGAAACTTCACAGAACTTGACCAAATTGAATGTAACCCAGATAGCAGATTTGGACCAACTGCAGCTGAATGTTGGTGTAGCCGGCCGTGTTTTAGCACCAAAGGACCAAATGTGAGCTGGTTTTGTATCACAGTCTTTCTGCTGCCTCCATGTGTAGTGGAGTGCCTCTATGTGTATCTCCTGTAGTGCTGCCCTTCGTGGTGGAGTTAGGTTATGGTTAGGCTCTTGTTAAGGTAAAGGGGCAAACAAATCAATGGTGAAACAGACTTTGAAACAACACTGGCACCGGTCCCATGGCTGCCAGATTTGGGAGATTTTTGTTGAGAATCAACCCTAGTTATAGAAACAGCACTTGCTAGCTTTGGACTGCAGGTGGCCTTTGCCTTGTCATTCATAGAGAGTCCCGCCAAGGTGTGCCAGCCAAGTGTGGAGGATAAAGGCTACTGTATATTACCAGCCTCTTGTCAGATTTGGGCTAACTACTGTATAACTAAGGGATGCTTGTTCTCATTTTACAATGACGAAATGATCTATTACTGTGTCAATGTTTTCATTACTTACAAATGTGCCCAAACCTGCCACATTCTTGAAGCCATACTGCCATCCGACCTCTTTCTTTTCAAAGGCCCCCCCATATCTGAAATAGGTTTGGGTGATCATGTGTAAACAAAGGACATGCGGTTAGCAGACAACACATCTGACTAGTAGGAGATCTATTGGAACTGGATCTCTCCAACAGACTGCGATCTAAACTACAGCAGATGTGTCTTTGTCTATTAGAAACACCCCAGCCTCTGAGAGAAAAACTCAGATCGGCTTAGAATGTTTTTTGCGTGTCTTTGTTGACTTTGTTTACATGCACAAGCATTCTCACACAGGGCATTGTATAGTCACAGTCATGGTTCATGTTTTTTTGCTTGTGTGTGTCATTGTTCTAAATCAAACATGTTTGTCATATCCACAGTGTTTCTGTGGATGTTGCATGTGTATTTTAACAGAAATCGGATATAGAAGTCAGCAGTGTATCACATGTGGTGCCCATATGTTTCTTGTACAGTCCCGTGAGCATACAGCTCCTAATTAAACATCAGGCCACTATTTGATATTGATGGGAAGCTGTTATTTTCTTTTAAAAACTGAGAAAATACTATCTATCATTTTATATTAATTTATGTAAATATATACAACCTGAAAAGCTCTTCATGGAGCGTTATCAATACAATTCTGTGCTTGCTAAATTCATTAACTTGCTGGCTGCTGACAGCTAACCAACTGTTTTGACTGCCAGATACCAGAAAGTAACCCCAAAAGTCCTGTTTCCAACCGTGATTATTATTATTTTTTTTTTTTTAAATGGCCTCATATCCAAAATCAAACCCACACAGTGATGTTTTCATATATTTTCAAAAGAAACAACACATGTTGACAAATTATCCGAAGAGGTGTTGAATATGGGCTGCAGCACAGAAAACAGAGCTCAGTCCAAAGATTTCAACCCTTTTAGTTTTCCTTTCTCTTCTAGCCAGTGGTCCTTCATTGTATGCTGACCACAGCACTCTTGTGTTTCACTGTCTGCTGATGAATTAAAGGAGAATTCCAACACGTAGCTCCGTTGTTTTTAAATTTGAAGTGCTGTCACTAGCGAGAAAAATGAAAACAATCGGTGCTGCCTACACCGTGTTACCCTCCTGCTAGCATTAGCACCCGACAGGCTTAAACAGAGCATGTCTTTAGCCTCTTAACATGTTCAAAACGTCATTAAAAGTGCCTACCCATGTGAAGTGATTCCTTCCGAGTGAACACAGTGAATCTGACTGCAGGAGATGTGAAAGAAATGCATAAAAGTTCTGCTAATTCAGCTCTGTTTAGTTTAGTTGAGACGGCAGTTAAAAGTGCTTAGGGACCGTCTATAAACTACAACACAGAAAAGAGATACAACAAAAATATGTAGGCTATTCATTTAATGATTAAATAAGGTAGTGTCTCAAAACTTACCTCAGCTATAAGTTGTCTCCTGTTAGCTGTACTACAGCACTTACTTTTAAAAAATAAGCATATGCCTATTTTTGAAAACATGTTTGCATCTCTTTTCAGTGTTGTTGATCTGCACACTGTTTACCTTTTCCTGCTACACCGGACTTCAGTGCGAGACTACAGCTAGCCTTCTCTAAAATGCTCAATGTTGTGTTCATGCAGTCGTTTATGATGGGTAGCAACTTGTGTGATGAAATGAAAACACGATGGACGGAGATGCTGAGAATGTTTCTAACTCTGTTTCAAAGTGGACTGTATTTGTTCCTTAGATGTCATTAGAAACAGAAATTTTGAGATGATCTATAGAGCACTGTTAGATTAAAGCCTGTCCACACTGGGTCTACAGGATCACAGCAATCATACTTTGTGCTACAACAATAAAATATCTACTTCCACAAATACCCGGGAAATCTAACAAAAACTAAAAGACTAATTATGTGTCATAAACAATACTGTGCAGGTCAGTTGTGCAGTCAACACTGTTGTACAATGGAACAGTCAGACCAGACAAAACACCCCCCCGCAGTGTCCATCTGCTGACCAAAACAAAGCTATTAGAGAAATAATAGCTTAACAGGATTATCTGCTGATTATCGTACAGCTCAAAAGAAAAACACCAATTCTGCAGCCCTTTGGAATGTAAAAGGACTGTACATAGACTGCATGTGTTGTACATGCATAGAAAAACATATTTATGAATGTGTTGCCCTCATTCACTCCATATGAAGGGTTTGACAAACACACTTTCCAACTTGCCTCTTTCTGCACTGATGTTGCACTTGTGGACACCTCCAAGAGTAATTAATTTACAAATGTACAGTTCTGGTGCAGGAGATGGGTCAAAAGCACTACGTGGAAATGGTTTCACTGTTCATCCTGCAGAAGTCTCCTCTCCCATGTACACACTTGCACTAGCAGATGCCTGGCTTGTCCTGCCAGAGCTGCATTCTGCTGCTGCTGACTGCTCTGAAAACATCCAGAGGCGGAGGTCTGCAGAGGACAGCAGTGCAGAGAGATCCAGTGTCTGCCAACAGGGATTAGCGCTGTCAGATGATCAGCTGCAGCTTTATAAAGTTTAACAAAATACCTCTGCCACTGAACTACATATAGTGTGCAAAAGTGTGCGTTTTGAACACTTGATTACCGTATTTCTTTTAGTTTTAAGACTACATTCTACTAAATGAAAAACCTACACTGATTCTCCTGCTTGCTTTGAATTTAGTATAGTAATTAACTTTCCCCATATATATCTCTACTTTCACAGATGACATGTCCTTATCAGACACCAAAAACTTTCTACACATTTTCTGGAGCGATAAAGGCTAAAGTAAATAAGTAATTGTGCAAAAATAACAATTTCTACTCAGATATTTCTATATTTGCTCTTCGTCACATGGATTTAATCCCATTTGCCACACCTCTTATCACAGGACAATAAACATGTTTAATTTGTCAGACCCTGTGGTCGAGGGGACAACAGTTCGGCTGTGGAAGAAGGCCGGTGGCAGCTGACTGGCAGGATCAATGTCCGAAGTCGGAGCGGAGGGCAGCTGCCGAGCAAACGGGCGCCCTCTTATGAATGACAGCTATTCACCTCCCCCCTTTGAACATCACATGAGCGCTGCCTCCTACTCAGCACAGCACAATATCACTCTGTGTCTTCTGATACAGTAGAGCCTGGTGGGGAGGGAGACCGAGATAACCTGCACAGTGACCGGGAGGACAGAGATGGTGACAGGAGGTGAAAGCGTTTGTGTAAGCCAGAGTTATGCATGTTGCACGTTTTGCAAGTACTCTTATTTTGTCTAGGTTCTGAATGAAAAAAAAAAGTTTAAATGGGAAAAGTATTAAGGGATATTTCACAGTTCAAGGTGCTTACACTGTACATTTGTTTAAAGAGCCCCTACATACAGTTTTTGGGGTATGTAATAGATGTGTAAAGTTAAAAAAAATACCCATTTCACTCCAAATGGAGCTTTCTCTCCCACAGACAGCACTTTTTCTCAACTGCCTGAAAACGGCTCGCCCACATTCCTGTTTGAAATTCCTCAATTAGTGATGTCACTGATTGAGAATACCAGCGCAGTTTTTCAAATGTGCTGCCCATAGGTGCTGCCTGAGCAAGCACAGCCCGCCCAGTTGCTAGCTTGAATTTGGTTAACCAATCACAACAGAGTGGGCCAGCTGACAAATCAGAGCAGACTGGGCTTTTGAGGAAGGCCAAAAGCTCAGACAGAGGGCCCTATTTTAACGACCTAAAGGCCGTTTTATGCTTCCGCTTCAACTCCATGCTGTAGCTAAGGTGTCGCTCCTACGGCGTCGTGACCCTTTCGGAGTTCTGCGTCTGGGTTTCTTTGCATCGTGGTGCATTTCACCGCCATAACGCTAGGGGGTGATAAGTGTGTGTCCGTGTCGCTCACCACCGAACCGGTACTCAGAATGGCAAACCCCATAGACTGTCATGCTAAAATATTAATCTTATTTGTTTGGCCTTTTCTTGCTTAGATTTTGTAAAAAGTATCGAGAAATAGACACAATAAAATCCATTGACCTAGTTACTGTAACCAGAAAATAAGTCTGAGGTTATTTGCGAAGTGTCTGCCAGCCAGTTTATGTTATGTTAGCAAGCTAACTTTAGCACAACTGTCCACAAAGTACTGCTTGCTGGCGAAGTGCTACTTTCAAAACGTTACTGACATATAGACACTTTACAAACGGATAACCCCGTCATTGTAACCAAAATATGTCTGAGTTTATTTGCAAAGCTGATGTCAGTGAACTAGCATGTTGCTACTCCCCACAGTAGGCTGCTGGGAACACCGACCGTCAACACACAGGACCAGTTGACCAATCACAGTCCTTGCGGTCTGCGTCGCCTCGACGTGAAGTAACACATTTTTTTGGGGTACACGTCGAGCTACGGCGGAGGGCTCGGAGAGGGATTTGCGGCGACGCAGAGGGTTCTGTGGGGGTACGCCGTCGATTTGACGCAGAAGCATAAATCAGATTTTAAGCAACGGCGTGAAGCGCATGGCGCAGGTGCGTTTAGGACATGTCCTTATCCACTTTTCCTAGTTTGACGGCGGAAAAAAAAGGGTCCGTGCGCCGGGCGCATGGTTCAAAAGGGTTGTAATTAGTGTCTTCATTAATCAGAGTTGTGTTTTGGGCGTAACTTGCAATAAACCAATCAGAGTCATCTTTGTTTGTGTGCTGCTGCGCTTCCCTGTGTGTGTGTGTGTGTGTGTAACAAGCATAGTGAGCGCGTGCTGTGCATAAGCCTAGTTAAATAACAAAAAAATGCTGCGCTATTGACTTTAGACCAGGTTTGTCAATGGCGCGATCACTTCCCGCTGCCTCAAGATAGCAATACGCCAAGAATTCACCTGAACACACCTCAATGTAAGACCAGCACAACCCGTGGGCGCAAAGATGGTTGCAGGTACATTTTCTATTTAAACGACGTGGGCGTTGGAAGGTCTTAAAGGTGCTCCAAGCGATGTTGGGTGACGGCACTTCTTGTTGACGTTCAAAGTATTTTCAAACAAAACGAGGCTAGCTTTTTTACAGTGTGTTCAGGGGACAGGCAGCTAGCACATAGTGAGGAGATGTTTGCTGTATGTGACAAAAAATGTTGTAGCCAAAAATGCGTGACATCGCTTAGAGCACCTTTAAAATAGAAAAGACACTTGCGTTGGGCTTTGCGCCGTGCTGGGTGGAAGAGAGGGCCCATAGTGTTTCAGGCAGAGGAGCTGAAGCAATGGGAAGTATGAGAAACATAATATGTTTTTTAAACATCAAAGCATGTAAGCCTAATCTAGTGTGTAGAGTACAAATATGACGCTGAAAAGGAGTATAATAGGGGCTCTTTAACTGTTCCACTGTTTTTTAAGTTCAACAAATGCAACATCTTTCCAAAAGTCAATGAGTAATCGTGTTAAATAATTGTGATTTTAATACTGACCAAAATAATTGTGATTATGATTTTTTTCCATAATAATCAAGCGGCCCTACCACAGTGTGATGGTGCAATGAAAGCTGCTACTTTTGCTTCTAACCTCAGAGAAAATATAGTTCTGCGTCATGCAGCAGCAAGTAGGGCAGCACTAGCCTGGGGTAAAAATACCCCACCATCATATTCTTTCCTTTACCCTTCCTTAACCTTCACTCCTGTCTCCCACAGCTGCTTGGTCATCGGTTTCAACAGATGACGCCGGGGTTCTGCTCCTCCTCTCCGTTACGTCAGATGTGTTTTGCTCATGGCGTACACGTGTGGGCAAAATATAACCTTTATCTCACAACCTTTTGTTTCTGCACCTCTAGCTCAGAAATCGAGCTCTTACAGCCCCGTCTCCCACTTTTTGCTGTGTTTTCCTGACACCAGCGACTGACGGAGAAACGAGAAAATGACCCAATTACAGAGCAAAGATAACCTGCAATAATGATGGGAGAGAAGAGGTGTGTGTGTGTGTGTGTGTGTGTGGGGAGGGGAGGGGGGGGAAACGGAGCTGCAATGACATCATCACCACTGGACATTAAAAGAGAAGAAAAAGATGATAGAGCAGCAGAAGCATTGGATGAGAAATGTGTCGTGTTTGGGTCAAACTGCAACCGCTCCATTCTCTGTGTTCAAATTCATACACACAAGTGAGACTCTGAAAGTGAGGACCAGTGACATCGCTGGGGGACAGCGGTGCCAGTTGGCACATAGCTGGATGCTGCAGAAGATGCCTGGCTGCTGCAGTGTCTCTGTAAGCCAACCTATCCTGCTGCCATTGATTCATAGGCAGCAACTCTGATGCTGTGTAACGACGCGGCATGCAGAGCGTTGCATAATTTAAAAAAAAAAAAGCCATGCTGGTAAACAAGGAGGGAGAGGACCCCATCCTCCTACTGCAATAAGAAATACAGCCGTAATGGACGCTATCGTAGCGCGTCGCCAAAAGACTTCATCTCCTTCACCGTCATCAAACCACAGGAATGTCTGTTTCTGACAGGCAGCTGGAGGAACAGTGTGTGCTATGGTGGCCAAGTGCACACACTCTCTCTCTCTCACACACACACACACACACACACACACCCCACACAAATGTCTGCAACTAGACTGTATCAAGCTCAGTCAAACAAACTGTTACCTTAGTTAGAATAACAAACAGTGTAATAGACATCCCTGCTCCGGTTGACAAACTCTTCCTATTGCATCCATACATTCCTGAGATTATTGCATCCATACATTCCTGAGATGTGACACACACACACACACACACACACACACACACACACACACACACACACACACACACACGCACGCACGCACACAGTGAATGACAGTCTACTCACAAGTGGCTTCTGAATTCTGTGCTGGGACCAGCGAAAAAGGCAGATATCCTCTTTTGTCATCCGTCACACAGGATTTGTTTCACACTCGTCCTCCTCCCTGCTCTCCTTGACTTCCTGTCTTTTACAGACAGACTAAAAAACAAAAACAAGAGACAGAGAGAGAGATCTGCAGTGCTGGAACTCTGTCAGTATACTAATGCCTGGATCTGCTCTGCCTCCCTCTCGGTTTTCTCTCGTTCCTCCCTCCCTCTCTCTCTCCCTCCCTCCCTCCCAAGTCTCCTCCAAGGTCAGTGGGTAGAAGAACTGCCTATTTGACTCCTCCCTTAGTGGACAAGTGCTTCCCTCCTCTTCAAACCCCCACCCTCCCTGCACCCTCCTACAGGCTGGACACCCGGGCAGTAATTACCGTCATGATCCAGATTAACTCCTGGGTGTGCTCTTGTTTTGCTATGCTGGGCTGGGACGGGACAACACACAGACAGATTACAAGTATGTGTGTGCATGTGTGTGTGTGTGTGTGTGTGTGTGTGTGTGTGTGTGTGTATGTGGGAGGGGGAGTTAGACCCCACAAGGAGGGCCAGGGGCAGCCAGACAGGATGGGATAGGACACTCTTAAGCCCTGCAGGAGACAAGAGAGACACAAAATGAGAAAAAGACACCAAGCTAACAGCATGAATATACCCACAAAAATGCATGTAAAAGGACAGAAACATATAGGCATGTCAAATCTGAGAAAATATTTTCGGAATGCAGAACGTGATAAATCACTGACACGTAGATTACAGTAGTAGAATTTAGATGAGGCGATAATAAAGCCTGAAATTAAAGATGATTACTATGAAATTACACTGCTCCGCCAGAGACTTTAACATGTGAAAAAACTATGTTGAATTGTATCTAAAGATGCGGTGCTATCCTGTGTGCTGGAGTCTCACAGAGTCATGGATGAGAGCAGAGATAAATAGCTTAGGACTGGACGGAGATCAGACCCAAGGAGACACCGCTGCAGCGGGAAGTGATCACCTGAATAGTCAACCATTCTTGCTGTCCAAACGCAGACCAGATTAAGCTCTCCGATTCAAGCGCTACATAAACACAATCAGGATGTGTAAACATCATGGCAGTGACTATTCGAGTGCGTGCACTGTCTAATAACTGCTGGGTTGTGTGCAGTCCACCCCCTGCAGTGTGAGTTCAAGAGCTTTGCTGACCGTTTAGCTGCTTCACTTTAGTGGCTTTGGATCCTGCGATGGGATTAGAGGGGAGAAACGTCTGATGGGATGAGATAGAACTCAATATATGAACAGGAAGTACTCCTTCACCACAAGGGGAAGTATAAACCCACAGCAGGACTCCTAGCTAATCACACTGACACCAAAGTGTCATTAGTTTGGGGGTAAATGCTACCTCGTTCCCAGTAACTGTGCATATTTTTACTACCGTACACATGCTGTTTTCCATTTTTTATTGTATGTTATTGCCAAAAAAAGTATTTCTATTTTCTGACTATTGCTTATGCTAACATTTGAAGACCAAAGCATAACCAATGTATAACAGAAGCAACATGGAATTATTCATCTTCCACAAACACCGCTTCGACGGTGATTAGACATTATCGTACACCTTTCCCTTCATTATTACGTGACATGTTTACAATTCCCACATTCATATTGAAGAGCAGGTGACACAACCTTTTTTCAGAGACTCCTAGAAACATCCTCAGGAGTTGGTTACATCATCCACAGCCAAGGGAGTAGTCTTTGTTGTGACTAGAGTGGATTCGGGATTTTCTTGTAATGTACTGACACCCTCTGGTTGTTTGCGGTAAGTACAACACCTGCAAAGAGTTCTTTGACGTTGAACGACATGAGCTATGATGACGTGTTTCTCATCTGTTTTAGCTTTACAACTCAGAACTAAAATTCACCTCACCTTTAAGATGGATTTAATTATACTGATTTTGCTGGCGCCACTGTCGGGTCTACTAATGTAATGGTAATAACGTGTGAGAACTCAAAAGACAATCAAAAAAAAAAAAAAAAAGCTTTCACAGACAGCGTCGATGCATCACATCGCACCCCGACTTGCGGTTATGAACTTAAAATCCGAGGACATGTTGAGTGACAGTTTCTTTTGTATTTCAAGAATTTCAAGAATTCAAGAATTCAAAAAAACAGCATGCGCAAAAACAAACAAAAGAAATACAATAATTAAGCATGCAACAATCAATTACACATAAAGTTGGGCCAGCCAACAGATCATTTTCACAAAATACAAGACATAGAATTAGATGGGGAAAAAACACCTACAAAAAAAAAATTATAAAAGGAACTGAAGATGAACACAAAAAATTATAAAAAGGAACTGAAGATGAACACAGGTGGCTGGGCTGTTGTTCCAGTACAGAACCAGCAGGTGGAGGCATACAGTGTGAGATTGGTAACACAAGAGGTGATGTGGAAAACCAGACACTAACCCATCAACCCTGCATATCAAAAGGAGACTCCATACAATGACAATGTTTGATAACTGTTACCTGGATGAAATGTCATCCTGGTGCTCCCAGAAACACCAACAGATCAACAGCCATGATGTATTTTTTTTTTTTACGTCTTCTATAGAACTATCCTGCCCTACAAAGCCAAAAGACCTTAACTCATCAGAGTGTGGAACTGAGAAAAATTACTTGAAAGTTTTTAGTTGTCCAGCCAAATGAATTATAGGTAGGACACTGGAAATTAGATGCAATGTGTCTACATACAAAATCTTAAGCTCAAACTTAACTTTTGATCTCTATTTTTTTGAAGTTACTGTACTCTGCCTTTGTATTGTCTGCAAAAAGTGAAAGGTCACGCCAAGGCAAAAGGCAGTAACTTCCAAATGATCAATATTTGGTTGCTGATCACCATTTACAAAATGATTAAAGCAACACGTCTATAAAATGTAGTGATCATGGCCTGTATGTCTGATGCCCTGGTTTCTCCTGGGCTTTTAGACGTTACCGTTAAGACAGCCCATTAGTTTCTCGAAAAAAAAACAACAAAATGGACTCAAGATACCTATCCACATGCTAAAGGATGTCTTGAATGTTCCCAGAAATATCATTAACTTATTTTCGACCAAAAATGAAGTTACTGCCTTTTGTCTTTGCAGGGCAGTATTGTTGTAATGTGACAGGATGAGTAACAGTAAAACAAGACACAAAGAGAACGTCTGTCATCCAGTAGAGTACTTAATCTGTTCAGGTGAGTCCAAAAGGCACATCACATTGCAAATGAAAAGGAATGGGAAGTATGCTCTGGTAACATCCGCAGAATGTTTCAACTCACTTAGGTTAAAGGTTAATAAAATCCACCACATACTACTGGAACACACTCCGAAACATATTCTCAAGCCCTGCTTTTAAAATCCATAATTTTCTCTTTTATTTCATTTAAATAAAATATCACTTCAGGCCCCAAAACACCACAACATGTTGGGGAATGGTCATGTTAAAAAAAAAAAAAGGGTAGACTAAAAGACATTTAAGGTGAACAAAAGTACATGAGGCAAGGTAAATCCAAAGGAATTTAAAAAGCACATAAACATGACTTGAAGTAAACCATGAATGACAACAAATACAGTACACTTTTTTTTCCTCCCTTCTGTGCTAACAAAAAGGCAAAACAACCGTTGAATACTGCATGAAACAGAGATGGTACTACGTAGTAAATACAGGTTCGTGTTAAAACAGAATAATGATCTCTATGACTTTCCCTCGTTAACAGTTCTTCCACGTGACCTATCAAACGGTCTCATCGCTGATTTGTCCGCAAGGAAGCTCTTTTTGAATGACCTGAGCTGTACCAAGTAGCCTGCGTACAGTGCATCAAACTACAACCAAATACAATACACCCTAATTGTCAAGTACATACTGAAAGTCTTCAGTCATTATACAGTATGTAACACATTTGTGCCTGTAGCTCTAACACCTGCCTCTGAGGTCATGTTTGAAGATGAATGTGAATTCAAGGCCATTTTTTCATGTTTGTCTAGCCGTCTGTTAGCTACTCTACATAAACACAGTAAAAACACGGGACATAAATGCAAATTGTCCACAAACAAATATCAACTCAGACTAAGTGTTCTACTGCAGTACTTGTGGAAAGACTAGGTAGTGTTAATGAGTGGTATTAGCCTCTATGGATGCCCCTTTGTGTCTACTGTCTGAACTGACTCGCTGGCTGTGAACTTTGATCTGGTACAGTATACTGGGTCAGGTGAACAACATCACAGTGTCAAGGCATAGCATGGCTCATCATGGCAGAAAACATGAAGTAGCACCTGACGGTGATAAAGAGGTTTAGGGCCTGCGTCGCGAAACAAGAAAATACCTGTATGGTAGTTTAAATAATGTTAAGAAAACATAAGACATTTCTTCAAATGACATGTGTCTTAGGGGGTATTCCTGTTCAGTGAAGGCAGCGTGAGAATGAAACTGTGATACAGAATACGGAGGCGGAAAGAAATGCGGAGAAATCTCAAATAACTCCCGGATGTGGATCCGCAGTGGCCAGGACTTGGCATGATCATTCCATGATCCACAATCAAAGTGCAGGATAGACACATCATGTCACGTCATCTCATCTTAAAAGGTCCAGCATATACAGTTATTATTGTTCTTCATTTCATAACACTGTCTCTGATCTGAAATACTGCTGCTGATCTGGTTCTGTACTCTGAATAGTCTAGGAGCTGTAACAACCATCCTGTCATTCAGTAGTTCAGCCTATTCAGGTAAAAAAATCTCTATTAGCCACCTCTTCACTTCAGTTTAGCAGGACTATCTCTCTGCTGTACACCCTCGGGGACTTCCATGGGAAGTAATGTCAGATTAGGCGAAGCAGGCAGGCAGGGTCAGTGGCGTGACTGGTTAGAGCAACAGACGGGAGGCCGGGGCTTCAGCTGTGGTAGCTGGGCACAGCTGCCTGTTTCTGGGAGAGACGCAGCAGCTCCTCCCTGATGGCCTTGATCAGGGAGGCAGATGAGTGGGTAGGAGGAGATGTATCCAGGGGAGTTGGGGCTGACAGATAGCCCACCCCAGGGGTGTCTAGGTGGACAGGGGGTGCCGTAGGCTCCCTAATACCACCTCTGGGCGTCTGGAAGATAGAGAAGGACGAGTAGTCAGGACAGTCCAGGAACTGAAGGCAGGAAAGAAGGGCAAAGAAAAGAAGAAAGGGGAGAAGAGGAGGAAAAATAATTGAGAAGATGGACGAAAAATATCAAGTGACAGAACTACAGTGTGAGAGAACTAGAATAGCAGCATAGCACTATAAGACAACCAAACATATACTGTTTGTATATATATATATATATATATATATATATATATATATATATATAGAGAGAGAGAGAGAGATCAGAGAGAACTTAAAAGATAAGGATTGAATCATGAAAAATTCACGAAAAAAGATCAAAACCTAAAATGTCTGCCTTATAATATTTTCTGTCGATCTCAGCCCAAGTCCATTCGTTCCTACTGAAGATGTTTAGTGCCCTGGGCAAAAGTGCCTGTCCACGTCAGTGTCAAGTAATTCAAACTTACTCAAACTTTAAATAACTATCTGTAACGTGTTTTCTCAAATGTGTGCAAATGTTCTCGTACAGTATGTCCCACTGGCTGCAGGCCCTGATGAACTACTATTATGTAATGAACTGGCAAAATGCCTCCAGAAAGAACCGCACCGTTTGCACTACAAAGAGAGTATATATTTGCTATTTATTTCTTGGTATAGTGCTTAACAAGCATAATTTAATTTAAATTTAATTTTGCCCAGTTGTGGCCTGTTGAGATGTTGTGTTATTTGTATCGATCCACTATATAAACATAATATCTACATAAATGGCATTTGATTGGAGGCTAGTCTCACTTTGTCCCACAGCAACATTAAAATTGTTTAGATTTGTGTATATTGTTTCTGTTAATAATGTATTTTATTAAGTGTCCATTTCATTATAATAACCAGATTTATCATAAATAATTGAACATGCACATCTATTTTAAGTTTCCAGTCATGGATTGATGCAACATTTGGTGATCTAGTGAGGATTTACAGCAGCAGGGCAGTGTATGTGAGACTCGAAATAAACTACTGTGCCCATGTTCATGGTAATTAAAGAAAATGTGCGGCTCGCTGATGTGTTTTTAATAGTTTCTGGACCAACATGGAGCTCTATGGCACAGAGGAATCAGCTACTCTGTATAAGGCTGGATACACAGACAATATGTGCTCTTAGGATCAGTTCATTGGTGATTTTTGGACTTTTCATGGGATTTGTTGTTGATGACATACTGTGACGACCCCTCCCACTCTGCCTGCCTGTCATGTTCTGCTCCTTTGCTCTGCAGGTACTGGGAGTGATGGTGGAGCTGGGAGGGTCGTCTGTACCTGGCCATCTGGGCGTGGCTTACAGAAGGCATAAAGGACTGCCCTCCTGGGACTCTCATTCTCTCTCAGCTGGGCCTATGTGCATCCATCTCAACATTTTGTCCTTTGTTTGGTTTGCTGCACCATACAACACACATCACATTATACATTCACGCATCGACACACTGCAAACACAACTGATGTCTTCTATGCTTATACACCCCACCATTAAGCTTATGTTTAGTTAGGTTGTGTTAACATGTCTAATTAGTTAAATAAACTACTTTTTGACTGACCTATCTGTGTGTGACCTCCCTTTTGTTGCAGGCCTTGAGCCAGACGGTAACAATACATTTTGCTGTTTTATTTTATTTCTGGTTTAAATGGATGGAGGACAAGACCTTGGTCTTGAACAAAATTCAATCTGGGATTCACTCACTGCATCTTTTTCAGGATCTGCCCTGGAGAAATTGTCACCATGATAGTGGTTCCAGCCAATGCCTCCGTTCTGCCCTGGAGCAGCCCTGATGCCTGCTGGGTAACCATTCATCCGGCTGGACAATCCCACCTGTGTAAGATGATGAAGCTGGGCACCTAAACAAACAAACAAACAAACAAACAAACACACACACACACGCGCACACGTGCGATTAGAGCTACAGTACCTGACACTTTATCCTCAGCAGCCCCTTTAACAAACTTTGATGCAATAAGTCTGAAAAGCACTCTGTCTGTGCTGCACTCAATATGGTAAATGCCAGAATCCATTTCTATTAGTGTAAGTCACAAGATGGCAACAGCATCACGCCTGCTCCTAATAATTTAAGAGAGACAATGCTCTTGCAGTTTGACAGGTTTATAGGGTGGAGGTGTGTGGCTGTATTAAGGAGCAGCGCTGTGGCCCACATCCAGGAGTGATCTAAAAAAAACTCTGTATAAAGACAATAAATAAGTTAATCAACCTTCAAGTGTTCATTCTTAAAATGCTGTCTTTTCATTTGAAAAATTGCCGTACTTAAATGAAGATGTAAGAAGCGGAAATGAGAGTAAGACATTGCACACCATGGGCTTTGTTTACATCTGAATCCAACAGCATTAGGAGGCATGGCAAGGAGTTTAGGGCAGTTTGTGTCTGCATGTGTGCAATTTCCAATTGTACCTGTAGTTCCCCCTACTGGCCGTGGTCTGGCAGAGGAGGGCAGCTCATCTGCATAGAGGCCCCTGCTGGAGTACAGGCTGTCTGGCTCACATTGCCCTGCTGTCTCTCCTGGTGGCAGGAAGCTTGAGCCGAGGCCTTGCCTGAAACACAAAGAATGGATTTTTTTTTACTTAGTTGTAATATAATGAAACATGAGTTCTGACAAATCTATTGGAATTCTTTTCAGCTGCAGTTTCGACACTGTCATATCAACAGTCCCTTTAAAACACTAAACGTCTGTGTCCAACTTGGCATTTCTTGCAAAAAGCAGTGACAACGTGGACATCTGCAGGTGCTGACCCTTAGGAGATCTCATTGTAAAGAACAGTCGCTTACCGGACACTTAAAAACTCACCAAACTGATATTGTACATTGGTGTATACAATTTAGATGTGTGAGAGGACAGGTTTTGCTGCATATTTGTCAGGTGTTTGTCTTCTACTGTATGTGGTACAAGATATAACTTCAAATTGGTCTCATGCAGTTCATATAGTCTTAACTGTTTCACAATTTACAACCACGAGTGATTGACAGCTGCTGATGATACTTTGGCTCCACTGTGCTCCCATTTCCGGTGGTGATAAGTTGTTTGACCACATGGGGCCTTGATCTTTTTGGAGCCAGTTCAGAGACCACTGCTTGGACCTGATCCATTAATCCAATAAAATAAAGAGGACTCCTCTTTCACTATTTATGAGGCCCAACTCACTGGGTGCACCTAAAGATAAAGTGTCAGAAATTAGGCTGTACTGATCAATAAGAATCACTTTGGTGCAGGAAGAAGTGAACGTCAAATAAGCATATTATTTATTAATATACACGTGAATACTCCATTTTCATAGACTACTACTAACCTTGGTATCAGGCCTTGGGCAGGAGGAGGGGACAGCTCAGTGAACCTCTGGGAAAGACAGGAAAGATGCGCAGTGCTTAGAAAAAAAACTGAGTTTACATACAATAGTGAAGACAAAGACTGTAAAAGGGCAGATAACTGCATAACTGTTTGCATTTGTGGTGCTCACATTTTTTTTATATGTTACAGCTTGCATATTGTATCCAGATTTAGCTGATACAAATATTGCAATTAATTCAAAGTGAGTGGATGTTGGTATTTCTTATGAATGCAAAGCAGTGCTGTGCCTATGGACCTTTTTCACAGCAGACATTTTTGACTTGTCATAGGAGGAAAAGCACAGCTGAAATTGATAACCTTAACGAAGTGTCCCAGTAAGCTATTTCAGTGAGTCAGCATGCACAATACCAGGGCCTCTCCTAAGTGGAATACAGCCATCATGAATGGTTTTGAATACACCTGTGCTTTTCCTACTATGACATGTCAACATGTCTGCCGTGAAAATGGTCTATTGCCAAGTACGGTATATTTAGGCAGTGGGGCTCACTTCATACACTGTAGTAAACAGTATTGTTTTTCCCAAGCATAGTTTTGTTGGATATCCTTCTTTTTTACAGCTGACCTTTTACGTCATATTAAAGCACTGAACCTGCAAATGCAGAACCAGCAAACGTTGCATTTTATGGCTCCGCTGTTCACTGTTAAGTCTCTCTCTATATTTGTCACCTGGGGTGGAACACCGGTGTTACCATATACACAGTAGTGATTCATATATGTTGACAGCTGTAAAATTCATGCAAGTGTGACATTTGTGAAAGCTTTTGTCAATAAAGGATTATGTTTTGTACCACAAAACATCATTACTTCATCATAAAATACTATACTTCTACGTTTATTTCAACAGTCACAATACTGATGACTCACTGCTAAGCTAAACTGAGTGATTGAATGAGCAAAACCATTTAACGACCTTCTGAAAAGCTAATATAATGCTCTGCTGTTGTTGGAAATCTAAACAACTCATGACTTTTATTCCCCACATATAATGCCCAGTTAATTTTAGCTCGGCGCTACCCTTCAGAATGCATTTCAAAAAAGGGGATATGCACATGCACAGTATTATGGACTCCAAGTTTATGTGTTCACAAACTGTGACACTGCATAAACTGACCTTTGTATGGTGCTGCTTTGCACAGACCTCTCTTCAATAATCAGCCTAAATTGAGTACACAGCAAGTACAAAAAGAAACAAACACTGAGCATATTATTCCAGCAGCCTTCAGGGCAGTTATACGACTGTACCGTCTTTAAGACAAGCCTACAGTGACAGGAGCTAATGCAGATCAAGCGTATGCAGGGTATATTCCTGTAGAGTCTTAGGAGTTGTAGATAGCTGAAAGGGGTTGTGAGGTCGCAGCTTCGTGGGGGCGACAGATGGAGGAATGCTTAACTGATTAGTTTGCTAAGAGGACACGATTAAACTTGAAGCTATAGGCTTCATGCTGCGAATGAGCAGAAAAAACATTTAGAAAGGGAGGAGATAAAGAATACAAAGGATTTGTACATGTGTCTTTTGCTGTTCCGCTATTACAATTTGAAATGAGTATGTGACAGAATTCAGTTTACAGGAATTTAAACTAGCAAAAGTTTAGATGCCATGGAAAACCATTTGTTACTAACATAATTGTGTTCAGTGCAACATGAAAGTAGTAGTGATTTTCATGTTGACTGAATGGTTATTAATGCTCTTTAAAAAAAGTATCCTGTAGATATAAGCGGCAGGAATGGCTACTTACGCCAGGGAAAGGGCCAAGAGATTGGTAGGAAGGACCCCAAGATCTGGGGCCACGGCCTGGAGGGCTGGAGATAGGGGGGTTGGTGTTGACCCCAGGGAGAGTGATCCCTGCTGTGCTGCCTTGAGATGTGGGCGACACCAGGGCAAAGGCATCGTCCAGCAGGGAGTGCATCTGCTGCCGCGCCTCCTCAATGGAGGGCTGTGGAGGCATGTAAGGGGGTGGGGGAGGGGCATGGCCTGGAGGGGATGAAGCGGGACCCAGGAAGACGTCATCGGTGGGGGAGGGGCTCCTGTGAGGGGATCCTGGGCCTTGGTCAGGGTCCGACTGGAATACACACAACACATTCATGGGCAGTTAGAGACGCAGAGGTTACACAGTATATGGAAGAGTGTACAAATGTCATGATTCTCCCATACTACTCACTACGTAGGCCACATTGTTGACTCCAGGACACTTTCTGTAAACAGCATCAGTGTCTTCAGTGATGAGGTGGTCTTTGTCTGCTTCCATCATGCCTCCGTTCAGCTGGTCCTTCATCCTCTGTTTGGGAGAGCGCCTACCTCGCCCGCTGAGAAACAAATAAAGAAAAGTGAATTGATAGTTTTTTTAATTCGCTTAAAGCCAGCCCGGATGTAAAATGTGGTCAGCCCTACAAACCCATATAACCACTACAAAACCAAACAAGAGCAATGACCCAAACCTTTTCTTGGATTCCATGAAGATGGAGGACATCTCGGCATCTGGGTCCAGGATCTTATCGATCTGTATCTGTGCTTTCTGATAGATGCGATCCTGGTCCCTTGCATCTCCGAGGCCACTCGTCATGTCATCCATGGAGGGGAAGTCGTAGTGGCCCTTCCTCTTGGCACGGAGACGTATCTTGTTACGATGATGCTCAATCTCTGACTTGTGCCTCAATGCTACCTGGATCTGGATTAGACAGCATCCTTAAAACATGCACGTATTAGACGGTTGTTGTTTTCATTTGACAAAAGGTGATAATGTAATCATTTGCACTGTGATTATATTTACCATTGGGTAAAGCATTGGGTTTCAGCATTTGTTTCATGCCTTTTAGATGTTACCCTGCAGGTTATATGCGCCTTACAATTCAAAA